>OZ038515.1:54063614-54098614 GCA_964036315.1 Acanthosepion esculentum
GTTAAGTAACGTCGTGCTTGGTCAGAACCTAGATGGGTGACCGCTTGGGAATACCAGGCGCTATAAATTTGGAAGTGCTGGTGGTGTAATGGATAATGAGTAAGAATTGTTAATCCGAGAACCTAGTTCACATTCCATTCGGGTCCGTTATATTCATTTATGCGCAAATACCATTGGAAGAGGCATGAATCCACTTCTCCCCCATCGCAGTTATGAAGAAATAACTTTGAATTCTTCAATTCACGACATGGAACTTCAAAACTCCGGTTAAAACACCGATTTGGGCCGAAAATTTAGTTATTCAAATCGATATTAACTAACTGATTTTAGTAGTTTATTTTCCGGACATGCAGGATGCGATGAATAAATTGTCGTCTAAATTACGCAAAAATGAAAATAACACTAACATCTCATTTAACATATGTTTACCAAAATATCTTGAAATACCAAAGAGTAAATTTATTCAATAAAATCGCCATTGGCTTCACCCACAGCCTCCATACACCTTTGTAATCACCATTGAACTCCAACTCTTTCCGAATCCTCTGCACTGTCCTCAGATTGACACCCAAACACTTTGAAATGTTCGTTTGGGGGGCTTTTCGGCGCGAATGCCAGGCAGTACAGCATGTCATTTCCAAATTTATGGCTAAGTGATTTGCGTCATGGTACTCTTTTTCTCACAGACTATGCTCAACTGACCTTACTATACTATGCAGTCGACAAAATAAAAAAAAAACTAACAACGCGCATGCGCGAAATTAAAAATATAACATGGCGACAATTAACTCATCGCACCCTGTACTTACATATGACCTTCAACTTACAATACCTCTCCTTTTTATTAAAATACCACTTAAAAGCTCGCCCCTGCAGTGGGCCAAAACTAAAAGGACCTCTGGTCCAGGTAAAAATAGCAATGATAATTTTGAAGAAATGAGTTTGAATTCCTTAATTCGCTCTATGAAACTTCAAAATCGCACTTTAACTCTTATTCGGGCTATAAGTCCAATTTGGCCCGAAATTTTGATTCGGGTTGAAATTTCAATTCAGGCCGAAAATTGAGTTCTTCAAATCACAAACTCTGCGGAACTTAAAAAATTCACGTCTCGAAACCTCTCACTTTAACTTTCTGATTCCTTAGCATTTTAAAGTAATAAAATTGATGTCCTCGATTTCGGAGACATTTTAAGCTTAATTTAAAACAAAAAAAAATGTTTAAATTCACAAAGTTTTTGTGTCACTTTTAACTCAATTCCACTAACATCTTTTAAAATCATTAATTTTTTTCAGTTATTTTAAAATTTGTATTTTTAACTGTATCCTCCTAATCCAGACACAAATCCCAATTCTGGATGTTCAAGCTCCTGGTGAAGGGAAAATTTTCAATCCCGGGATCATCCCGATTCCAAAAGTGTATAATATGTCTATGTAGAGCAAGTGGAGCCCGAGTTAGAGGTGTTTCAGATACACAGACAGACTGAATTTGCCGTTTATTTATTTAGAAGACAGAAGATAATGATAAATTGTTTTTGGTTTGTCCGGTTTTCTTAAACAAATGGTAATATTAGACCTTTCCGTATAAGGAAACATTCAGCATTCATTAACATATCAGCGCAGCTGCCGGTTGAAATGTATAATTTTTTTCTCTTAAAACAGTTTTTTCAGGAAAATAGGTTTCTCCAGTCCAGTGGCTGTTATTATTGGATCTTTCCTTTCTAACCTTTTATTTGAAGTAGTGTGGAATGTCAATTTGATGATGTCATAATTTTCTCCGGGTTACATTTGATATCCATTTTTTCTTACTGCTGGTGCTGAAAGTCCTCAAGTGATGTATTTTCTGTTATCTGCTACAGTTCTTCGTGATTCTGTAGCGCCGGTCCAAACAGTTCGAAAGAGCTTGGTCTTCGCCAGGCTTCTCTCGCTCAAAACCATTTTCAGCCATTGAACTGAGAGAGCATTTGTATACCGCTGACATGATATTTATGAATAGGTAGGAAAGATCTATTCATAAATATGAATGTATGTCGCTTCTCTTGTCCGCTCGTCGGAGCCTGGCACTTCTAAATTCAGCATGCTGACAGGCACGTGAAACTCATGGTTTAAATCCAAACAAATCCTTTCCGTTCTCAGGTAGTGTACGAATAAACGATATTTTTCTTTTGTGTTAAAATACGCTTGTCTTTTATTTTCGTTAGTTTCTGGTTCATCTCAACAACCTGTGATGAACAAAAACATTAACGTACTTTTCATAAATGTACCTGCCTCTCAAATAATAGGCTACCTAAAAGAAATAAAGCACTCTCAAAACATAGAAGAAAACCCAAAATACAACGACATAACTCCAAAAAGCCTAAGAAGGGAAAATTTTTCCCAATCTACACTATACTTCCAAATGTCAGAATTCTACTAAAGAAATTGAGGAGCGTGGAACCACCTCTTAATTTCTGTTGTTCCCCGGTTCACTCTGACCTAGAGTGTTAGCACCTATCTCAGGTATGGACAAATAGTTAATGCTAAACTAGGGTCAAGACACTATGATAGAATTTTTAAAAATATCGTAAAAATACCAGCAATTCATTTTCATAGTAATAAAATTTACCAGTATTACATTTTTGAATTAAAAAAACTTTACCAGTAATATTATAACAGAAATTACTAATGCTCTCAAGAAAATTAAATTTCGGCATTAAATGACTCACTGGTTTGATATGCTGTGAAACAAACCAAAGCGAACTAAAGGCTACTATTGGAAAATAAGTTTTCATTTACTGTTTCACATTTATGTTTGCTTAAATGCAGTAGTTCAGTTGCTTTCACTGTCTTAAGCCAATGTTCGTAATATTCGTCTTATTTTTCTCTCTGTTCATATTTACAGCACGAGGTTTTATCAAATATATAAATGTGTGTCAGTCTGTCAGTTGAAAACTTAAATTCTAAATCCTGGTTTTAAGGATAAATGTCCGATATTCAAACGCAGAATTTGAATCCGACTTGAATCGATTTTGTATTTTCTCTCTTCAGTGTTGTGTTCATCCATTAATAATAAAAGTTAGTTTTTTTTTCTTTTTTTTCTTTTTTTTCTTTTTCTTTTCTTTTCTTTTTTTTCTTTTCTTTTCTTTTCTTTTTTTTCTTTTTCTTTTCTTTTCTTTTTTTTCTTTTTCTTTTCTTTTCTTTTTTTCTTTTTCTTTTCTTTGTTTCTTTTTCTTTTCTTTTTTCTTTTCTTTTTCGTTTCTTTTTTTCTTTTTCTTTTCTTTTTTTCATTTCTTTTTTTCTTTTTCTTTTCTTTTTTCTTTTTTTTTCATTTCTTTTTTCTTTTTTTCTTTTATCTTTTTTTTCATTTCTTTTTTTCTTTTTCTTTTCTTTTTTCTTTTTTTTTTCATTTCTTTTTTCTTTTTTCTTTTTTCTTTTTTTCATTTCTTTCTTTTTCTTTTCTATCTTTTTCTCTTTTCTATCTTTTTCTCTTTTCTATCTTTTTCTCTTTTCTATCTTTTTCTCTTTTCTATCTTTTTCTCTTTTCTATCTTTTTCTCTTTTCTATCTTTTTCTCTTTTCTTTCTTTTTCTCTTTTCTATCTTTTTCTCTTTTCTTTCTTTTTCTCTTTTCTTTCTTTTTCTCTTTTCTATCTTTTTCTCTTTTCTTTCTTTTTCTCTTTTCTTTCTTTTTCTCTTTTCTATCTTTTTCTCTTTTCTATCTTTTTCTCTTTTCTATCTTTTTCTCTTTTCTTTCTTTTTCTCTTTTCTTTCTTTTTCTCTTTTCTTTCTTTTTCTCTTTTCTTTCTTTTTCTCTTTTCTTTCTTTTTCTCTTTTCTTTCTTTTTCTCTTTTCTTTCTTTTTCTCTTTTCTTTCTTTTTCTCTTTTCTTTCTTTTTCTCTTTTCTTTCTTTTTCTCTTTTCTTTCTTTTTCTCTTTTCTTTCTTTTTCTCTTTTCTTTCTTTTTCTCTTTTCTTTCTTTTTCTCTTTTCTTTCTTTTTCTCTTTTCTTTCTTTTTCTCTTTTCTTTCTTTTTCTCTTTTCTTTCTTTTTCTCTTTTCTTTCTTTTTCTCTTTTCTTTCTTTTTCTCTTTTCTTTCTTTTTCTCTTTTCTTTCTTTTTCTCTTTTCTTTCTTTTTCTCTTTTCTTTCTTTTTCTCTTTTCTTTCTTTTTCTCTTTTCTTTCTTTTTCTCTTTTCTTTCTTTTTCTCTTTTCTTTCTTTTTCTCTTTTCTTTCTTTTTCTCTTTTCTTTCTTTTTCTCTTTTCTTTCTTTTTCTCTTTTCTTTCTTTTTCTCTTTTCTTTCTTTTTCTCTTGCGCCGAAGTATATCTGCTAATTAACTCTGCGTTAGTCACATGGAGGTGTTTTTTAAAGTACTCGTAATTCCTAATTGGAAACTGCTTTCTTTTGCTCCCTACAACTACTCTCCTGATTCAGTGAGGGTGTGTAGCACGCGGTGCGGCATAGTTGTAGTTCAGTTTTTATTGGAGGCAAACGTCGCTCTGTCTTCACCCCACCTGACTAAGGGAATTAAGTTTTCATGATATACATATATATATATATATATATATATATACATACAGGGTTTCCATAAAGTTCGTGTGCACTTTAAAAAGTTTATAACTTTATTTGTATTTGCGATAGAAATAATCTGTAAAAAATGTTATAAAGTTTAATGTACCTAGTTTTAAGTATAGCTAAAATAACTAATGTGATTTCAGGCATTACTGTAAATCAGTTGACAAATGTTTTCCGTGAACTGCAAAATCGTATTACCCTTTGTATTGCTAATGATGGAGGACATGTGGAAACTTAAATTAAATTTCAATAAAACTTTAAAAAATATAGATTTACTTCTTTCTAATCCTTTTTATAAATTATTTCTATCGCAAATACAAATAAAGTTATTTTTTTTAAAGTGCACACAAACTTTATGGACACCCTGTATGTGTGCGCGCATGTTTTATTAAAGACGACAGACAAGGTACTGTGATTAAGCTTTTTATTTAACTTTTCTTTTGTTCGAACAAGTGTTTTCTTTTTGGGACACAGTGTCTAGAAATTGTCCAAAAGTTCTATAATGGAAGCCTTAATAATAAAAAATAAAAATAAAAGCCAACACTTAATAATATTAACTACAAACACGGCCACAATGTGCTGTGTTCGGAAAATAAAACATCTCTATAACATTAAAAACATACACACAACCAACACAACCAATTATATTGAAAAAATAAAAGCATCCTTGATAATGGCTAAAAGTATAGCCGAAAGAGCTCGGAATTAGAGAACATTTGGACAGTTTCTACACTCTCTGTGTCCAAAAAAGAAAACACTTGTTCGAACCCAAGAAAAGTTAAATAAAAAGCTTAATCGTAGTACCTTGTCTGTCGTCTTTAATGAAACCTGCATAGATGAAGGATTGCTTCCTAAATAAACAAAATATATTATTACTCTTTAAGTCGTGTAATTAAGTGTTTAGCTAAAGTAATATCATTCTATTCATAAATTTTGTAGCTACTTTTGATAAATAAAACTTTTCTCTATTATTGTATTTGTGTGTTTCCCGTACAATTTACAACATGTTTATGTAACAAATTTATTATAATTTTCATTTCAATGAATAATTATATCTTTAGGTCAAGTATTGTAACGGATGTTGCTTGTTATGCTATTTTTTATTCAGCAGTACAATATTTTACATAATTGTAACACTATAAGTATTTTTATATTGGGGTGTATAAATATCCCAAGGAACTATCCATTAGCGGAAATCCGTGGTGACTAATGTAGGATGAATGGAAGACTAATCAAGTTTATTTAAGTACATATGCTCTTCTGATTGAAACTGCAAAAGCTATGATTTTGCATCTGTATAAATTAACATTTTATGATTGTCTCGCTTTCTTATCTACCAATTATCCTTATCTTTCTCTGAAATCCGTGCCTAATTTCAGGACATTTTAGAAAAAAGAGGGAAATAAGTGATAATGTAACAGTGCTACACAGATTGGCGTCTATACAAAAACATCGATGTACTGACCGTAAGCGTGCTAAAAGTGAAGAAACATAATCTTCAAACATGGCTCTAAAAATTTTAAATAAATTTTATTGAGTATTTGTCTTTCATCTTGAAAGAAACGAATTACAAAGATCCTCGCGAAATCCCACAAAAATATTTAGTTTTTTGTTCTTTACAACACACGGAATAAATTGCGGTAGTATGATAGAAACAGAATGTGTCTACATAAGGAGTATCACATATTTACGTTGATTTATGAATGGGTGTGATTTTCTAGCAGCCGGCATGTCAGCTGTGTTATTACTACTACTAACATACTGTTTTAAAAATTTCGTTTTTTTTTTGTTAGTTTCTTAATTTACTTTAAATTCGCGAGGCTATTATAAAATGTTACCCTATAAAATATGTGGAATATTGAGTAATTAATTCTACGAAAGGTGTGAGAATTCACTTGCACACAAAACAACCACTCTGGTCACAAATTAATGGAAAAACTGAATGCTAACTCTGTGAATTTACGCGATCGTACTTACAACAGAGAAATAGGCTCCAGAAACAAAAAGTTAGTTTTACTAAACTCAGAAGTTTTATTGGCTAATAAATATTTTCCCAATTTTTAAATATCTATTTTTAGGCGGGAAAATATTGTTTTCTAGAGTGAGATTTCAAATTTGATAGCGGACATGTGATTGTCTAAAATTTCAAAGGTCTAAGAGCGTTTGACGTAACGTCGCTGACTGGTTAATAAATGCGAATGTGGAAATTCAAATTGGAGCCTAAGTTTTGCATAAAAATGAGTTGAGGTTTTTAGTGATATTTACTTACTTAAATCTGTTGAAATTTTCCACAATTTTTAACGGAGTTCCACACTGACAGTAGCTGGAAGATACAGATTGAAATTAGATAAAGTAAAAACATATACACGAGTTCGATAGTTATTACATTAAGTTGGTCAAAAAGTTCTGACTCACTTAGGAAGCTGAAAGAAAACAAAAAATATTTTATAGAACAACAACAACATTTATTCGTCAAAATAAAGTACATCATTCCCGAGGATCTTCTACAAGCGACCATCCAGTACCCGAATCTGTCCCAGATGCCAGTCCGCTGGCTTTGAATAAAAAAAAAAACTCTAAACAAGTTTCCTTCATTTAATGAAAAGTATTGAATCTCTGATCGCACAAGGAGTGTGCCATTGAGCGGAGTAGGCCATAGTCACCCAGAGCAGTATCGGGACTGAATGTTGCACAGAGGTTACGTATTTATTCTTGTCTCTTGGTCTTCACAATATATTCGTAATTTCTCCGTGAATTTGAATAGCATTCTGCGAAAGTGTGGGTCATAGGCCAAGGAATAATTGGTTAGATCTAAGAGCCGATCCATGTATTATTAGATCGAGATGTATTTCATGTAATATGGTAATAGTTACTTCCTCTGAATTGTATTTCGTTCGGTTTTTATTAACAACTAGCAGAGGTACTCAGCGTTACTCGAACATTTTTTGTCTAAATTTTGATGACACAGACACTTTGTGTACATTATTAAAATGATTATTTACGATAACAACGCATTAATTTACTATCAGATCTTAGTCTAAAGGATTTTAGTGTTCATTCGTCTTGGGTATGACAAATACATCCGGCAGGAAGGCCTCAGGAGGTTTTGAGGAGCGTAGAACCACGTATTAATTGCTGTTCCCAACGTGACCCAGGGTGGTAGCACCTGTTCAGTCATAGCAACGGGCCAAAGTACAAATATAAAAATATACTAGAAAGTATAGCAGCAATACTTTTTCATAGTAATAAAAAAAATTACCAAAGTTCACTAGAAAATAAAATTTCGGTATTAAATGACCCATAATATATGCCGTTAAACTAAATAAATAAATCTAGTGTTCATGTACTGGGAATCGTCTTTTGAATCCTTGGATGATTATTTCAGGTGATTTGGATTTATATTATTACACTCCATTGCCTTTTTTCTCTTATCGCTCCTTTCCTTACGATTCTAACATATTAGACGGAATATCTGCCAATATAAAAAAAAGATTTTCTCTCTCGACATTGATCTGCGAACATATTTGACTTTGCTGATTTTTACTGCTTATCATGCCAAGTGGTTGAATCATTCTAATACTGCTGATGTTGCCGATATTCAGACTTTCATTTTTTTTCAGTTGCTCAATCTCCCATTCAAGTAGATTTCCTTACACGTTTCCCTTATAATTCCGACTACCATGATTTTTCCGCTCGATGTGATCCTTACCTCTGTTACAGAGTTGGAAATGGGTATACGGGAAGAAAGAACTTTGTTACTACTGTTGTGGTGGTAAATTCCTTCTCCGCCTCGGCAAACGTAAATCCAAGCGTTAAACAAAAGACATTGAGTATAGGTAAATAAATGTTAAATTTATTTACATATATACAAAACTATTTACTATCTGATGCTGAGAGAGAGAGAAAGGAAATTAAATGAAATTAGAAGTGAAATGGACATTGGTGTTGTCTCTCGTCGCCGTCGGCGGCGTTTCTCTCTCAGCGCGCCGGTGTTGACATCAAATGCTGGTCTGTTTCGCATCTCTTATTCTCAGCGCGCCGGTGTTGACGTCAAACATTTGTATATATCTGACCACAAAATCTCTATCTTTATAACGTTTCGATGTAAACTATAACCGGTGTTGTATTTCTTTGAATTTTATATTTAAGATTAGTTCCATCAGTAAAACCCTAGTTGGAAGACGCTATTTTACCGATCCTGGTAAAATAGAATCCCAGACAATTTTGCTAGTAGATACTGTTATTATGTGGACAGGTAATGTTAAAAATAACACGCGAATTTAACACAGAAGTTTATTTATTTTCACCATTAGTTGTTAAGACAATTTAAAATATTTTCCATCATCAATTGTTAACCAACAAGTTAAAATAATTTATTCATCAATTACTAAAAGAAATAGAGAAGTCTTTTAAGCACTTCAGGCATAAGTCTCTCCAAATCCAAAACTTGCCCTTGAGCATGAAGGCGGGTTTATTTTTCACTGTTTTTTGAGAAGATCAGCATTGCACTCGGGGTGAAAGCTGGGTTTGATGTCCTAAGTATTGAAACCAAAAATTAGATTAATAGCTTTTACCAATTTTTGCGCATTTAGTTTTAAAGATTGTCTGAAAAAAGTATACAGAAATACTTAATTTCCGTAGGTTTTTGCTTACAAACTCACCTTAAAATTTTACTATTTCAAGAATAAATCCAAATAAAGTCGATATCTTTTGTATTTGATACATTGAATGGAAAAATATATTAAAACCAGAATGAATGATAGATGAGTTGTCCTACTCCATCACAACCGTAAGTTAAAATCTAGAATAATCGTTGGTTTCTTAAGAGCTCTTAGAAACTCTCGCACCCAATTTCTGCCCGATGAAGAAAAAAAATACACTGAAACTTTCAACCACCAAGAATATCAGAATCATTTTCTGTATAATGCTAAACGCCAAGTTTACAAAATCCAAAGACCTCAGTAGCAGTAATTACAAATTCACTTTTCTCCTCGAACTCAACCGAAATAATTATTTTCAGGTGTGTGTGTGTGTGTGTGTGTGTGTGTATATATACACACACACACACACACACACACACACACACACACACACACACACACACACACACACACATATATCATCCACAGACTGTTCCGCTGTATCACAGCTCCTCAGTGGCGCTATATATATATATATATATCTAGTTAAACATAGAGAGCCAGACAAACCTACCAAGGTTTCACCTAAGCGGATTGTCAGGGAAGGCTGACGATCCCTGACGATCCGCTAAGGTGAAACATTGGTAGGTTTGTCTGGCTCTCTAGGTTTAACTAGGTCTGCTCTACTTACTGTATTGAGCACTTTATTTAGTTAGTTGCGTACTCGTATCGGGTTTTTTTTCTTTGGGCTTTGGACCTGCATGCTGAACCATTGTTTTCGACAGGCGTTCATGTCCTCGGCTCTTTCTCTCTTTTTTTTTTTTTTTTTTTTTTTTGTTAGACCTTTTTTCCTTCGATATTGATTTGATATTTTACAAATAAAGAAACCAAAGGTTTTCTGAAACGAGTGTAGTTACTTATACTTATAAGATTACTACTAATATTATATATATATATATATATATATATATATATATATATATATATATATTATTTATTCTAAGGTAGATAATAGCATGAGAATAGAAACAATAACATTAATATTTTTTTATAAAAATCAAATGAACGAAAATTATAAACAAGACGAAAGTAGAATTAAGAACATTATAAAAACAAAAGATGCGCAACATCAGTTGGCAATAGCAAAAAAAATTAGATTACAAAAAAATTAAACCCCTAACCTTATAGTTAAAAATAATATTTCACCTCCTAGAACAAAATTGAATCGGTCAGATATTATTTACGAATTTAAATGCCCATTAAGGAATTGTATTCCTGATCAATCAAACTTCTTAAATAATTATATAGGCCACACTACAACATGTTTTACACGCAGACTTACTCTACACCTTTCTGATCATAGCTCAATTAGATCTCATTTAAATATTCATGGAGACCTACTGGACACTATTCGTAACATATTTGTTGACAACACAAATATAATGGCATCATCTAAAAAAAAAAAAGCTTAAAAATAATGGAAGCCTTATTAATAAAAACAAAAAAACAACACTCATTGATATCAACTATGAACATGGACACAATATCTTGCCCGTGTTTTGAAAAATGAAAACATTATATAAATTACATACATGCAACAAACTATGTCTTATATAACAGTTAAAATATTTTATTCTTGAAAATGGCTAAATGTATAGCCGAAAGCGCTCGGAAAAAAAACATTCGGACAGTTTTTATATAATTTACCAACTGAAAAGAAAAAGAAATTATTAGATCACATGAGAAATTGTATAAAAAAAAACTAAATCAAAGCACCTTGTCTGTCGTATTCAATGAAATGTGCATGAAAGAAGGATTGCTGGCTAAATACACAAATAATATATATATGTGTGTATATATATATATATATATATATATATATATATATATATATATGTATGCATGTGTGTGTGTTCTTGCTAGTCTCTTTATTGATTCATCAATCAGAACATAAATTTTTACAAGTGTGATGTCAAACGTTTGATGTGGGAATAAAATCACCTGCATATGTAAAAAAAAAAATATGTTAAGAATATAATCATGATTCGCAATAATCTGATGCGAAAATAAATAGTATATTTTCTTGAAAGAATCGGGGATTCTGGATATAAAGAATTCTTTAAAATGTTGAATTGATCTCTCTCTCTTAATGTTAAATCAGTTTCTCGCCTGTGGAACTCTCTTCCGGCCTTTTACTTCCCAGTCAACTTTGATCTTCAAAAATGTGAATGCCGTGTCAATCGTTATCTGTTGTCTTCTTAATTCCTGTTCTTTTGTTGTTCTCACTCCTTTATAATGTTTTTCATTTTCTCATATTATCTCACACTCAGTAACCCCTTGCATCTTAGTAGCTTTATTGCTTTGCTTGGGATGAAAGGATTAGAAAGATATTATCATTTTACCCCAAGCAAGGCAATAAAACTACTAAGACGCAAGGAGTTACCGAGTGTTGGAGAATGAGAAAAGCATTATTAAGGAGAGAGAACAATAACAGAACGAGAATTAAGACGATAGAAGATAATGATTGACATTGCATTTATTTTATTTATTTATTTTTTAAGATCAAAGTTGACTAGGAAGCAAGATTCCGGAAGAAAGTTCCATGAGCGAAAAATGCGATGGAAGAAACTGTTAGCATAGAACTTACGGTTACATCTAGCCATTCCGTCCAATAGAGTCGTCAAGTGAGCCGAATAAATGAACATTTGAAAGTTAAAAGCAATGAATATAGTCATTCATCTAGATCAGGGGTCGGTAACCTTTTGGAGAGAGTGGGCCAGAAAGCTATGCAATGTCTCGGAGGAGGACTATGATATCAAATGTACTATAATAAACTGTCTCAACCTCAGAATGCTGCCTTGGTTTGGAGATTTGAAGAAAAAAATAACATCGTTAATATTATATTATTTAGACAAGGTTCCTTATTTTACTGCAGGAATAACAACGATAACAACTAACACAATCAACAAAAAATACAAATTCCTTGCTACAAACAAAATACAGTTAGAAATGGCGAATTATTTAATGAAACATTTGTTTCTACTTATTGTTCGATAACTTCTCCACATCAGGTGAAGTTTTTAAACGATTTTTAACATATTTCATTGTCGAAAATTTTTTTCACAAGCATATGTATTTTCAAATAATGTTACCATCATTTTCGCATTATGCAATAGGCTTTTATATTTTCCGCTTGGTAAAACAGATTTCCTGTAAAAGTCAGCAGTGAATTTGGAATTAAATTTTGATTTAAAAAATTCGTCCCCTTGTAAGTCGATTAACTCCAACTGTTATTTTTCTGCTACTTGCCAAATAATTTAAATTGATTTCCATATTGCCGGGAGTCAACGAAACAGGAGGAAAATTCGCTTCTCAACTCATGAATAGAGCTCACAAAGATGTCTGGTATCATATCTCTCTTGTGATTTTGAAGATTTTGGAAATGAGAGTAGTTTCCTTTCTGAAGTCGAGAATCCCACAGTCAGTTTTCTTTCAAAAAGCAGTAATTTGACCAAACATCTCAAATATAAACGTCTTTTTTCCTTGAAACTGAAGATTCAACGTGTTCATGTGGTCCTGATGTCCGCGAAAAATGCTAAAGTTGTCAGTCCACTCTAGATCCTGAAAGTCATAATTATCTTGGTCTTTGCTCACTGGTTAAGTTGGCAGGCCGGGGGTTGCCGATTCCTGATCTAGATCGTCCCAACCTTATGATTTTGATCTTTTACTTTAGTTTATTATAGACACATTTTTTTGTGTTGGTGTCTTGTTTAGCTTAATCTGTACTTCAGCTTATCCAATCAATATCAACATTGTGGCATGTGTGAAATCGCCCTCAGCATCTTTAGAATCATTTATTTTCAGTAAATGGTAATTTCTTGTTTTCTTTTGTGTGTTTTTTTTTTAAAATGTTATCACATCTCATTATTTTCTCCGAGTTACATTTGATATCCATTTAAGTTGTTACGGCTGTTGAAAGTCCTAAAATAATTTGGTTTCGATTGTGTGGCACAGTTCTTTGCGATTGTGTAGCGCCGGTCAACACTGTTCGAAAGCGGATGGTCTTCGCCGGGCTTCACTCGCCCAAAGCCATTTTTAACCAGTGATCTGAGAAAGCGGGTGTAGACAGGCGACATAATATTTTTGAGTGCAACATAAACTCATATTTATGAATAGATCGGAAAGTTATAGGTCAACGTTTATTTGATTAACACAATATTACTTATACGTGAATAAATTATTGTTAGCATCTTAATTGGGTCCCCTTTACATTCTATAGCCGTCATTAGTCTTCTAACAGATTTTAATGCTTCCTAAATACTTTTTACTTACAAAATAGTTTGCCACTCATATATATATATATATATATATATGTGTGTGTGTGTGTGTGCGTGTGTGTGTGTGTATATATATATATATTAGATGAGACTCTAGAATTATATTGGGTCAATATCTGGAAAGTTGGTGATTCTCATTAATTCGGTGTTTGTAAAACCTTGTTGGCAAGATGGACAATAGTTAGCGTTGCAGTTTGTTTTGCTTGAATATATTTAGTTTCAATCTTATTAATTGTAAGCTGTACATGTCAAAAATATCTAATAAATGAGACTAATTGTTTTGTTATTTTGATACCACCATCAACTTTTAAACGACCTATAATTTTGGTGCTTATAATCCTGGCCTAAAACACTACCTTCTCTGTTGTTCTCTCGGCTTACGGCCACATCACGTTGAAGCACCGATTCTCGTACGATCACGCGAAGACAGGACATAGTGCTAAGCTTTTATTTCATGCTAAATGCTTTTACAGGGAAAATTGTTTTCCACTCTGTTGTGTTTGTCCGCCAAGCTCAGAAAAATCCCCTACCTCGTAAGCGAAAAACAACGGCTTTTATTCACCGAGTGATTTTTCTGATTGACCATGCTATTCAGGGAAGGAAAGAAAATTAGCATAGATTCTTATACTTAAAGTAGCAGATTCTTGCTAACTACTTTTTCTTTAACCCTCGTTCAACAGATCACACACAAAACACGAACTCTTTTTCGAGGTAGGTGACTCTTTCTTTCACTACACACTCATATATATATATATATATATATACAGATTGTGATGGGTACATCGTCGCCATTTTATATTTTTTATTTCGTGCATGCGCGTTGCCTTTTTTGATTTTGTCAACTGCACAGTATAGTAGAGTCAGTTGGGCACCGTCTGTGAGAAAAAGAGCACCACAACGCAATTCACACCGCCTGAAATTTGGAAATGGCATGTTGTACTGCTTGGCATTCGCACCGGAAGCTCCAAAACGAACATTTCGGGGTGTTTGGGTGTAAATCTGAGGTCAGTGCAGAGGATTCGGAAAGAGTTGAATGATATATCCAGTCAGCATCATGGTGTTTGGAGTGATCACTAGTGATGGCGATGTTATCCCTCCCTTCATCTTCCCACAGGGCCTCAGACTCAACACGGAGGCCTACATCAAGTTCCTTGAGGCGGTAGTGCTGCCTTGGATCAAGAGAGGCGGCTAGAAGATCCTAAATCTGGCAATAGGATTCTGCACCATGCCACACAAGCAGGAGAACCCAGTCTTGGCTGTCAGACAATTTCTGCGACCACATTACCCCTTACATCTGGCCACCTAACGTCCCAAAATGCACCCTCCTTGATTATTGTGTGTGTGGCGCATTTAGCCGAAAGATCAACAAAACTCCTTGTAACACCAAACATGAACTGAAGGCAATGATTATGAGAGTATTCAACAACTTAAACAAGGAAACCGTGAAGTGAGTTGCAAGAGATTCCGAAGTTGTCTGGAGGCTGTGGTTGAAGTGAATGGATATTTTATTGAATAAAATTACTCTTTAATATTTCAAGATATTTTTTGTGTAATTTTGTTAAATTGTCTCCAACTTCCTGTCCCTTTCAGCTCTTAATAAATTTTGTCTTTTATTATTTCTCTTAAACCCTTTCCCGCCATCCATTTACTCAAGCTCTCGAGGTAGGTTATGCGTTGCTTTTCTCTGTCCTGTGAGTATCAGATTCTCAAAGCCCTCTTTCCTCATCATGTGCCCTGGGAATTTCAAATATCTCTTCCCGTTGTTAAATATAAGTTGTCATTTTGTTTCAATTTTCTCTAATTCCTTCCTCATTGCTAACATGTTCAGTCCATGGTATTCTCAGCATCCTTCTATAGAAACAAATTTCTGTTACTTCAAATCTCTTCTTCATCATTCACGGCCATATTGTGGACTGATATTGCGAAACAGTTCAGTACTCTTTTCTTTGTTTCTAACGTATTTTTCCTGATTCTTCATACTTTGCTTAGCTTTTGGAAGTCTCTAATTTGTTGTTGACAGGATTTGTGATTCTGAACAAAGAATTCTTATGTTGGATTGATCTCTCTTCTACTTTTAAATGATTTTCTTATAAGAATGTCGGGTGCTACTATATCTACCATTAATTTTCTAATATGGTATGATATTTACCAACTGTTGGAAGTATGAAATATATGGTGGGGTTAGGGTTAAAGGCACTGAACAGTGAATTGGTTATGTATTAAAAGTCATTAACAATTTTTTATACAAATAATAATAATAATGAAAAGAAATCATAAAATATTGATTTTAGTGTTTGTAAACTGATTTGATGTCATTTAAAAAAAACAATAAACAGGTCATCATTTTTCCTGAGTATTTTCCAGCAATAATGAGTGCATCGTCATTTACGGTAGGTCACAAATGCCTCGGTAGATATTATACTTTAGTAGCACCGTATGTCGACTACTGAGCCGAATAAATGAAAATTTGAATGTTAAGTACGATGAATATAGGTAAGGATGTAGATCAGTGGTTTTCAACCTTTTTTTGCTGGAGTAGAACCACAAGGAAACGTTCCAGTGGCTCGAGGAATCCCTGCAATAAATTAATTGTCTTATGCAAAAAAAGCTTTCAATTATTAAAATAAAATAAAAATACTCATCTTCAGATTTATTTACAAAAAAATACAAACTGTAAAAATATTGTATACGTCCATATGCAATTTTAATCTTGCTTCTACGGTTATTACACATGTATTAAAAAACTTCAGTTTAAATGGATTGCATTTATTTTCATTAAAAATTCAATGAGAAACTTGAGCCTGATTTTTCTTGCACAAATCTTTAATATTGGGTCGTGTCAATCATAGTATTTGTGTAACTTCTTGCGGAACCCCTGGGCTTTACTGGCGGAACGCTAGGGTTCTGCGGAACCCTGGTTGAAAACGACTGATGTAGATTCTCCCAACCTTGTGTTTTTGATCTTCTCTTGTGTTTGGAATTTGCATTGTTATTTCGAACAATTGTTTTCATGTGACCAAATCAGGGCATGGTTTGTCTTTCGCTCTGAATTCATTGTGTGTATATAAATCTGTTTCCATTTCTTTATTGTTCTCCCTAATGCCACATCAATCAGAATATAGAATGAGGTTGTTTGGAAATTAACGTCACACACGTTTGGTGTGGGAATAAAAACATTTCTATGTAAACAAAAAAAACAAAAAATTAAACATGTTTTAAAGAATGTAATTATCTTTTACGAACAATAACAAAATAAAAATCGATATGAAATAAAATCTTTTTATTTATAGTTTAAAGGATCTGTGATTCTGGATATAAAGAATATTTTAAATGTTCAATTGATCTCTCTCTCTTAATTTTAGATGCTTTTCTTATCAGAATATCGTTCATTGAACTGAAGAAATGAAAATTTGAAAGTTAAATAAAATGAATAGACCTTGTTCGAGGTCCTCCCAACCTTATGATTTTGAACTTCTCTTGAGGTTTTTTTTATTGTTTGACATTTGCATTGTTATTCTGAAGAACGGTAATTCCTTGTCTTTTATAACCTTTCAATCTGTGCTCATTTTTTTTTGAGAATGATCTTCCTTGATCTCTCAGAATTTTCCTAAGAAGTCATAAGAGGCGACAATGTTCACAGAACCCTTGCGTGGGTGGTGATTTAGCTTAGATATTGCCTTATGTTTTTCGTGTAGAATCCCAGATTACTTCAAGAATTAAAGAATTGATTTTGAGTTGATCTTTTGTCATTTTCCGTTAATAAGGCTTGTGTGCTTGACAAATAAATTGCAACTTTTAAATTTTAAATGGCTTTTATTTTCTCTCACTTCTCCTCTTCCTTCTACTCTAAAATGCTACTTTCCAAACAACTTCTTAATAATATATTTTCTTCGGGTAAAATAGCCTTTAAAAAACATAGACTGCTCAGGTTTCGGTTCTAAAATAATTACCGGACATAATAATCAGTTGTTTGAAAAGCAAGCCGATCGTCTTTCCCAGAAGGAAAAAAAGTGGACGCGTTCAAAAATTGATTCCTTTCTCCTGCGAAGGGTACAGCTCCTTAACATTATAAAGGCTTAGGTTTCTTTGGATTCGGATTTGAATCCTGGCACTTCACGACCGAAGTTCGCTGATCGTCACTTAACACTCATGAAGTCTAAAGCAATTATTCTCAAAGTGGTCCAGGTGGACCACCGGTGGTCCACATAGCATTTCTAGTGGTCTACAGAAAATTCGTAGCCATTAAAAATGTTTTAGCCATTTCACAAAAATGTATCTAAATTATTCATCTTTTGAAGAATTAAAAAATATAATAACGGAGGAGAGCTGATAAAGGTGTCTTTGCTTACATATCGGTAAAGGACCCACACCCAAATATTTTCCAACATGTAGAAGCAAGCATCATTTCTTTCCCTATCACGTCTGGATTTAGAGTTATGTTAGGATGAAGTTAGTACGGACGGGAGTCGAAGATAATGGTTAACCATAGACATGAACAGGTTAAAATTGTAGTAATCAGTGTCACATACTCTTGGGAGTCGGTTCAAGCAGTAGTTCGCGGGAAGAAGCTGTTCTTGTGGAATTTATCGCCGATGGAATACGAAGGGAATGTGGGTGGTTTGCTACTATGTCAGTGTCATGGTAGGTCCTTGCCATGAAGGTTAAGCCTAGTGGAACCAAGGAATATAGTTCAAGCACTTTCCATGAAAGTAGCAATAGAGCAGCGAGAGGCTTGTCACATCCTCTGTGTGTGTGTGTGTTAGAGAGAGAGAGAGGAGGAAGAGAGTTTGAGGAAAATAATTCGTCACCCACCAGTACTCGGAGACGCTTCTGAACTCTATCGAGGCTGGAGAATGTGGCCTGGGCAGCTCCCGCCCAAATATGACAACAGTACTCCGTTTTTGGTCTGATCTGGCTCTTGTAAAGGTAGAACCGGTTTAGGCAGCCCACCATTTTTACCTGCATCTTTAGTAATGGATCGTATGTACAAGTTCCACTCAAGGCACAGTACCTCCCCGAGAGAACATCTATTCATCGTGACTGACGGTAGTTTGGGGCCCGATCGGCGATGATGGAATGAAACTAGTTTGGCTTTCGTGGCACTGAATGTAACCAGCCAGTTTTTCCCCCACCCTCACTGAGGTGTTAGAGCAAGATCGGATGAGAAATTAGCTGCCAATCTCTGATCAAGAGTTTTAGAGGCGCACCGGTATATGGGCGTATCATTGGCAGGCTCTCATCTTAATTGTGGTCACAATGTTTCGACTGTTTTATCTACCGGTCTTCTTCAGGTGTTTGTTATAGAAACGTTCTAGAAATTTCAAAACAAAGCCTTGATTTAAACCCTAGGGTACAGTGTTCTCATTCTGCTGTCCGTGCCGGCGGGCATAACTCATACGGTTAATTCTGTCCCTGAAATGAATTCTGTCAGCCCCTGATTAAGTACAAGGATCATTTCACGTTGAATGAATACAGAAGACGATTCATAAAACTTTAAACTCTAACCCCCAAATTCACAGAGAATATGAGAAAAACGCTATTAAGGGGAGAGAACAATCAAAGAACATGGAATTAGAAGACAAAGGATAATGATGGACATTGCATGTGAATTTTTGAAGATCAAAGTTAACTGGGAAGCAGAGAGCTGGAAGAGTTTCCCAAATGAGTAGTGTGAGAGAAGAAACTATTAGCATAGAACTTACGGTTACATCTAACCATTTCAATTGTAAAATGATGAAACCTTGTCACCAATATAGTATTTCTCTTAAATTCATAAAGTCTAGGTGCCATAGAGCAAAGTTCATCAGAACAATTTCCATGAAAAGTATTTATAGAAAAGGCACAGGGGAAACTACTATGGCGGTGGGGAATGGACTGAAGCAGTCATGTCAGGACAAAGGACATTGCAAATTCTTTTGTTTTTTATCAAGAATCTCTAAATGTAAAGAATCTCTAAATATATAGCAGAAGCATCAGAACGTATGTGGCAGCAATATTCAAAGCAAGGACGAATGATAAACTTATAAATATGTAAGATAAATTCTGGCAAGAAAAATTGTCTAGCACGACACAGTGAACCAACTTTCCTAGCTGCAGTCTTAGCAATTGATTCAATATACTCTATTCACTTTGTTGTAGCCGTTTGACGGGCTCAAAATGTCATCTATTGAGCAGATTCCAATTTGTGTAGACTCCTTTCCATGTAGTTTGTGCCGTAGAGGTACTACTACTTTGTAGCGGATTGGTGAGTATAAAGACGGACAGGTTGACAGTTTTAAAATAAAATTAACTCAACATTCACAAGTTTTTATATAAAGAACAACATAATTCCAAAAAGAAGTAAATTATATTTTAGTGTATACAAATGGCAGATAAAAGCCAAGTTTGCCGAAGTTTCTTCCATACTTAGACTGCTAGGTCGATTAGTGATGTTTACTGGTCGTTGCTTATACGTCTTCGGGCAAATCACACAACATTTTGTATATTTTCTTAGTAGTCATTTGCTACATTAATTTTTTTTTTCAAATATTTTCTTTATATTATTTACACTGGACTATAACGTTTCGACTGTTGTGCTTCCGGCCTTCATCAGGTGCTTATCGATCCGGGTAACCTACGAACTTACTATGAGAATTTCGTTTGTAGGCCCAGTGTAGAAATAAATACAATATGGAAGCTATGAATAAAAGGAAATGACAGCAAGGCTTCAGAAGCAGCAGTAAGTAAAAAAAAAATGCTCAGCTAATGCAGTCAAGCGTGACTAGAGGTAGAATTCTCAGCAGCTGGCAAAAACAGTAATCTTAGTGGATTAAAGCGTTAGTTCGTGAATTTGGTAACAGTAATAGCAAATTCAACCTTTAACCCGAGTAGTAGAAATAAAGGGGGGGGGGGAAACAATAACCGAGTAGTACAAAATATGAACAAGTGGAGATATCCCTACACATTGACAGAAGAATGAGAACACTCTAAGCAGTAGATTAAATAAAGGGTTCAATTCAAAATTCTATGTAGGTTACTCGGGTCGACAAGCACCTGATGAAAGCTGGAAGAAGGTACACCGGCCACAATGTTGGAATAGCAACAGCTAAGATGAGGACAATAGTCGGAGTGTAAAAATAATATAAATAATTTTCTTGCTAGTCAATCCACTTTTCTTACTTATTAGCCTTGTAATTTTTCTTTGAGTGACAAAGTTTAGCTGAAATTCGAATGTGATATTTATCGAATATAAGTATCTTTCTTAAAGATACTTGTATTCGATTTTTATTGTCTTAGTTGACTATTATAAAGTTGCCGTTTGAAGTCAGGTTTCGTGACTGATTTTGCGAACACTGTTTTTTTTTGGAAAACCCAATTAAATTATGTAAATTATTTTCAGATAGGATATATGTAAAGGAACAAAATGAATAAAAAGACGAGAGAAAGAAATTATTCTTAGTCGATGCGTTTAGTCTATATGTAGATATGTATTCGGTTTTTAGTGTCTTTTTTCCCCACTCGTCGGTAGGTATCATCTTTTCCCTCCCGTCACCAAGTATCACATTTTCACGCGACAGTGTGTAATGACTAATTTTTTCATTGGGAAATATATTTAACATGTTTGTTCCTAAGTTGAATGAAATTGTATTGATGCTGTTTTTTATTTTTATAGTATTTGTTTTTTCTAGTATTTGTAACCATTTTTAAAGATTACGTAGCGCAGTATGTCTTCAGAAGTATGATGAAGGTATTAGCAGGCAAATGACAGATAAAACAGCGCGATAATGTGCTTGTGCAACCAATGTATGTTTTCTCTCTAATAATAATTAATTCCCCACGTGGGCAAGCGAAATTCTAACCGACATTGTTAAATTTATTTTATTTAAGGGTGTACTTGGTGGTGATTCTGATCGTGATTTTCCGTTATTTGTCGTAAAATTTGGTTTTGTTGCGTCTCTCCAAACAAGTGTATCCACTAAAAAATAACGTTGAGGTAATAAGAATTATTGTCGGATTAAATTAAAAACACAATCCGTTAATTCTTTAGAATTATAGAGAGATTACATTTCTTGAAAGTTTCTCTCTCACACACTTTTGCTTTCTCTCTATCACACACACGCACTCTCGAATTCTCACACACACTGGCGCACGCATACACACACACTCTCTCGATTGCATGCACACACACACACACACACACACATACACACTCTCACTCTCTCTCTCGATTGCACACACACACACACGCGCGCTCACACTCTCTCTCGATTGCTCACACACACACTTTCTCGATTGCACACACACTCTCTCTCTCACACATACTCTCTCTCACTATCTTACTCTCGCGCTGGTACACGCATGCTCTCATACACGCACACACGTCTTTCTCTCTCGCCCTGTAGATCTCTTTCACTCACTCGCACTCTGTCACATCTGCTTATATATTCTTCTGTATACCAAGTTCTTAAATGTTTTTTTTATGTACATTTGAAGACTACAATAAATGGGGTGGGGGTCTTTGTGTCCTACCTATTAATAATGGGCGAACATAATTTTCCTATTTTTTCCTCCCAAAATACTTGGATTTTTTTTTGTCCTTTATACAAAGGAAAACCTTGTGTTCTGTAAGCATTGTAAAAGTAACCCATTATTGCCATTTCCCCTCTATTTATTCCTGTCATGCTATTCTTCCTCGGTCGCTCGAAGTTTCATCAAGCTTTCTATTTCAAACGAACGCTGACTGGCGCGTGCGCGTATGTGGACGGTCGCACATGCGCACTGAAGCGCACATTAAATTTCTTACGCGTGCAAGTCTCCGCCACCGTCTGATTTTGAATAGCTTTTACATAATGCTTACTGAAATAATATCTTTTTCCCCTCCATCCTCGCACAATTGTCCGTCTCTAAATGTAGATATTTACTGGCATAGTCAATTCACGCACAAACTCACAGTAGAGAAATATGCAGTGAGTGCATTAGTCCCCAACAGTGGTCTACGATATTTATTTTGTTAACTATCTCACGACGGCATGCGACCTACGAGAATGGTAATACTTTACTTATATGTATACATGTAATGATACAATCTGGTAATCCGTATGGAATTTCCAGGAGGATATAGATCCAGGGAGAGCTCTGTCAAAAAGACAGAACAAAATTATTATTAATTACGAATATCAAACACTTAAAATCCCATAGGTAATAATTTTTATTTCATGAGAGCTCAAAAAACAAAAAAAAGCAGCACTCAATCTTCAAGACCTACAAACAAAATCACAAATGAAATGGAAAAATTACTCCGGGTTAAAATCAAGAGATGTTGCTATTTTCTTTAGAGAGTGGAAAAAGACAGAGAATGTTGACCTATTTTGATATACTGACTTCAGATTTACCATTAGTATGTCATTTGAGGAAGGGTAAGGAACATAAAGTGTAGTTAGTTCACTGTGAATTGGAAACAATCCCGTCTGGTCCTGTCAATTACAATGCCGATATATTTCATTCAACAAATTATTTTTAAATAATATTAAAAAGGAACATTTTTAAAAATTTCGAAATTAGCGAAAAATTTTTCATAAGGTTTTTATATAATTAACCAAGAAATTTAAGTTAAAATACCTAAGAGATTATAATTAAATGATTATTAATTATATTTAGAGAAATATATTTATAAAGGTTATATACGTAGAGTCCTTTTATATCCTAGATGTATTTATTAATAGTTAGCAGGATATGAATGTACTTTAAACTAAGATAAAGTTAGATCGGGGTTAATCCCCTGGTATATAATTATTAAATTTATGAGTTTAGTTAAAGACGTATTCCATATTAATTTAAAGGAAACCCGATTAACCAGATTACCGCGTCGCATCCAACTTGGTCAAAAATGCATATACACATACATATATTTTATTTCTTCACCCATAATACATACCCTGCAACAAGGATGGTCATAATGGACATATCCCTAATATAAAGAAGTAAACAACATAATAAATTCATAACTTGCATGGTTAACAATAATTTCCGTTAGAACCATATATTCGCAAGTTCCCATATATATATATATATATATATATATATATATATATATAATATGTGTGTGTGTCTATGCACATACATATATATATATATTTAGATCTAAACAATATTCTCACAAACGCACCTATATGTATCTAGAAAACCAAATTATGCCCATATGCAAACACACACATATACACACATTTTTCCACAAGCAAATCCATATTCAATTAACCATACATATTACAATATATATATATATATATATATATATATATATATATATCTTACAACCATGAATGTCAGATTGCAATAAATATTTTTATGTAAACATATACTATAACATTAGAGTAATGTAGATATAGATAGAGATTTATATAAGCCAAGAGCAAGGTACTTTTCTAATTTTTTTTTTAAGGCAGTGTTTGTGTCTGAATTTTCATCAGTTCACGTCTAAGGTTAAGTAAATTCTCCTGGTTTTTATATTTAATTATAAGTATTTTCTCCAGCAGAAAAAATGTTACACCGGTCCCTGAACTTCTGGTGTTTGAGCTCTGGATGTGAATTTCCATTACAATTGTGTTGAGACTTTTGTCGTTAATATCCCAATAATGTCTGGATAAAGCTGTTAGGTGTTTGAGAGACCTATTACTGAAGGAGTGTTTATGATTATATAAGCGTTGCTTCCAGTTTCTTGCA
Organism: Acanthosepion esculentum; assembly: GCA_964036315.1. Classification (NCBI taxonomy): domain Eukaryota; kingdom Metazoa; phylum Mollusca; class Cephalopoda; order Sepiida; family Sepiidae; genus Acanthosepion; species Acanthosepion esculentum. Next base: position 54,087,835 of record OZ038515.1, read on the forward strand.
GATATTCCAATGTAGGTCTTCTTCAGGTCTACATTTTCTTCATGGAAAATCGTTGCTTCATATACCACGTTTTTAGACCTGCATTTACCTCCAACAGGATACTCAATTTTCCTTCTGTAATTGCATATGGGGTTAATATCCGTTACTTCACTATTATGAAATTTATTTAGTAGATTACTATTGTGGGCTGAGATGATTTTCACTACATTCTTAACACATGTTAATAAATGAATGATACTAATATATATATATATATATATATATATATATATATATATATATATATATATATATATGAAATTATTAGGAGAAATTGATAATTATATTTAATGATTCATCGAGTCTGAAACCTCAACAGAATGCAGAAAGCACTGGACGGCAGTTTCATTAAATATAATTATCAATTTCTCCTAATAATTTCAAATTGTATATCATTGCTTGAACCGGCTTCTAATGCTCTGGAGTAAGCGGCTTGGTGATAGTAGTCGTGGCTCTGGGAGACACCGTCCTATGGTTAAAGTGAATCTCAGTTGAGTTCCACCAAGGAATTTGTGAGTGAGCGGCGCTATATTGAGTCTGATTTGCTACCTCTTCCTCACCAAGGCCCGTTGGAGCAGTTGGTATGGTGTTTCACAACCTAACTGTCAGGGTTTCAATTCTCGGTAGTGGATGCGCACTGCTGATGAGTCCCAAGTATAGGACGAAACGGCCGTCCAGTGCTTTCTGCATTCTGTTGAGGTTTCAGACTCTATGAATCATTAAATATATATATATATATATATATATATATATATATATATATATATATATATATAATATTGTGTGTGAGAGAGAGAGAGCGGGTGAGCGCACACTTTCTCTAATTATAGACGGAATTTGCATGCGACAATATTTTGTCCAAACAGCAAACCGGATATACATAATATGAGAATAATGGAAAAGAGTAGTGAATTAATCTTTTACTGCTGAGTAGCACACATAGCGTCACTAATGTGTCTCGTTAATGAAAGAGAATAGGGAAGTCTGCAGTATACGTGGAATCGTTTGAGGAGACTGTTACCGACTCTCCGGACGACTTACGTTTCGCGCCTCTTGCCAGATTGTCGTGTGGCGCTTTTCTTATCCTTTGATATAGGCATAAATTATCAAGTCAAGGACATAATTATGTTTCGCAACACTACACGTGTAAGGGAGGTGGATCCTGAGAAATCTTTGGAAAATTGAGGTGCGAAATTGTTTTTCATTTTTTAACGAAAGAAAATTTAATAGAAAATTCTTGATTTTCTTCTATCTTGGTTTAATGAGTAGGAAAGCTGTTTGAAATATCTGGTGAAACACGGGAAATACTGAGTAACTTAAAAAGATGAGTTGATTGGTTAATCTGGTTAAATTCTCTGGGCGCTTGAGTAACACCTCACAAGTTAATGGTTCTTTCCTTCCCCCTTTTTTTAAAAAATCAATTCACCCCAAGCAAAGCGATAATGACAGTAAGATTCAAGAAGTTACTGGGAGTGAAAGAGAATAAAAAACATTAGAAGGAACCTGAAACAATGACTAAACCTCTACTCCTGTTCAAAAGACCAGGGAGGAGTGTGAACCGGACAATAGACGAACCTATCTACTCCTATTGAGGAAAAAAGTATAGTAAATAAAATGTCAGTTTAGACGAAGACGTTAGAAGTATAGAGTTGAAGTAGACTTTAGAAGGAACCAAAAACCTAACCCTAAACAGGAAACAAAGGATAAACATTTATTTCACTCGGACGATAGGTGAAATGTTTTTATGTGTTATGTCAGTTTCGTTCGCAATTAGGCTTTCTCAAGGTAAATGTAAGAATTTTATTTTGAAGAAAGTATTTATAAACAGAAATAACAATGTTAGTTTTTTCAGAATGTTGTAACAATATGATTTCACATATCTTCAGAAGATAAGTTAGTTATCTGAGTTTCGTAGGAATTTTGTCTCCAGTCCATCTTTGAGTAAACTTAAGTGTCAGTGTTTTAGGGAAGTATGTCTACAGCTGCCTTTGAATTGGGAAACAAAAATTTTATGATTTTAGATAGTCATAAAAGTAGTATGCGACACATTTGAAAAACGTCTGAAAACTATAGCATAGATTAACCCAAGCTTTGTGAGTTAAACTAGGTAAATGAAACTAATTTGAATTCATTCGAGGGTTGTGATAGCACGAATTCACAAGTCGTTATGTCGGAGGGTTTGAGCGTACTGGCTTTATTCAAACTGTTGATCGTACCATATGATGCGCCTTTTCTCATAAACTGCAACTAATGCCCGTTCAGCATAGTTGCAGTATAAACCACAGGGGGTCTCTGTGGGTGTTGAAAAAGTACTAATGTGCCTGAGCAAGCATCTGCGACAGAGATTGGTTAGCAACCCTAGTAGATGAGTGTGCCCGAAAACGAGTAGCCGGTCATTAGTGTTCACCCAATTCAAGGTCTAAGTGCCACTCAAAGTAGACTATTTCTGAATAGGGATGTTCTAAGAGTGTATAGGGTGGGGGAAAATGTTGTATATTATGATGATATGTAGGATAGATAAAGGTTGATCCCCGGTTTGGAGAGGTTAATACTGTAGTGATCAGGGAAGCGTCCTCTCGGGAGTTCGTTTCACATTGCTACAGTTCTGCAGAATAAGCTAAGTGGAGCATACTCCATACCAATCGGATGTGAAGGGAATGGCGACTCAGCGTACGTGGCATAGCGGGTCTCTGCTGAATTGCTGCATAGTGGTAGAGCAACGTGTGCATTTACAAGCATGTGTGCACATGCATGCATTTATGCACAGAGTTCTCCTTATGTCTATTGAAACACACAAGAGACTTTATTTATTCGATAGCCTCAATCATATATATTAATGCAAATTTTCGTCTACAGAGAGACTTCAAAAGGACATTTATTTTTGACAGCGTTCTATTCCACTGCATTAAGTCACGCCATTCGTGACCACCACGACTAGCGTGCGTGTGTGTGTGTGTGTGAGAGAGAAAGATGGAGTCAGTCAGTGATTCTTCAACCACACAAATCCTATCAATGCTTAGTTAATATTTCACTAAGTCCACCTTAAGTTTAACTCCAGACACTGATTATATCGGAAGAATTCGCAAGAATCCAGAACCAACATTAATTAACCAATGTCAACTCATATATTAAGATTACTTACGACTCAACCAATGTGGCAGTTAAAAATAAATTTGCCGTACACAATGCTCAACGCAAAAGCCAGTGAATTGAAAATGACAAGCGACACCAAAAGACGATCTCCATAGCAGAAAGTTAATGTGCGTGCGTTAAAATCGTCGGGATTATTATTCATTTAAAGTTCTTAAAAAGCAATGAAATATTAAATGCACCGTTGTACAGGGTGGCCACTGAAAGACTGGATGATATAAAACAAAAATAACTTTTGCAAACGCATGATTATCTTGGGGTAGTAAAGTTTGGACCATTTGAATCTTGTATGGAAACGTTTTTAACTCCAGTTTCAGAATCTTCTGACGCGATGTTCTGGGGATGCCTAGTTGAGCAGAGTGACGACGGCTAGAAGCTGATGGATCCTCAAGGATACTCTGCCGTAGAGCTTCCACTGCTGCGTCAGTGCACTCAGTACGCTTAGGAACTCTTCCCGGAAGAACACCGACTGATCCAGTTCTTTTAAAACGAGATTTTTAGGTTCCGAATCCTGTTATCGCTAGGAGATACTCTGACATTAATATGTTGCTGGTATTTTATCGGAGTTTGAATAATTGATCTTTCAATGGAATAGAAAAACTCAACTCGTTGCTGGACATCATACATAGCCATTTTAATCTCCAAGGGATGCTCTATTACCCGCAAAAATAAGAAAATAAAAATGATTGAAAACGAACAAGTTATGACTTTTTCAAAAACTTCAGTTTTTCAGTGGCCACCTCTATACTTCCAGCAGCTGCAACCTATCTATAAAGTTATTTTTATTTTTTTAAATCGGTATCACTGGAAGTAAGGTAATAAAGCCACTAAGACACAAATGGTTACAGAATGTGGAAAAATTAGGAACAGAAACATTAATAATGAGAGTAAAGAGAGATAAAAGTGATCAGGAAGACAGTAGATAGCGATTGGTATTGCATTTAAATCTTGCAGATTAAAGTTGGATGGAAAGCATGGAAGAGAGTTCCACAAGCGAGAAGTGCGAGAACAGAAACTGTTAGCATAGAACTTACGGATACATCGAGCCAGCTCAACTGTAAATTGATGAAACCTTGCGCTTAAATTTAGACGACCGAAAACGCCCTGCGCCATATTCTCCTCTATAAACATGCAATGATGCCAGTCTACTAGGGCGGCTATCTAATCCCCATTGCAGGCTCATTTGTGTTTATTAAACACCCACAGAGTCCACCTGTGGTTTATGCTGCAACTATGCTGAGTGAACCGTAGTTGCAGTTTCTGGGAGAAAGCGCGTTATCTAGCGTGGTCAGCAATCTGAACAAGGCTAGCACGCTCAAACCCTCGGTCGCGATGACTTGTGACTTCGTGCTAGCACAACCAAGGGTCCCGTCTACCCACTTTCACTCACTAGGCTTGGGTCAATCCGCACGTTGGAATCGTCTCCTCCAGACATATAACGCCAAGAAGTCACCTTCCTGATAAATCAACTATGGTGAGATTCTCATGGCTAGAAAGCGAACTTTCTAAGCTCTCGGCCACGCGCAAGTCCGCATACAGTAATAATAATAATAATAATAATAATAATACAGGAACAAATTTGGTACTAGGTTGATCTTTTCTATCCCACTCGCCATAGTTACCTGACCTTGCACGTAATAAGTGTAGCTTCGTTACACTTTGACAACCTACGTATTATGTACAGTCGAACATCAGCATCGTTGTTGATATTATCACAACGTTTCGGTCGTTACGCTCTCCGACATTCTTCGGGTGTATGTCAATTCGGGTTGCCTTCAAAGAATTTGGAACTAGGTTGATCTGATCTATCCTACCCGCCATGTTCACCTGGTATTGCAACAACCGATTATATCTTTTTTTAATCTTTGCAAAGCGCTTTAGTGAGGAAGACTTTCTCTAATGGAAACCAGATTCAAGAATTCGTCAAAAACGTTCTCACATTTTTTTTTATAGATAATAATGGTTTTAGTGATACAAGTCTTACTAATTAACCCATAGCTGGAAGAAAGAAGAGGTAAATTCATACTAGCGCGCATGTGAATATAACAAAACCAACTGGAATCGGAACTCTGCTATCCGATTATCAAATCCTAGCCGTTATCTAATACGTCATCCGCACATCCAAGCTTACAGAATCTGGTATTGCCAAGCGGTCATCCATCTATGTACTGACAAGGCTCGACGTTGCTTAACTTCGTTGATCGTACGGGAACTGGCGTTTGAACGTATGGCTTGAGTGAAAGAATCTAAAATCGGATCAGAGAACCAGTGAAATTTCTCCTACCTTTCAAAACAGTCTCTGTTCTCGATGATCTGCGAACTGATTATATACACTGGACATTAGGAAGAGGCAGCTGAAGTTTCTGGGACACGTAATGAGAAAGGAGAGCCTGGAGAATCTGATACTCACAGGTCGAATAGATGGAAAGAGAGACAAGAGAAAGCAACGCATGACATACTTGGCGGCCTTAAGCAAGTGGATGACAGAATGCGGTCTGGGGGATATGGCAGAGGGTTGATACGTTGAGAGCTACATCGGATAGGGGGAAGTGGAGAGCCATGATCGCCTACGTCTGAAAGGACACGGCACATATAAAAAGAAAGAATATATACTGGTCCACTCGTTAAAAAGAAATGGCAAATTTTTTTTTTTTTTTTTTATTGAATAATTTGTCTAGATTAGCGTTCCTTAGAACTTCCTTAAGCCACGACGTTTGTCAGAATAGAAAAATATCAAGTTTTCATCATTCTAGAGGGGGTACTGTTCATAACATCATTACAGTGTAAAATCGATCAAGGCCTTTTAAACTTATTTATAGTTTCTTTCATTTACATAAAGTTTTCATCATTGATATCTACATTTTTTTTTTATTTTTACTTTTTTTTTAGTTTTCTGAATTTTTATAACTTAAACGTTTCTTAATATTTTCGTCGGGGGAATCTTTCGAAAGCAGATACAAACATTGGGGTATAATAATTATTTATCTAGAATGAAGAATAAACAAATATACAATTCAACCTCGTTTCTCGAACGTCTCGCATGTCGAACAAATCGGTTTTCAAACAGAATATTCGAGATGAAAACGCCTCGGTTATCAAATAAAATTTCGGTTCTCGAACAACTTTGCCGAACCGAGTTAACACGAACGGAATCATTTCTTAGTCGACCGCCATGTTACATACATTCGTGTATTGGGCTGTGCTTTTCTTTCCCAATTCTATTGTACTGTGCCTCTTTCTCCCCTCTTCATTAGTCCTCAGTCATGGCTCCAAAGAAAGCTAGCACTGATACTAGTAAAAGAAAAAGAAGTAAAGAGAAAAACAATTTTTAATGATATTGTCTCTGATGATGATATTGTCTCTATGATGATGATGATATTGTCTCTATGATGATGATGATGATATTGTCTCTATGATGATGATGATGATGATGTCTCTATGATGATGATGATGATATTGTCTCTATGATGATGATGATGATGATGTCTCTATGATGATGATGATGATGTCTCTATGATGATGATGATGATGTCTCTATGATGATGATGATGATGTCTCTATGATGATGATGATATTGTCTCTATGATGATGATGATATTGTCTCTATGATGATGATATTGTCCCTTCCATCTCGGTTTCATATGGCAAAATCAACGATCTCTACTATTCTTATAAATAAAGAGACGGTCATGTCTTTCCTTCCCTTTTCCAAACAATAACATCTTTTTCCTTCCCTTTCCACTTACGGCATCAACTCTCCTACATACAAGTATGGTAAAATTGAAGTGTTCGTCTATATTTTATCTGTTTAGTATTGGGTTTACTTTTTTCTTTAGATTTAATGATTTTCATTAGTTTTGTGTATAAACTTGTGCACAAAGTACTGTTGTTAAAGTTTAAATAAGCAATCATCTTGGGACCAGGAACGGATTCATCCATATTACATTGATTCCTATCGGAAAAATAGTTTCGGTTTACGAACATTTCGGGTTACGAACGGGCTACAGGAACGAATTAAATTCGTTAACCGAGGTCCCACTATGTATGATTATTAATATAAGTAAATTTTTCTTCTTTAATAAAAATGTCTATATTCATTTATTTTCTCCTATTTTTAATATTTATTTTAAATAAAGTATGTTTTCGTACGTCGTATAGCTTTTCCAATAGCTGTAAAAAAAAAGAAAAAAAAGGAAAAGTGTCGCAGTTAGCTCTTCCTCAGACCCTTAATCCTTCAACAGGGGTCTCTCTCCTCTGGCTACAAATACTTGCTGACCCTTTGTCTCTCTCTCTTTTTCGACTCGGGCCTTGAGCCGCCACCTCGCGTGGAGGTAAATCTCTCTTTTCAACTAAGGCCAACATGTGACCTCTCACAGATACAGCGTTTCCCAAATTCTGGGAACACGCTAAGAACAATACACGTACGTACGAACACTCACAACACACACACACATAATTTCTCCATACAAACACTATGTAACTGTTCATGTCTTTGTGTAACTTGTTATTAATATATATTTATTTACCCATATATATCGGTCTTGTTTGTTTTCTTCGTCTTCTTTGGACTTAATTAATGTCCAACATTCCCATGTAGCTGGACCGGCTAGCAGGTAAATTAACACCTTCTGATATATCTTCACCTCTTCACCCCAGCGGTCCGCTACAAAAGTATCAATTTGACACTGTTACCATAAAATGAAAAGGACCCGTCTTCACAATCGATAGATCAATATTTTGCGATTCTGACATTGCTGACATTTGTGATTTTCTGAAAAACTTATTTTGAAAAGAATTCACCAGTCTATTTAAAGTGTGCCATTTTTTTTTTCTAACGCCATGTTCCTTCGGGACTTAAACGATCATGGCTCTGCACAAGTTCCTTTTCTTTATCGGCGTTGTCCTTCTACAACACACCAGACTCTCTCCTGCTTCTCTTGCTTTCGATATGTCATGTGAGTGTTTAATTCTCCATGTCGTCTTTGCTCATTATGTACACAGAACTTTAAATTTTTACTTTTCGGTTGCTTTAAGTCTCTTCTTCATCTGAAAAGAGATTGTGCTGCATTCACAGCCATATACGATTACATCGCAGTTCAGTGCTGTTTCTATTGGTTTGTTTTACGGTATATCAACCTCAATGTGTTATTTAATGCCGACAAGATTTTTATTGCTGGTAATATTTTTTTCCAAAAATGTATTGCTATTAATATTTTTTCTTCAAAAATTCATTGCTGGTAATGATTTTTTCAAAAAATATATTGCTGTTATTAAAAGCTATTTTTACACTTTCATAGTGTTTTGACCCTAGGGGTTAACTATTTGCCCATAGCGGGGACCCTAACAGGTGCTGCCACCCCGGGTCAGAGTTGACATGGAAACACCAGCAATTAAGAGGTGGTTCCACGCTCCTCAAAACCTCCTGATCGGAAGCCTTGCTGTCGGATGTAGTTTATCGTCATACCCAGGACGAGCTACATTGTTTATACGGATATGCGTCAGTAGCACCACGTATCTGTCCTTTTTAGTCTCTTTTCCATCTGTGAAGAGATTGTCCAGCATTCACTGCCATATAAAACATTAGATATTACATCTCGGTTAAGTCCAAAAAATTTCTATGTTTTAATACTTTGCTTAGTTTACGGAAGACATTTTTAGCTATGCGCATTCACATTTCTGCGTCACATTTTTCCGTCGCATGTTGTATTTACTATATAAAATTAAAAAAAATTCCATCATAGATAAGGCTAAATATCATTTGGTGAACGGGAATCCCCCCCTCTCGACTTTAATTTTTTTTCTGTTCAATGTGGGGGCGAATGTTGATTACGTCATTTGTGCACGCTTCTCTGATTAAAAAAAACAAACAAAAAACAATGTCAGTAAGCTACGCCTCAGTTTCGCGGTAAGAAATCCATTTCTCGCTTGAAGTGACATTAATTTAGACTTAGAAAATTTGAACTTTCATTAACGTTGTCTCTATAATACATGGTTATGAGATCTGATAAACAAGTTCATTAGAGATTTTATGTGAATTGTTTTCATGGTAACACATTGAGGTGGCAGTGTCAACCTACACACAAATGGATTTTCAACAAGATTCTCAAAATAACTCCTGTATTACCAACAGTCGAAGACGCGTCACAATTTTCAGTGACTATTTATTTTGAGGAGGCGGATAGGAGCCACGTCAGAAAAAGTCCGTCAGGTGTGTTGTCTGCCTTACGAATATTTCCTGGTTTACTCAGTGACTTTACCAAGAACCGTTTGCTTATTTCACTTGCATGGAAATAATTTTTATATATTATCGCTGACATATGTTATGCATTACCCACCATCGGAGCCAGAAGTCAGACGCTTACGACCATATCATGTTGAAACACCGGTTCCCATACGATCACCGAAGATAGGCTTCTGTTGAGCCTGGCCACCCACCTAGATGGGTGACCGCTTGACAATACCAGGTTTTGCAAGCTTGGATGTGCTGGTTGTGTAATGGATAAAGACACCAAATTGTTAATCGGAGAGCAAAGTTTCAATTCCAGTTGGGTTCGTTATAATCACTTACGCGCAAATAACCTTGGGGAAGTTACGAATCCACCTCTTCTCCCCCTCAGCTATGGGTTAATTAGTAAGATTTGTATCACCAAATCGTTATTACTTCGAAAATAAAAATTCTTAGAATCTAAAAAAAATATTTTCTAGCTTTAAATATCCCGCAATGGGTTGATAAGCTGTAAAAATCAAATGATTCAATCAATCAGAAATAAGGGTTCACATTTTAGTATAACATCGACACATCCAAGCTTATAGCACATGGTATTCCCAAGCGGTCACCCATCTGAGTAGTGACAATGGTCGACGTTGCTTAACTTTGATGATCGGAGTAGAACCGCTGTTTGGACGTGATAGTTTAATATGGAGATAATTTAAAGTATATATTGAAGGATGGGCATCGGTCATATGTAAAAAATTTCGCATTTTTTTAATAAGGTTGTTTGGTTAGCTGGTTCGTTGTTTTTGTTTAGCGGCATATCAACACCTATATGGATTATTTAATGCCAAAATATAAATATTTTGTACGCATTTTTTCTTTTTTTGGAGTTAATGATTTTAGTGATAAAAGTTTTACTAATTAACCCATAGCTGGGAGAAGAGGTGGAGTTACACTTTTCCCAAGGGTATTTGCGCGTAAGTGAATATAACGAACCCAAATATAACGAACCCAACTGGAATTGGAACTCTGCTCTCCGATTAAAAATCTCGAGCTATTATCCGTTACACCACTCGCACCTCCAAGCTTACAGAACCTGGTATTCTCAAGCGATCACCCATTTAGGTACTGACAAGGCTCGGCGTTGCTTAACTTCGGCGATCGTATGGGAATTGGTGTTCAACGTGATATGGCAGATGTTCAAGTTTCTTATTAAAACGTTAAGACGTTTTAATAAGAAACTTGAACATTTGCAAACATTGGTATCAACGGTGTTCCTATAAGCAATTCCCTGCGGATGTCAGGGGGACGAATGGGTCTATTTCCGCTTTATAGCTGAGGTAGATGTGCATTTTTCAAAACTGGTGTTGGTGGTTT
>OZ038515.1:54103614-54186114 GCA_964036315.1 Acanthosepion esculentum
CATACATAAATACATACATACACATATATATAATCGTAAAATACATCTATTGGATGCTTTAGTACACATCATCAGCGATGTTTCTAGCCGAGGTTCATTAGGAGTTTCGGGTCTTTCAACATCATACACCCTCTCCACGGTGACCCAGCCGATACTGATCAGGTATCGACTTGTGTGCCTTCCATCAGCTACAATTTTTGCCATCTTACAAACTATTCACCATGCAATTCTTCTTGGCAATTTATTGCCCAATCCAGATGACTTCCGGTTCACCAGCAATGAGCGCTCTTCCATAAAAAAGGAAGTAAACGCAGCCACAATTTCCAACTGATCAGGAATATGGCGGCGTGCTTGGCTTGAAGTGGTAAGTACCAATTTGATTCCACTTACTGAGACATATATACACATACACTCACAGAGAAACACTATATATATATATATATATAATGTGTATGTGTATGGTGTCCCAGAATGAACTATTTCAATGAAATCGAGCAAATTAAAAAAAATGATACAATTTTGTGTTTATTACTTAATTATGATAAAAAACAAATCGATTTATAAATCTAATGTCAAAACTTTATTGAACATTTGCAAACATGTGTTCCTCCGTATCCCTACAAATTTCAGATCTATCCTTAACGAAACACAATTTGAAGCGTTTCAGGGGTTTCACTGCTATCTGAATGTGTTCTGTAAACTCTTTTGGCGATAAACCTTTATTTTTTATGAAACCCCGTGCAAAGAAATCCAGTGGGGTTCAACAAAGATGTATTGTTGTGTATTCATTATTAATAGGTTTCTGAAAGGGAATGAAAATATAAGTAGAAAAAAAAATTTATAAAGTTTTAAACAAAATTAGAAATTTATACATTTCTTCTAGCAAATATTAAACAAGAACAAAATAAAGGTGATTTTCTTTTTCTTTTTTTTTTTTTTAAAGATAAACAATTGTTCGATTTCAATGAAATAGTTATTTCAGGGATATCTTAAAGATTACTTCAAACATTATTGAAGTAGGAACAGATATACATGTAAGAATAAATCAAATGCAGATTTGAAATCGAGCTTTTTTTTCTCTCTTAAAAACCTGTGTCGAATGGTTTCCCTCGGGTCGTTATTATTTGGTACTCGCTGGTTTCGCCCGCTCGCTATCGCTTCGCAAAGTAAGGTATATATATACTCACTAGTTGAAATCTTTGAAACAAAAAAATTAAATGAACATTTCATTCAGAAATTGTCTTGTTATAGTTAAGGAAAGTTTTACAAATAGATGCGAAATTGTTGAAGGCCAAGTAAAATGCAAATTTCAAACACTTTTTTGCACTATATAAGACGATATTCCTAAACAGAACTATTTTTGATATGAAAATGGAAACAATCCTTGAATAAAAGGACACTAATGAAATATAGTTAATTAATGAAATATACTTTTTTTTAAATTAATATGCAAATTAGTTAAACCTGAAAAGTGATATCAACTAGAAGTAGATATTTAATACAGATATTGAGCCTTTAGGGCATAAATTACTATAAATTACAGTTGGAGCTTTTTAACCCCAGAATTCGTTGGATAATTGTATTCCGATTTCGCATTTATTCATATAGATTCCATAATATAGGTTTTATTTAATTAACTATTATGTTTCTCTAACCCTTTAAATGTTGAATGTATAACTAATTCTAATTTCTATTTTCCTCTCTTTACACTATATTAATTTTATCTGTCCCTTGTTCTGTCATCCACGAAATAAAAATAATTGTTTGTATGGAAAATAAGGATTTACGTATATCAAATCGTCTTTAAATTAAGTGGTTGCAAATGAATTGTCGTTGAACTTTTAGAACGTAAGCTTAAACATTAATTCAATACTTAAATGCAGCAATCAGTTTTGAGTTATTCTGTAGTTTATTGATGCCTATCGTATCTTCTCCCTAGATTTTGTGATGATGGCCAAACCAAAAGTCCTCTACAGGAGCTAGCTTAAATATCACCCGATAGGACTGCTTTTAAGCTAGTTTATAATAAAAAGTGCACTACAATTTTGGATACAAAAGGAAAATAAGAGTTACTCCCCTTGAACCATGAAAGCAACGATAATAGCTAGGATAATATATTAACATATATTTTTAACCTCGCATAATCTGGCAACCCTGAAATTGAAATCAATGAAAATCGTTCCACGCGCCTAAGGGCTTTTGAAATCGGACATGCTTGGACTTACACACGCACAAACATATATAAAGTGTACTTTATATATAAGATTGTCCAAGACTAAGGTAAAATAAAGATTACTTTCCGAAACGTTGTCATTTCTTTAGCAATTTTTATCTTAGAGTTATTGTTAGCGTTGATCTGTCCCTTGGTGACTTTGCTTTCAAGTGACTTTGATAAATTCAATATTTCCCATCCGTACTTCAGAACTAGCATTTTACATGCATTATACACTGGGTGTTGGAAGCTTATTAATCATAATGCATTGCTTCTTAGTTTAATCTATCCAAACATATACTGATTTATTTCGCTTACTACTTTTTGAAGACTGACTTCATCATGTATAGAACTAAGTTGGGAATATTTAAAATTTCACATGAAATTTATAATCATTTTTCCATCTTCTGAATGGTATTTGCCATTTGTTATTCATTGAACCGACCTTTTACGCCATCTGTTATCCTTTCTCATAACTCTATGGGGTAGAAGAACAGGGATCAAAGTATAGATCAGGATAAAAGAGATCATATTTTTTCTTTTTCTTGAAGGCAAATATTTGATAAATTTTCACAAAGTCTAAATCTACATACATCCAGCACAGGTTCGCAAGGAAGGAAAAGTCAATCGCTTTTATAGCAGTTTGTCAGACCCTTTACCGGTTGTGGAACATGGAAATGGATTTGAATATTTTTCTACGCAATCCATTACACTCAGTAACACTTGAAGCACAATTGATTATGAGAAGCTTATTTACTCGCTAACCTCATTTTGTATTAAGGCTTTTTTCATTTGTTTTTTCTTTTTTTCTTTTCATGCAACACGAAAGCGTTTTGGCCTTCGGGGTATGTCGCCATTTTTTCTGCGGAGTTGTTCTTTTCTTTTCTTTTCTGATCCATAAATGACAGAATGATTCTATGTCATATATTTTCCCAAAAATAATATTTTAGGCTTCAGCTGTCAAGAAAGATTTTAGGCATTATAAAAATACTTACTTTCGTCATACACGCTGAGGCAAAAAGACCTCCCACGTATACCATCCAGAAATAACCTTCGACATAACGGTAAGAAATTAGTAGCAATAGTGTGTTCATCTAACTAATATCTTACCATAATACAGAAGATATTTCTGGAAGGTATACGTAGGTCTTTCTGCTCCACCGGGTATAAAAAGTGACTTAATATAAAAAAATTGTATAATCACATTTTTCGAAATTGGACATAATAGTGATTAAGAGAAACGTTATATTACACGAGGCCCGGTGTAAAAAATTGTTCTTGTTTTAATATAATTAGAAATATATTAGCCAGAAGATGGCATGAGATGGTATCAGAAATTTTCTGGATATTATGTGCTGCGATTGTATCGTTCAACAAAAAAGTACCGCGTAAGACGATAAACTACATCCAACAGCCAGGCATCTGGTCGTGAGGTTTTGAGGATCGTGGAACCACCTCTTAATTGCTGTTGTTCCCAGGTCCACATGACCCATGGTGGTATCACCTGTTAGGGTCCCACCTATGGGCAAATAGTTAACCCCCAAACTGGTGTCAAAACACTATGAAAGTGTAAATATAGGTTTTAATAGCAATGATGTATTTTTGGAAAAAAATTCTTACCAGCAATAGATTTTTGAAAAAAATACCAGCAATACATTTTTGAAGAAACAAATTATTGCCAGTGATACATTTTGAAAAAAAAATATATTACCAGCAGTACATTTTGAAAAAAAATATTACCAGTAATAAAAATCTTGTCAACATTAAATAACAATGAATTTGATATACCATAAACCAACCAAACAATGTAAACAGCACTGAGCTGCGATGTAATATCACTCTTCGTATACGACAGTGAATGCAGCACAATCTCTTTTCAGATGAAGAAGAGACTTAAAGCAACCGAAAACTAAAAATCAGAGAGATTTAAAGTGTTGTAACCTAGGGAAGGTTATTGAATAAAATGATCACATGAAGGTTGGTAATGCACGATAATACTTAGGACAAGAACAACACATATAAGATTTGCCAGCGGCGCGTAGTAGTAGTCAATTGCTAGAAATGAGTCAAGTGAATTCCACAATGAATCTCCAACTGGAGGATATCTACCAACTGCCCCACGCAGTCAGATGTGGCACAAGAAAAAAAGAATAATATTACCAGCAATAAAAATCTTGTCATTAAATAACCTATTGAGGTTGATAAGCCGTAAAACAAACCAAACCAAAGTGTGGCAGAAGCTAACGGTCAGTGTTATTCAATCTGTCTATTGCATCATTTTTCCAACAATCTCCTACCCAGTGTTTCGTTCTGTGTCTGTCGTCTCTAGGCCCCCATGCCACTACATAAACCGGTATAAAGTAAAAAGACCGTTTCTTTTTCTTAATCATTTTATTAGGAGAGGGTGGTGGCAGCTTGGTTTCTAAGAGGCAGCTGGGAGTAATGACGTTATAGTAACGCATGTCGCACGTTGGCTCAGCTTTTCATCACGGGTGGTCTTAGTCGGTCTTCAACCTGGGTGTGGGAGGCGTATCGATGCTAAAGAATTCTTGCGGTTCCCTGTTGAATTTGCGCCGTTTTAGACTTATGTCAAAATCCCAGACTTAAGGCAGTCTTTCACTGTCAAGGCCACCACACCAACGAGGCACTCCGGCCAATCGCTGACCATCCTGGTCCTGGCCTTCGTATTCTCTAACGCCTGTCGGCGAGACCTTGTATACGCTTACTGTGTCCTCTCTAGTGGGGACGGGGTTAAATCGTACCAAAAGTTGCCACCTAACGAATGGATGCTTGGGGATTCAGGTATGGCCAGTCAATGATTGCCGACCGATTCGAGGATTATAATAGAAATAAAAAATAGATTTCGATATTGAATAGCCAGGCAAAGGTTGAGATTAGTTAAAATCCACCAGCCAACATGTAACACCATATCCTCACCCCACTGGACCCACACACTCCACAAGACCCTGGTCGTTATTTAAAGATGTAAGAGGGTACAGATGAAATATTTGAAATTGACAACTTTTGTATTTCACTGACACGCACGTTAAATATATGTTTATGTAAAATGGAAAAGGTTGTCAATTTCAAAGCTTTCAAAGAGAGAAACGCCCTTCTAATGTCTCGTAAGTAATATTCTGTCGCGTTTTGATTGCGAGTAAAGATAGAACAGGCATATCAGAGACGCCGTTTCCATTCCCTGAAAGGAAGAAGTGAAGATAGAAGAGTTTCTGTCTTTCCTCTTTCTCTTTCCTCGTCTTTTCCTCTTTCTCTCACTCTTGCCTTTTCCTCTTTCTCTCACTCTTGCCTTTTCCTCTTTCTCTCACTCTTGCCTTTTCCTCTTTCTCTCACTCTTGCCTTTTCCTCTTTCTCTCACTCTTGCCTTTTCCTCTTTCTCTCACTCTTGCCTTTTCCTCTTTCTCTCACTCTTGCCTTTTCCTCTTTCTCTCACTCTTGCCTTTTCCTCTTTCTCTCACTCTTGCCTTTTCCTCTTTCTCTCACTCTTGCCTTTTCCTCTTTCTCTCACTCTTGCCTTTTCCTCTTTCTCTCACTCTTGCCTTTTCCTCTTTCTCTCACTCTTGCCTTTCCTTGCCTTTTCCTCTCACTCTTGCCTTTCCTTGCCTTTTCCTCTCACTCTTGCCTTTCCTTGCCTTTTCCTCTCACTCTTGCCTTTCCTTGCCTTTTCCTCTCACTCTTGCCTTTCCTTGCCTTTTCCTCTCACTCTTGCCTTTCCTTGCCTTTTCCTCTCACTCTTGCCTTTCCTTGCCTTTTCCTCTCACTCTCTTTCCGTGTCTCTGTCTCTCTCTTTCCTTGTTTTTCCGTGTGTGTGTCTCTCTCTCTCCTTGTCTTTCCATGTGTGTGTGTCTCTCTCTCTCTCCTTGTCTTTCCATGTGTGTGTGTGTCTCTCTCTCTCCTTGTCTTTCCATGTGTGTGTGTCTCTCTCTCTCTCCTTGTCTTTCCGTGTGTGTGTGTCTCTCTCCTTGTTATTTCCGTGTGTGTGTGTGTCTCTCTCTCTCTCTTTCTCTGTCTTTCCTCCGTTCCTTCTTTTTCTCACTCAAACCAAGTAGCGTCTCTGATATTTCTTTTCCGTCTTTCCACGCGAGCAAAACGGTATAGTTCAACATTTCTGGAGGTATTGGCAGAGCGTAACGTACCTGTTAACAAAGGATCTAAGGGGACGCGCAAGTAGAACTACAATATGATACGAAATACTTGCTCGTGTGACGGTATGCTTATTGCTTATGCACGTGCCTCGACGGATACAGAAAAGAAAAATCATAACATTATAAAATACATCAACATGAAATGAACCTGAAATCCATTTAAAAACTATCTTCAGTTTCATGCATTTATACAAGTAATACTTTTTCTGATCTTTGATTTTTTTTTTTATCTTCTTTTACTAATATAAGGAAGTTGAATAGACTCTTAATTAAAATTATTTTTCTTATTCCTATACATATTCGGAAATAAAACGAAATTTTTTTTTATCTGGCTAAAATTTGCGTACTTTGACTTCTCTCTCGTAAAACACACGACGTTCTTCGTCATTTTGTCTTCTATTGTCGTCTGCGCCACTCAAATTATTCCATTTTCCTTTTTCCTCAAGCTCCTTTTTTTTCTTCTTCGGCAGTCGACAATGGCGAACATTAAACATTTGGAAAGACGCCACTTGCAAAAATCACCTTGCCACTCAAACGTCTTCTTTGCTGTCTCTTGTATCTCAGTTTAGTTCGCCAACATATCTTCCACACACTCAGTTTTTTTCTGTCTTTTGTTTCTTCTATCTTCCATATTTGAGAGTGATTGTGTAAGTGCTAAACGCTGGCAATAAGCAGAAAGAGTTCGTTTCCGAAAGTGTGACGTGACGCGCATGCTCGCTAGTCTATTTTTATCCTCAGTGTCTTGTGGCATTATTGTTTGCATTGCTATTTACACGAAAAACTCCATCTTTAAAAGATGAAAGTGTCTTTCATCTCTCTCTCACACTCACACACACACGCACATATATATATATATATATATTGTGTGTGTGTGTGTGTGTGTTAAAAAAATTCTTTGACAAAATCTGACAAAAAACCTTTTTAAGGGTTTCGTGGTCCGTGGATAATTTTTCATCATCCCTTCGTTTTACATACGTATGTGGGAGAGGCTACTATATCTATTATCTTCTATATATAGATTGCGCAGCAAAATTATCTGTATCGCTACGAAGATAAATACATACTGTCACTTCTTTGAATCTATCCTGCGTGATTTTTTTTTTTTTTTTTTTTTTGCTATCCAGAATGTCTTCTGCGATTACAATAATCTATTTACTGATCAATCAATAGGTTTCTTTCTCCCTTTCCACATGATATACGTGTGTTTCCGTGTATATCTTTCACCTGCTTCGTACTTTTTACATATCTTATCATTTTTTGTTGGATTTGTAAGCCTCTTGAAGAACTATCACTAGAAAACTAGTCTCGCATGCAGGCCAAAGGGTTCACTTCCCATTATAAACGTTACTTTTCTTTTCTATTAATTTTTTTTCCAAGCGAGCTAAACTTCATAAATATCTGTATGGATTTTCGTCTGTTTCTTTTTGTCTGCCTTTAATCACGCGTCATTGTAAATTCGAGCTTCAACTTAGCTTCGTAGGGCACAAGTCCGCAAGTATATACCGCATAGTATGGCGTAAACTACTACAGTAGGGATTGCCTGCAAATCTAATTTGATAACACGTTAAAGCGAAGCAAATTTTCCTTCCTTTCTATTCTGCTCTTACTCTCTTTCTCTCACTTGTACCCCTCCTCTCATTCTCTCTCACCCCCCTCTCTCTCACCCCCCTCTCTCTCACCCCCTCTCTCTCACCCCTCTCTCTCTCTCACCCCCTCTCTCTCACCCCCTCTCTCTCTCACCCCTCTCTCTCTCACCCCCTCTCTCTCACCCCCTCTCTCTCACCCCCTCTCTCTCACCCCCTCTCTCTCACCCCCTCTCTCTCACCCCCCTCTCTCTCTCACCCCTCTCTCTCTCTCTCACCCCTCTCTCTCTCTCTCACCCCTCTCTCTCTCTCTCACCCCTCTCTCTCTCTCACCCCTCTCTCTCTCTCTCACCCCTCTCTCTCTCTCTCACCCCTCTCTCTCTCTCTCACCCCTCTCTCTCTCTCACCCTCTCTCTCTCTCTCACCCCTCTCTCTCTCTCTCACCCCTCTCTCTCTCTCTCACCCCTCTCTCTCTCTCTCACCCCTCTCTCTCTCTCTCACCCCTCTCTCTCTCTCTCACCCCTCTCTCTCTCTCTCACCCCTCTCTCTCTCTCTCACCCCTCTCTCTCTCTCTCTCTCTCTCTCTCTCTCTCTCTCTCACCCCTCTCTCTCTCACCCCTCTCTCTCTCACCCCTCTCTCTCTCACCCCTCTCTCTCTCTCACCCCTCTCTCTCTCACCCCTCTTCCTCTCAGCCCCTCTCTCTCACCCTCTCCCTCTCACACCCCCTCCTGTCCCACCTATTATTTTCCACTTTACTTTCTCTACCCTCTTCGCTCCCTCTCTCATATATATATATATATATATAAAAACTTGTATATGAATATGAGTGTATAAGACGAACGCTAAAATTAGTGAGGTGTACACACACACACACACACATATATATATGTATATACACGTACGTAACGTATACGTATTTATTCTTCCATCTTATTATTGACTGCATAGATGCATGGTGCTCTATAGATCCACGTCACAATATAGCATTATTACGACTTTATATCTAGCGCGACGATTCCCGCTTCCAGTTCAATCAAATCTTGAACGTCATATTCGGATTTTAAATTTAGATATAAATAATAAATAAATACAAATGTGTGCTTTGTACAGCGGCATTAGATGCATTCGTCTCTCTACATTTAATGATTTTCTGTCAGCTCGATCCAGAAGAGTCAAGCACAATTTTGGGGCGAGTGACGAAAGTAAAGAGTGTTCGCTTTTTCTGTGTCGGAATAGGAAAGGCTTATTATTTCTCGTGTACGAGAGAAAAGAAGAGAATAAGCTGTTACCCCTCCTCCCCCCCACTTAACCCCTGCATTCTTTCTCGCAAAGAACTTGGCAAGTTTGCCAGTGATGATACATGTGCAGCTGGCTGGTCGGTGGTCGGCTACAAAAATCAATTCTCATTTTTTATCGCGTTCTCTCGTTGGACGGAATAAACAGATGGGCGAACGGGTTGTCAGGTGGGAAGAAGCCGGAATAAAAAACAAGAATAGGAAAGCAAAATCCAAATAATCAGATACAAAAATAAATAAATAAAAATATAACAAACAAAAAAAAGAAAGAAAATCAGAAAACAGTTGCCAAATAAATCTGAGTAAACACTTGATCACGCGAGAGAATAAACGAGAGTGAGAGAGAACAAACAAACAAACAAACAAACAAATAAGAGCTATTATAACAAAAGTAAACAAGAGTCGAAGCTAGTTACACATCTGACGAGGTTTGAGAGCCACGGCTGTTCAGGGTAAAAGTTTATATTTTATTTATTTGGGTAAAAGTCTAGAATAGGAGCCATAATGCGCAAAAAGGCGAGTTAATATATATATATATATATATATATAATCAATTATTGTTTTTAATATATTTTCAAATACATTTTGTTTATTTTTCTGGAAATATATATTTAGATATATATTTCCATTCGTGCGGATACTTTTTGGTTCCTTTTTCTTTGAGAAAATGCTTTAGATCAGCGATTCTTAACTTTTTTCCTTGTTAGCACCCCTTTCAAACCACAAACCAGTTCTCGCACTCACTTCCAGAATTGATGAAAAACAATATTGATCTCATGTGTAAATAACAAAATTATTGACTATAACTCCAGTTTGGAACAATTGTCTTTCGTAGTTTATAAACTAACTCAGCAATAATTAACGTATACTTTCATATAATTCAAATTCCTTTCTGAAATTATTAACGAGGTTTTACATATATCTATATATAAATATTTACATCCTCGCCCACCCATAAATAATTCTATACAAGTACACACACAATTCAACAATATTTGAACATCACATTTGTTGAATAAACACATCGCAACAATATGTGAGCGGTAGTTCTGCAGTTTCTCCGTTCGTTTTTCCCTAAGTACACATTTACGCTATTATGATGGTAGCAATTGGTAAAATTTTTACAATGTAAACGTTTAGAGTTCCCTGAATAAACTAACCCTATTGATTCAGTATCATCGCACTTCTAGGGGGTGTGAGCACCCCTGTTTAAGAACTGCTTTAGATGAACAACTGCTTTATTCTATATTGTTTGAGTATGCAAAAAAAAAAAATAGCCATTTCTGAAAGATATTTTTCCGAAAGCTGGTTTTAGTCCATTCCAAATCCACCCACCAGAACAACTTTTGGACACCAAGGTTATATTCTAGCAAAAGTCTTCAGAAGTTCTTTGTTCTGCAATTAATTTGTTTTCTTTCAAAAAAAGTTGAAAAAAAAAGTACCGAATTTACATTATTCGGACTATTGTCCTCATCTTTGTCGCCATATTTATTACAACGTTTCGGCCGTTGTACGCTCCGGCCTCCTTCAGGTGGTTGGAATGTCGAACTGAACCCTTTATTTCCCTGGGGGTAGACGACTGTTCTAGTTCCACGTGCCATGTCTAATGGATGTCAGTTATCTACTGTTAATTTCCTTCTCCAAGTTCTCCACTGCCTTAAACGGAAATTGAACTCACACTCTTTGGGTCCTGTCACTGGATCTAACCAACGCCTTTATCCACTGTGCCATGTGCCCTTGAGGTGTATGAATTTCTGGGTATTATAAACCTAATGTCTCAGCAACCATTTTTACCAGTGCTCGTATTGCATTTTTTTTGCTCCCATCCTATCCAACCAGATGGTGAGCTTGGGCGTGGTGAGTTTGTTCACCAATGTACCCACGGAGGAGGCACTCGTCAGAGACAGATTGACCTCTGATTAATCCCTAGAAGAACGAACCAGTATTCCAATAGATAATCTGATGGAGATGTTGACTTTCTGGACACAAACAACACACTTCGGAATGGGATCACACATATATTGACAGGAGGGCTTAGCAATGGGCTCGCCATTATCACCACCAATGATGAAAATATACATGGAATGCTTTGAGGAAATGGCATTAGAATCTATATCTCTAAAGCCAACTCTATGGTTAAAGTACGTAGATGACACCTTCATACTCTGGCCATACCAGGAAGATGTTCAGGTTCTACTGGGCCATGTGAACTCAATAAGATCTTCGATACAGTTCACGATGGAGAAAGAAACAACACATTCCCATTCCTGGATGTTCTAATATCTCGAACAGAGCATGAGTTCAAGACATCCGTATACCATAAACCGACATTCACTGGACAGTATCTCAATTTCAACTCCCACCATCCATACAGCGTAAAGAAAGGGATCGTCTGCTGCTTACAACACCGAGCAAAAGTCATAAGTGGCGATCCAGTGACATTAGATAAAGAATTGGTTAGTATAAGTAGTGCCCTACAACGTAATAACTACCCTGGGTACATGGCAGCAGCCCCATAAAACTGGGGTAGGCGGGTACAAGAGGAGGACAACAACACTCAGAAAGCAGTCTGCTTGCCTTATGTGAAGGGGTTATCAGAAAATACAAAGGATCTGCGGTCCATATAACATCAGGACAACCTTCAAAAGTTGGATGACACTTCGCAGATATCTTCTCATAAAGGAGAATATGACTAAATATGCTATCCCGTGCAGCTGCGGAAAGAAATATAAAGGGGAGACAGGCCGCCCCCTTAAGGTAAGGCTTAAAGAACGCCAGAAAACTCTAACACGGGGAGGGGAGTGGAAAAATCAGGCGTGGCTGACCACATATGGAGAGAGAAGGGAGATCACCGCTCTCTGTGAGATCAAGTTGAGATCATAGACAAAGAACACCATTGGAAAATTCGTAAACTTAAGGAATCAGCACATATGCTAGGCCACAAAAATCTCCTGAGCCGACCAAGCATAGAAATGAATACAATATGGGAACCAGTAATGAGGAATGCCAGAGAAAAGCGATAATAACAACAAAAATTGCAATATGAACTCTGGTAAAAACATAAAATGATAACAGTTCAATACCTGGAGAACTTGGAGTGGGGAATTAACAGGAGATAACGGATAACTGACATCCATTAAACATGGCACGTGGTATTAGAACAGTCTATCCCAGTGATCAAAATAAAGGGTTCAGTTCGACATTCCAACCACCTGAAGAAGACCGGAGCGTACAACGGCCGAAACGTAATAAATATGGCGATAAAGATTAGGACAATAGTCCGAATAATGTAAATAGTGTATACAATACCTCATCTCAGAAATAGATACTGAAAAAAAAAGAACGTTATTACAAATTTTCAATTTTGATTTTTGCGCATGCGAACTATTGACCCAATTCTAGACTTCTGCTTTTATTGAAGGTGAAAAACGTCGTAGTAATACAGCCTATTTGGTAGGTTGAAATGGTCCTAACAATATAGTCTATACTTTTTTAATCGGTATCACTCCATGCAAAGTAGTAAACCCACAAAGACACAAGGAGTTACAGTGTGGAAGAATTAGGAACAGAAATATTAGTAATAAGCGGGAAGAGGAAAGCTTAATCAGGGGGAAGGGAGTTCCACAAGCGTTAAGTGCGAGAAAAGAAGCTTTTAGCATAGAATTTCGTAAACAGAGGGAATGCTTACTGGGTTTGAATGTTATTGGATTCTAGCTTTCTGGTAATTCATTTTTTTCCTTCCATTCGTTATATTAATTTAATTTACACGCTTATATATTTTTTTATATCCCAGAAAATAAACTTGATAAGTCCTGGGACGAAACCGATTGTTGTTTTTTAGCTTTTTAAAATGCCATATAAATTTTGTTAATTCATATCTATCGTTAAATAGGACGACGCAGCGTATGCCCATTCGGGGTGTTGACCTGACGAATGTACTGATCGGAACCTCGACATATTTCCTCCTTGCGCATATCTGTACCCATGTTAACTCTTTCGTTAGTTAACTTTTAACTAATTTAGCCTTAACTACTTGGCTTTGAATGCTCCACCTCCTGCCTAGCTAAACCTCTAAGGACTCCCATCTCGGTATCCGCCAGCTTCAGACTTAAATGTCTTCTTAGCCTTATATGAGGCGAGTCGTTGGCTATGCTGTGTGGCAGAAGACTCTTATGCGGTTCTTATGGTTCTCTCACTACCTATTCCAAACTACCGCCCTCACTAACTTCCGCTGCACTATTCAAGTTAGGTGTAGTCGGAAGTTCGCCCTGTCCTGCAAGGACGCGTTCAATTTCCAGTATCCAGCTATTCTAGGCCTATTTCCTAACACCATCTGGACACAAACGAGTTTATGGTTCGAATAGCTTACAGAATGGAACGTAGAACGATCTTACCTAATATTCTATCTAGGTAGTTGTTGTGGGGCTCTCCCCTTTTACACAAGATGGACTCGTCTAAAGTATACTTATACTGACAGAGTTGGAGATACGAAGAGATACGTTGAGACAAGGTTGAGATACGTAGATTCCAGAGAGAGAGATAGATAATTACGGCTTCACTTACAGAGACTTGTACGTATACTTTCTACTAACCCGCATTCCTGGACTACTAATCTTCATTTCAAGTTTGTATTATTACGTTCAATGCACTTATTTTCCTATTTCAATTACTGGCGTTGTTTATTTATTTGTACAGGATTCCATCCACGGAATCCCCAACAGTAGTATACGACCTTTTTTAGACGGCCAACTGTGGGCACACGTATACATTTCCAACCTGGGGTGATCGAGCCGGTATCTATCGACGAGACTAAATTCGTCGATCAGATCAGTTAAGCTACGATCATTCCACACGCGACCCCTGCCAAACTTGGGGTCTAGGATGAAATTCCAATCCCACATTTTAAAATTAGGTGCACGGGATCTACCAGGAACGGCCCTACCTGACGGAAGAAATAATAACGTTCCTTCTGATTGTTGGGGGCATAAACCACAGCAATCCGAAATTAATCACTTTTCACGGCTGCATCGACCCCGCCCTTTCACACACCAAATCGCACCGGCGTGGACAAGGCCCATCTCCGCAACCAGAGAACGCTACAACAGTAAGGAAAATCTTCTGGCCAATCGGTCCCCGTATGCCGAATAGACGACAGTTGTTAGACAGTACACAAGCATTCGAGCTCGCAAACAAAGTGAGTTCCCTGGATTGCAGCAACACTTACAACGAAGAACAGGGGATCACAAAGCAGCTGAGTCACCTGACTCGGATCTCTCAAGCTCCTCGCATTCAAGCATGCCAACTTGATGTCCATCTTTTATGCATGGGCACCTACTGGCCGGAAATCTGCGGAGCTCAGGACCCCAACGGATTGTCCTAGACTGCCAGGGACCATTACGGACGTAACCTGTCCATCGGTGACAATCCCATTGACGTCTACAGAGAGGATAAGTTTTACGGCCGTATATAAAGAGGATGTTGCAAAACTATCATCTTCATTTAATTTTTTCGTCTCGGATGCTACCTAAATTTTACCAAAACAAAATAATAAGATGACTGAATGTACAGTTGAAAGTACTTGGGTATTAAAGAAAGACCTTATACAGCTTATAATTTTTAAAAACAAGGATCATAACATTCATCGAGTGATTTGTAGGTTAATGCACCTTTAAAATTTTGTTTGCGAAGGGATTTCGTCATTTTATATCATTAACTTTACTAATCTACTTTTTGTATGAATCATTCATTGTACTATATATATATATAGCGTCAAAATTTCCCTGTAATTGGTCAAATTTCATGAGGCCTTGCAACGCCCGAACCCCAAACTGTAGGGTCTGGTTGAGCTTGCCAGAATTTATTTATTGTGTTCATTTTGGCAACTGAATCCTAGAATCTAACATTGCTGTTCAAACTCCAGGGCCCCTAATATTTACTTTCGCCATTGTATTTAGTAGTTTCACGGACGAATTGTATGTGGCAATTTCAAGTTTTTCGTTATGTACATAGACTACATAAATTAGTACCAGTATTGTAGGTATTGGTGCTTTATTACTATAAACGTCCTTTTTAGTGGGTACGCGTGTTTGAGTTGTTACCCCTGTTTTTTATTTTATTAAACAGTGAAATTAAGCCTAAACTGAGAAGTGTTACTAAAAAAAAAAAAAACTTCTGCCTCCGATAAGAAGCGAACCGGCATTGTTTTTTTTTTTTTTTTTTTTTTTTTTTTTTTTTACATCAGGGAAACCACTTTTTAAGTCGAGGCGTGTCCCTACTAGTTTGTTCTGTCAGTCTGACAGTCTCCGTGGCCAATGTCAGAATTACCTGTTAAGGAAGTTTTTTCGTTGGGACTTCTAGGAATCTATATCTGCTAGCTTTAGTTTCGTCCCCAAAACGTAAACAGTAATTTTTGTGAAGGGATTTATTTAACTAACCATTACTAAAGTGCCGATTTCCGAAAAAGAACCTGATGAAAGAAAAAAAAATGCTTGATGATTCTATGTGGAGAAACCGTGGTTACTGATATGTGCTTCGAAATTAAAAAATAAATTATTGATATACATAAAAATATTTAATTAAACCTTATCTCAATATGAGCAGAATTTTGTCAATAAGAGTGCTAAATTGATATCTAGAGTAATAATTAACAAAAGTTCATGACATTTATCTAAACCGATTAGAAGAGGTGTTAACATCGTGAAACTTTTCAGCCGGTTTATATAAATATCATAATGTTACATATACATGATGTTACATATACAATGTCTACAAACGCAGTAATACGATTCGAAATTAGTCTTAAATAAAGACTAGAATGCAACATTTGAGAAAGAGAAACTACTTAATGACTTCTCTCGAAGATTGATTACATCAGAAAACTATTTTAGTATAGAGAAACCTCACAAATTTGTCCATAGGTGGTTCCCCAAAATGACTAAGTTTCATCGTCGTATTACTGCAGACGTCAGAATCACTTCAATGAGGTGGTTCTATCTGAGAGATTAATTTCCAGGAAACAGACTTGCTTTGTTTGTATAGTGTCTCGCCTGAAAGACGAATCACGTTTGATTCCAGTCGAAAGGCCAAACTGGGATTGTATTAATTCTCCTCACGGGGTAAATACGACACAAGGTCTATTCGCTCGCATACATGAAAACCAAGACGGTGACAAAAAATTACCCAGTAGAATCCATCGCAAAAGATACTAGCAAAATCGTCGGTTCTTTGTAGCGAGCGCTCCAGTGAGTATCGGGCTCCTTCTGTGATGCTCATATCTTTACAAAACTCAGATTAGACGAAAAATGTGTTACTGCTATATATGGGCTGGAGCTGCCCAATGTTCACTTACCACCCCTGACAAAATTAAAAAATCATCTATGCTATATGCTATAAATTGTTTTCTACCCTACAACCAAATCTGCCTTTTGACCATGCATTGAATACTTCTACTATATCTGATCTGGAACTCCTGCTATTCCTCTCGAGGTTCTTGACAAAATCCAAAGAATCCCTAATTTAATCAATCCTGACTTGGCATCACGATTTCAGTCACATTCTCACCAACGTAACGTGACTTCTCTCTACCTATTCTACGAATATTTCAAGTGCTCTGACGAGCTTTTTTTCCCTTGTGCCCCAGCTACATGAATTTAAGCGTGCTACTAGATTGGCATCTAGGTCCCACCCGTTTACAGTTGAAGTACTTGAATGCAACCACCACTTGTATTCTAACAGTTTCTTTTCTCACAATTCCTGCCTGTGGAACTCCATTCCATTTACGTGCTTCTCTGATGAATGCAATCTACAAAAATGTAAATGCAACATCAATCGCCATCTGATATTTTCTTGAATTCAATTAATCTTTTGTCCTTTCCTCATACACTTGGTCTTTTCCCTCGGTTTCACTCCTTGTACCCCTCCCCGCGTACTAGTGGCACACCCGCCTTGCTTGGGGTGAAATGATAAAAAAATGACATCCTAATGGTTCGCACGAACCGATTCCTAAATTTATAAAAGCTTAGCGAACCGATTGTTGGATTATCCGAAAATAATCTAGCTAAAAATATAATTAATATCATTGTTGAAGCTGAAACAAGGTTTTCTGTAATTAGCATAATTTATTCTAACAAAAGAAATAGTCTTGAAGTTAAAAATGTGGTAAATCTTTTAGCTATAAATTTGATAGGTCTTCCATTGGATCTTTGGGACTGTAGCGATTCAGCTCGAATGCGGCTAAGAAACCTTAACACAGCTGATGATTAGAGTAAAAAAAAAAGCATCATACTTTTGAACAGAAATGTGATGAGAGCAGAATTTCAATCTGGAAATATCTTAACAAATAAATTTTGTCAAAATTGTTTAATTCTTTTTTATACTATGAAGTGATTTGTTTCCATTCTCAGACTGAAAAGAAAATAAGCAGAATAGCTTCCTAAAGATTACCTGCCTTTATAGAACCAGTTCCTAGAAATTTGGGATGCCACTATTACCTACAACCTCTTTCCCACAAACACAACGTCGTAAGACCCTCGCGAGTTTATCGTTATTAACATTACAAATGTTCAGAGGAGCGATATTCTTTAGTTTTACCAGTTTAGACATTCACAGCTAGGACCCGCCATGCTACATAAACAGGTTTTTCACTGTTTCTTTCAGTGAACCACTACTTTATGGAATGAACTCCCGAGGGGTTGCTTCTCTGTTCACTAAAATCTTAACCTCTTCAAGTCTTAGGTTACACATGCTCATAATCTACACTTTCCTTTAATGTCAATACAGCCACCTCATTAAGTAAGCCTCTACCTTGAATGTTTTTTGGGCTTTGTATTGGGTGAAAATCTTAAAGTCTGTAAGACAACCAACGATCATTTCCATCGGGGAAATATTGTCCCTGATTTAGAACACCCTGGACGAAGCTCACTTCATTCATGCCGTATATCAGCGAAAAGGCTAGAACTGATAATATTTGCCTATCTCCCGGCGGTGGTAGGATATCATCCAAAGTTTTCAAAGCTACTTCACGTGTAAAATGGAGGTGTTGTTTATCGTGGGGAGGCGAACCCCGAGAACATTAGATTTTTTTTTTTGTCTCTCAGAACCATAAGGACTTGGAAGTGATAACGCAGGAGAGAAAGAAAACATTTTTAAGACGCAATCATTAGTCCAATCATTTAAGACAATCCGGTGGCTCTGTGATTGGTTCGTTGAGGAAGGAATCACGAAGGCTCTAGATAAGAAGTTACATTTGAAAGGTCTTTTTTATCGGAAAATTACTGGCTACTGAATTTTAAATTAAAACCAGTGGAAAGATGCTGTTGTCAAGCTGACAGCTTTTGATAACAAGCTTCTCAAAGAAGAAAAAAAAAAAAAAGGTATGGCAAATCATTCTCCATCTGGGGAATAGTGTTGGTAAACACTCTTAACTCTTGTATAATTGTATCAAGATTTTACATTCATTTATACGAGCAGTAATCGTGAAAATTTCACCGTTTTATTTTCATTTTCTAAAAAATCGTAATTCGTAATTTAAAGGAGGAATGACGTGTGTTCTATAACTATAGAATACCTGTAGAAATTCACCAAGTGCATCATTAAATATTTGAACTTAAAATTACTTTTAAAAATGTAGCAATACCAGCCATAGGTATAGATGCTGGTGATCATTATTCAAAAATGTAAGAAGATAACAAAAATGATTAAAAATTGATAAGGTTTATCATTTCACTGAAGCAGACGCGTTAGAGCATTATCGCCTCTTCTTCCCATTCCTTTCTTTTCTGTCCCCCCCCCGTTTCTTTTCTGTCCGTCTCCACCCCCGTTTCTTTTCTGTCCGTTTCCACCCCCGTTCCTTTTCTGTCCGTCTCCACCCCCGTTCCTTTTCTGTCCGTCTCCACCCCCGTTCCTTTTCTGTCCGTCTCCACCCCCGTTCCTTTTCTGTCCGTCTCCACCCCCGTTCCTTTTCTGTCCGTCTCCACCCCCGTTCCTTTTCTGTCTTTTCACTAGAGCTAGTTATTCTTTATCTTTCATTGAATCGGACGGACTAGGACATTTTTATATATTTTTTAAAATTTTCCTAAGAGTTTTTCTTTTATGTTTATTAAGAATGTGTAGAAACTGTTCCTAATAATTATTGTCCCAAGCGCTTTTTGTTAATTCTTTACCCATTTTCAAGGGTGTTCTTTGGTCAAGATGAATGGAAATCTTTTCAATGTAGCTATCATAATAGTGTATGCACCGACAGCACAAAGTAAGGAAGAAATCGAATCTAGCTACTCCATGCTAGACAACGTCAAAGCTCATTGCAAGTCACAAGAAGTCATAATTATCATGGGAGACCTGAACGCCAAAGTAGGCAGGGGGAGAAATTGGGACTAGGAACCCTCAACGAACGAGGAGAAAAATGGATCTAATTGTGCGCGGTCAATGACCAGGTAATAGCCAATACATGGTCCCAAGAACATCCGAGACGATTATGGGCATGGAAGTGCCCAGGAGGAGAAACTAAAAACAAAATTGACTATATAACTATCAACAAAAGATTCAGGAATGCAATGGTTCACTGCAAAACCTACCCAAGTGCCGACTGCGGAATCAATAATCGCCCTGTTATATGTAAACTAAGAGTAAAACTATGGAAACTGAAGAAGCCTAACGCAGCACTCAAATTGCAATACAAACTCCTGAGCGACCCGCAACTGAAATAACAAATATATGGGCGGTGTTAAAAGAAGATACGAGGGACACAAATGGAAGCGGAAGCTCGATATAGGACGCGCTAAGAGAAACTTTAGTCACATCAACAAACGATACCAAAGGAGAATGGACGAAGAAAAAAACAAAACAAATCGATGAGTTTCTCAACATGATGCAAAGAAGACAGAAAACTCAGTCAAGATACGGAACGGAATACGGAAAACTACACAACGAAATAAGGACCAAATGCAGGCAGGCTAAAGAAGAGTGACTAAACAAAAAATGTGTTTGAAATAGAGAGATTGTGTAGCACCAACAAAAGAGATATGCATAAACAAATAAGGCAACTAACAGGTCAGAAGATATGCTCGTCAACAGGCTGTATAAAATCAAAGGATGGAACGCGGGGTGGAGACGGACAGAAAAGGAACGGGGGGGGGTGGAGACGGACAGAAAAGGAACGGGGGGGTGGAGACGGACAGAAAAGGAACGGGGGGGTGGAGACGGACAGAAAAGGAACGGGGGGTGGAGACGGACAGAAAAGGAACGGGGGTGGAGACAGAAAAGAAGGAGAAAAAGACAGAAAAGAAAGGAATGGGAAGAAGAGGCGATAATGCTCTAACGCGTCTGGAGAAGGGAAAAATTCTTCAGCGCTGGAACGAATATATTAGAGAACTCTTCTACGATGAAAGAGAACAACCGGCAATACACAGAAATATAAGCGGGCCTGAAATTCTAAAAACCGAAGCAGAATCTGCACTGGCGAAATTGAACAGAAACAAGGCGGCAGGGCCAGACAGAATTCTAACAGAGATGCTGACAGCCTTAGATGATTTTGGCATAAAGGTTACAGAAATGATAAATTAAATCTACAACAGTAGTGATATACCGGGAGATCTCAGCAGATCTATTTCCATAGCACTGGCTAGGAAACCAGGCGCAAACGAATGTGAACGCCACCGAACAATCAGCCTAATGAGCTTCATGACAAAATTCATCATCGGTATTCTAATGAATAGATCGCGCAGCAGAATCAGGACAGAGATAGGACAAGAACAGCGCGGGTTTGTTAAAAACACCGGAATAAGGAATGTGATATTCATGCTGGGAATGTTACCAGCAAGAACAATAAAAATGAAGGAAGTGCACCTATGTTTCATAGACTACGCAAAGGTGTTCGACAAAGTACGCCACAAAAATCTGTTGGAACTGCTCAGCAACCTTGATATATTTGGGAATGATATTAGAATAATCAAGAACCTATACTGGCAGCAACCGGATAGAAAATGAGTTCAGCAGATATCTTATTCAACCTATACAGCGAGACAATTCTGAGAGAACTGGAAATCCAACCAGGTTCATCATTGGCGGCCACAATCTTAACAGCATAAGATACGCAGATGACACAATGCTAATAGCAGACATGAAAAGGAAATTACAAAACCTCCTAGAGAAGGTAGCGAAGGAGAGCGAAAGAAAGGACTGAGCATAAACTACAAGAAGACAGAATGCATGGTCATCAGTAAAAAGAGGAGCCCGAAATGCAATTTACAGGTCGGGGACATTAAAATGAAGGAGGTGCGGAAATTTAAATATCTGGGAAGTGTTCCGACAAAGGACGGTAAGTGCGACACTGAGATCCGAATACGTATTGGGATGGCCAAAGACGCATTCGAAAAGCTAAGCAGAGTATTACGAGACAGAAAGGTGTCGTTGGTAACAAAGAAAAGCGTACTGAGCTGCTACATGATATCTGTCCTCTTTTACGGCAGCGAATGATGGATGGTATCCTCAAAGATGAAGAAGAGACTCGAGACAACATAGGTATGGTTCTACTGAAGGATGCTGAGGATACAATGGGCCGAACATGTGAGCAATGATGAAGTTTTTGAAAGGATATAAACAAGGAGGAAGCTTATACCTCACACCAGAAAGAGACAGCTGAAATTTCTGGGACACGTAATGAGAAAGGAAAGTTTGGATAATCTGATACTCACAGGGCGGATAGAGGGCAAGAAGGCAATGGAAAGTAACACGCGACTTACCTAGCGAGCTTAAGCAAGTGGATGAGAGAACAGGGTTTGGGAAAAATAGCAAAAGGACCAAACATATTAAGAACTACAAGGAATAGGGGGAAGTGGAGAGCTATGATCGCCTACGCCCTGAAGGGACATGGCACATAAAAGATTTTTGCTGTATTGTATACAACGTGAAGATTCAATTTCATCTCTAGCCTGGCAAGAAAACTGGATTTAACCCTTGAAAAATCGTGTTTGTTTTGTTTGTTTTTTATTTATTTATTTTTTTTTTTTTTTGCGAAATTCATGCCGATGGAAATGTTTAGTTATTAGATAAGCGGAAATTCTTTATTCGTGAAACGAAAAAATCGTGAATAAAATTTATTTGAAAAATAATACGCATCCTTCTGTATTTGTGTCGTGTCGCCTCAGGACGTAGGCAATCACGGCTCTCCCCAATTTCCTACCCTTCGTAACACTTAATAAATTTATTTTTTTAATTATTTCTCCTAAACCTTTTTCTGCTATCCATTTACTCAATCTCACTAAGTGAGTTATGCATTGTTTTCCTCCCTCCCTCCCCCATCTTGCCTTATGCGTATCACTTGCCTTATGCGTATCACTTGCCTTATGCGTATCACTTGCCTTATGCGTATCACTTGCCTTATGTGTATCACTTGCCTTATGCGTATCACTTGCCTTATGCGTATCACTTGCCTTATGCGTATCACTTGCCTTATGCGTATCACTTGCCTTGGTAATACCTTTGGGAAATGTATGACTCTACATCTTCTCCGTCCTGGGTATGACGATAAACTACATTCGGCAGCAAGGCCTCTGATTGGGAGGTTTTGAGGAGCGTGGAACCACCTCTTAATTGCTGTTGTTTCCAGGTCCACCCTGACTCGAGGTAGCAGCACCTGATAGGGTCCCAGCTATAGGCAAATAGTCAATCCCCAAACTGGAACCTAAACATTATGAAAGTATAAAAATACATTATTTGTAATAAGAATACAAGCAATACCTTTCCGAAAAAAATTACAAAAGCACCCCCCAAAATTAAATTTGATTTAAATGACTTTTAAGGAGTTGATATACCGTTAAACAAACCAAACCAAAAACAAATCTTCTCCCTAAGACTTGTATCACTAAAACTATATAAAACTGTCTCCAATAAAATAAAGTTTGCGTTCAAGATATTTAGATTTCGGCATTAAATAACCCATAGAGGTTGATATGCCGCTAAACAAAACCAACCAATTAAACCGAATATAAAAATTTTCATTTTGACCAGCATTAAAAGACCTAAAGAGATTTTATTTAGTTTAGGATTGTTAATTTAACGACGTAAATTCTTGTTCGTTTATTTAATGTAGAATATATCTGATGGTTTTTCTTTTCATTGGTTGAGTATGAATTGTGGTCTCACAACTCTCGATGGACGGGAAAGTTAGCAGCACCGGAAACGAACACGAAAAGACGGGCAAGACACGAACAGGACTTCCACGCAGAAACGCCACACGAAGAGGATGAACGCGGTGAAGACACCGGAAGCACAAGCAATATTTCAGGTGACGCTGGGTAGTGATTTTCTAAGCCTGGCTTAGATGTGACACAAGGCCGAAAGTATGGGGGCACCCAGTGATGATCGAACTCACTACTCAGTCGTAATTGATCTAGCAAGACGAGCTTTCTAACCATTACACCACGTCGAGGTGCCCAAGGTGACGCTGGGTATCTCTGCTACTTTAACTCAGACAGAAATCCATTTCGTGGAGCTGAGGGAGCTGGTAGATATCATATTTCTTCATACCCAGACGTCCCAGGGTTTCCACTGGCTATGTTCTAGCTGGGCAGCCATTTTCTTTCTTTGACCGACGGGAAAGTCCAAATGTACACGCGGGTCCAGTTTATACTCCAGTAAAATAATGTAGACGTTGGTCGGGTGTGTTTTTTCCCTAGCGTCAAAAAATGTGGACGTAGGTTCATATTTTTTTTCTCTCTCACTCGCGTCAAAAATGTAGACTTGGGGCCGTTTTTTTCCCCCTCGCTTCAAAAATGTGGACGTGGGCCCGTTTTTTTTTGTTTTTTTTTGTTGTTGTTTTTTTTTCTCCACTCTTGTCAAAAACGTGGACGAGGATCCGTGCTTTTTTTTCACTCCAGTCAAAAACGTGGACGTCAGTGATTTTTTTTTTTTTTTTTTTTTTTTTTTTTTTTTTTTTTCACTCGCATCAAAAAGATGAACGAGTTTTAGTTTTTATTTGCTGGGCAGTCGTATTCCTCTGTAAATTCAAAACGTGTCTGTAATGTAATCTTGATCTGGCATCTCGACCTCAGTTATTTTTTCACCGTCTTAATGTGGCTTCCCACTGTCTTTTCTACAGATTTCCTTAGTGTCTCGACAGTATGAATTTAATTAGTTTAAGTTCGGGACAGTGAACATTAATGGCTTATAGGTAAGCAGCTATCATCAATTTCTTTTTTTTTAGAAACATAATTCCAGATTTAATAGTGATTCCTTGGTACCTCGACTGAATAAATTTAAGCGTACTAATCGATTAACAAATAGGTCGTATCGTTTTATTGTTGAAATAGTTAAATGTAACAATTTATATTCTAAGAGTTTCTTTCCTCGCCTGTGGGACTCCTTTCAGATTTCTTGCTTCCCTGTCACCTACAATCTTCAAAAATTGCAACGTCAATCGCCATCTTATGTCTTCCCGAATCCTGTTCCTTTATTGTCCTTTTCCTCACTAACATCTTATTCTCTTTCATTCCCTGTAACTTCTGCGTCCTAGTCCTGTTTGGAGGTTTTGAGGAGCATGGAACCACCTATTAATTGCTGTTGTTCCCAGGACCGTCATAACCTGGGTTCGTAGCAACTGTTAGGGTCCCAGCGAATTAAAAAATACAAACAATACATATAGCCAATTGACCAGCAAAATACATTTCATCTGTAGTTGAAAGCATACAATTGCGTCCAAAATATATCTCGTTGAAGCCATAAATTTGTGTTCAAAATATTTAGATTTGACATTAATTAACCCATTCTTCTCTTGCTGATAGATTTTTTTTTACTCCTGTGGCAGTGGAGACTTCAGGGGTTATTGGCCCTCGTTCGATGGCGTTCCTTCGGAGGATTGGTGCGATTGCGTCTCGATTAAGGAACGAGCCTCGCGAAACGGAGTGGCTCTTGCAGCGTGTCTCACTGGCGACGGTTCGAGGTAATGCTTTCTCCATCATTGCGGCTGGCAGAGGATAGAAAAAATTGTTTATAGTTACGTTGTTCTGGAATTGTCATCAATGGTCGACTGAACGTGCTTTGTTTCAATGACTTTTGTTTTGTTATCATTAGTTACTTTGTTCAATATTTCAAGTTATTTCTTTCAGCTTGATTCACATTGTTCGTTCTCTCGCCTGTTAATTTCTGTTATAGCATTCAGTGACTATTTTACGACTCAGTAAGTTTCTGTGTGCGTGCAAAAGTGAGTGCGTATATACTCGTGTAAAAGTCGATGCAATGTGAAAAACAAATAAAAACGATTTTCTTCATTTTCTTCTACATTTCTATGTAGTTGTAATTTAAAACAATTAACCTATAGTGGTTGATATGCCACTAAACAAAATCAACCAACCTGCGTCCTCGTGGCATTGCTTGAGGTGAAATGATTAAAACAGAAAAAAACTAATGCAGTCTGTTTTTTACTCCGTCCCATTAACAAAGCAAAAGATAAGACTTGAAAAAGTCATTATTGTTCTGAAATTCAGTTACTAAGCTTCGTTTATTCACCTACAAGTGTGGACTGCCTCTTAACTCGAACTTAGACCAAATATTAGCGCTATTGGCACGGTGACCCAAATCAACATTATTAAGTTTGTTTGTCTGGCACAAGGACTCAAGTGTAAGCTATATGATGAGGAATTAACTCAATACTCTAGTGAACGTGTGCAGACCAACATGAACCATTATTCCTTGGCGAAGTGCCTAAATTAATCCTGTCTATAAGAGCGGACAAAGACCACAAATTCAGTCTAAACACCAGCAGCTTTTATTTGGACAGTGTTCAACATCCGTTTCTGGGCAACAATCCAGAGTAAGAAATCGACTAAAACATCACTTTGGGTGTGGCTGGAAATACGAGGCGTTTATATTGAACAGAAATCTTTACGAGAACCTTCATTTTGAGATGGATAGGACGAAATCGCCTCCATTGTTATGTATTAATTTGTTTGAGGACCTTATCCTAATAAGGTTATAACGATCATTTTCATAAGTTATTCTAGTCATGTTTGTAAACACGAACGGACGTAAAAGGGTTGTGCCCTGGCTCATTTAGTCCTCCCGGTATATATTATAACCATCTCCGTCTGTTCGGATACAAGCCCACTAGAGTGAGACATCCATTGGTGATCCGTTTGGGTCGGACTGGTGGTTTTTAGGACATTGTTCTCTTTTGGATCATTTAATATGGAAATCTGTAGGCAAAAAGTGACCATGTCTGCAGGCAGTGAGCGGCTGCGTCTACGCGTGCAAGCCTGCAGGCAATGAGTGGCCGCATCTTCAGTCGTTAACCACCGTGATGAGCCTTTATTTACTGAATATAATTTAGTATTGTACAAGGTGACACTTTTTGAGCACTCGTAAAATAATGATGCTCGGAACACGAGCGAACTGTTCCGTATGTCAAGCTTTCTTGCTATCATAATTCGGTAGGCACTGTCAGCTTATACGAAATATCCCAAACCACGAATAGCGGAATGAGAAAATTCTTACTGATTTAACATTTGTCTATATTTCTGAGATGAGGTATTGTAATTATTTACACTGTTCGAACTATTGTCCTCATCTTCGTTGCCATATTCACGACGTTTCGACCGTTGTATGCTCCGGCCTTCATCAGGATCTGTCTATATTTCTGAGATGAGGTATTGTAAGTATTTACACTACACTGTTCGGACTGTTGTCCTCATTTTTGTCATATTCCCGACATTTCGACCGTTGCACCCTCCGGCCTTCTTCAGGTGATATATGTTGGAATTTCCCCAAGGACACATGGCCCAGTGGGTAAAAGCGTGGACTGAAGTAATCCAGTGACTCGACCCAAAGAGTTGTGAGTTCAATACTTGGTCACAGCAGGGATGAACAAAACTTGGATAGTTGTGTTACTAAAGGGAATTAACTGAAACCGAGATACCCAGAAAAGGCATGGCACGTGGAACTAGAACAGTCTACCCCCGTGGACTAAATAAAGGATTCGGTTCGAAATTCCAACGTCTATCACCTGAAGAAGACTATTTAACTTTGTACATGAGACATTGGTAGATACAAAGAAAGATAATGTATGAACAAACGAAGTCACAAAAACAATTATCCTATATATCAGCGTTTCTCAAACTTTTTTTTAATGCGACCTACAAGAAGAATCACATTTTGTATTGCGACCCATTATACCTACGTGTAATAAATCAGACAAACTCGCTCCACTAAGTTCATTTATTTATCATCAACAAATATATATAACGATCCGCACATATTCGAATTGCATGTATCTATTTGTATGAATATAAAATTATTACTTTTAGAAAAACAAATTTAAAGTAAATAATCCGCCACGAGTTTGACGAACAAGTTACATAAACTCTGAGAACTGAATATATATATAAATTCTCAAAATGTGTGTGTGTGTGTGTGTGTGTGTGTGTGTGATCGGATGTTGTTTATGCATTTTCACAATTTTCATCCGATTTCGATTAATTTTTTTGTGTTTGATAGAAAATTTTTCAGAGCCGGTTTAGAGTTCAAATTATAGACGACAATGGCTCTCCACTACTTCTTGTCCATTATAACACTCAGCAACGTTTTACTATTTACTATCTGTTCTTGGATATATATCTTTCATAAAATTTTTAATAAAATAAATAGTTTAAATTATTATAATAATAGTATTTATTATTACACAGTTCACTTTTCAAAGCCACCCCCCATTCAAATTGTTAACCCCCCATTTGGGGATATGCCTCAGTTGCACCCAATTGTTGTTACTAATATTGATTTTTGGGTAGGCTGACTTTAAACTTAAACTGCTCCATCTGAATGGCAAAAATTCCCATTAATGATAAACACTGTCGAAGGTGGGCCAGTAATATATATATATATATATATATATATATATATAATGTGTGTGTGTAATTTTATTTAAAAATATATATATAATCCAAGCTTACCTCGGTGAAAAAGTAGCGATGATTTATGAGTGTTGTGCAATATTTAGAATTGTTTATATTCTGCACTTTGCTCTCACTTGCGTATTTTTATCTTTTTTCCGCGATCCATTTTATTTATCTTGCGACCCACTAAAGGGCCGGGACCCACAGTTTGAAAAACTCTGTTGTAGATCAATGTTTCAACCTTTTTCCTCTCACGACACACTTGAACCTATACTTAAACTTCCCTTCTACATCCTTTTCTTCTTAACCCATTATTTTTCTCTCTTCACCTTGAATAAAATTCCGGTCCACATTGTGTCGGCTCTCGCCTAAAAGTCTGCCCCCTTTTTTTCCATGGCTTAACGTAACAACAGCAATGCATTTCAACTGTTTTTAAACTTATCTCCCAGCACACTTGAATGTATAGTTAAAGTTCCGCGGAACAAAAAAAAAAAAACAACAAAAAAAACTAGTATACTTTTTATGATTTATTTAACAAAATAAAACAATTTATTATAATCAGATTGTGTCTGTCTGTTCGTTTATATATGGGATCGGATTACCTATATTTTTCAACCGATTTCAACAAAACTTCACAGGACTACGTAAAATTACCCGACGGTGGTTCTGGCAGCGCCAAAAATTTGAAAAAAAAAAACAATTGTTTTTGCACGAAATCAATTTGAAAGCCCGGGTAAGGGCCATTTATGCAGATTTTTCGCAGTCTTTGGACAATGTTTTGTTACCGAGCCCCAAAACAAAGCAAATGGTCCAGTTTCTGATAGCACTAACGCTTGGCTATCTAACAAGTACCAAATTGTTTGCAAGACTGTCAAAGCCGCTTGACCAGGGGGTACTAAGGGACAAGATTTAGCCCTCTGAACACACATTCACTGGCAGAGTATGTACAGTTTCGGTTTGATTCAAATGAAATTTATGACACACTTGCGGCTTACTATCGCCTTTATGTGTGTCAAATTTCAGAATTTTTCGGCAAAAATAACCGTAGCTGCACGCGGATCAATCTTTTTTGTAACTTCCTTACACACACACACACACACACACACAACCGAGTGCGCGTGTCGATACCGAGACTGCTGTAAGCCCATTGGTCGCTTTCACAGAGCTTGACCTTGGGGCCTGTCCAATCATCGCGCAGGATTTCTCACACGTTATAGCGCCCGCTTGATCGCGCGTCAGCTTATGTGTATTGCGCTCAAGGTCAACCACCTCTATTGCGTGACTCGGGCGTTCTTTCACACTTTTGCGTTTATTGTTGCCCGCGTGCACGCACTTGGCTTACTTTATTCGCCTACTTCGGACACCGTAAGTTGTTGATTATGTGTTCTAGCTGCTTTTTTGTTTTATAGTTCCAACCCAACCCCACACACGTTAGCCAATTGTACTAAAAAACCCATTTCCTTTTGGATTTACCCTTGGTTTACCTTTTTAAATTTCCCCTTTAGTAACATCTGAACTCATTTTACTGGGTGTTCCCCCTTTTGTGTCTACGTTAGCAGTGTACATTTTTTCGTTTTGGATTTGTTGAAATCTCTTTTTAAGCTTTACCCTTTTTTTTTTACTGTTTGGATGCCACCTAAAAGGAGGAAACTTTTGTGACGGCGCACGGCAGCCGCCTCTGCTGCTAGAGCAGCGAGAGCGAGTGAAACCCCTGAACAGACTTCTTTGCGTCTTTCACGGATGGCCTCGAAATCAGATGCTCACTTAACTACGGAAAGCGTCGTTGCGCGGACTGAAAGGTTGGCTTCAGCCACTTCAACCATGTCCGCACGCCGCACCAGGCTTTCAGTTGAAGAACGTTCACTTAAGAATTCACAGGACGCAGTTCGCGTGGTTAGGTTGAGGGCTTCACAGTCCCCAGCACAGAAAACCCTTCGTCGTTTGCGGGATGCCACCACCAAAGCTTGCTCCAGGGGTTTAGAAAGCCCCGAACAAACAACTTCACGTCGTCTTAGGAATACTAGGGCTACAGCCACCTCTAGAGCTTCGGAACAACCCCAAGAAACCGCTTATCGTCGCTTTAGAAATGCCCTGTCCACCGCGTCTGCCAGAGCCCTAGAAAGCCCTGCACATTCCACTGTTCGTCGCGTTAGAAATGCCCGCTCTACTGCGTCTGCCAGGGCTGCAGAAAACTTTGAAGTACGCCGTCAACGGCTCGAGAACATTAGCCAACTTCGACCTTCTTTGAATGGCGTAACTTCGCCGTCTGCGTCATTTTGGTCAAATGCCGCATACAATTATGACTGCACTGTCAACTATTCCGCTAGGAGAGACGTACGAATAGGGGCCATGGATAAAGTTTGCACTTTTTGCAACGCAAAAATGTGGGCCGGTTGAGCAACCTGGGCTTTGTTGCTCTGGGGGCAAAATCAAACTCCCTTCTTTAGACGAACCTCCCCAGCCGCTTAGGGACCTCCTTCTGGGTACAACTTCGGATTCAACTCATTTTCTTGAAGCAATACGGAAGCACAACTGTTGCTTCCAGATGACGTCTTTTGGTGCGAAGGCTATTAGTGAGAGGGGATGGATGCCTACTTTCAAAGTGCAAGGCCAGGTTTACCACTTAATGGAATCACTTTTGGCTGATCAGGGAGAGCCACCTCAGTTCCTACAAATTTACTTTCTCGCTGGCTACAACGAGCAGGTTGATGCGCGTCTTGGCATTCTGCTTAGCGATATTTCCGTCGGTCCCCGTAGAGACATTCTGTTGCGTCTACAAGACATGCTTCACGAAACTAAAAGTTACATCCGAAGCTTAAAGGTTGCGTTACAAAACAACTCTTCGCCCTTTTTCAGCGTTGTCATCGATGCAGACAGACGGCCTCACTGTGAGCATGAGCGTCGCTTCAATGCTCCTGCATGTAATGAAGTCGCCGCAGTCATCCACGGTAAGGGGCATAACAGCCGTGACATTGTCATAAGGTACCGGGGCGGTGGTCTGCGCCGCATCAGTAAAACCCACCGTTCATACGACTGTCTCCAGTACCCCCTTCTTTTTCCTTACGGAAGCAATGGGTACCACTTCAAAATCCCAATATACCAGGCACGCAGCGATTCCATGTCGACCTCAAAGACGGTCTCCTGTAGGGCTTACTACGCTTACATGTTTATGGTTAGGGAGGGTGAATTTAACCACTTGCACAGGTGCCGTCAACTATTTCTTCAATTCGCCGTTGACATGGTTGCAAAAATGGAGTCGGAGAGGTTAGGATTCATCAAATTAAACCAATCCAAACTTAGAACCGACTCCTACATTCACCTTCGTGATGGTCTGTTTTCAATCTCGGCAAACAGCTAGCCGACTCGCTACCTTTCCCTATTTCATTTGCTTTCAATATTCTGTGAGGCTTATGTTTTCCAAGCCTTCCTTCCTCATTATGTGTCCAAACTACTTCAACTGTCTCTTATTTTGAGCATAATTATTCTTTTTGATGACATTTTCTTTAAGACTTCCTTGTTGCTTATTCGATCCGTTCTTGGAATTCTCTGTTTCCTTCTGTCGCCTCCAGCTTTCTCTTCTATGGAGAGATTGTCCAGCATTTATTACCATAGAAGAGGATCGATATCACATAGCAATCCAGCATTCTTCTTTTTCTTTTTTTTTTCCTAACGATTTTTTCTCTTTCTCAGCGTTTTCTTTACCTTTTGGAATACGTCTTTCGCTCGTCCAATGCGTGTTCGGATTTCGGTGCCACATTTTCCATCGTCTATTAAAACACTTCCCAGATATTTAAACTTCTTGATATTGACATTTCTAATCTTGTACTTTTTCTCTTGCTGATGATCATACATTTTGTTTTCTTACTTTAATTAGTACTTTTTTTTCTCGCTTTCTTTTATAACCTGGGCCAGGAGGTCCCATGGTTCTCTTTCCGTGTCGGCGATCAACACCGTGTCATCTGCTTATATTATATTGTTAAGATTACGCCCACTAATAATGAATCCTGGATATCCTAACTGTAGAGGTTGAATACGTCCGGGGAGAAGTCACATCCTTGTCTTACGCCACTTTCAATTTTTGTGTATCTTCTCAAGTAACCTTCGTGAATTAAAACCCGGTATAATGTTTCTAAAAAAGGAAAAAAAAATTAATCATAGGTTTCTACCTATGACCCATTAATACTCACTGCCCCCAAGTCATCGGCCTTATTTAACCTTCCAGTGCGAGCAAACTCTTCGAATGGAAATTATAGTTTTACTGTTGAAATAGCTAGATGTAACCATGTATTTACCAATATAGTACCTAACTTAAATTCATGCAATCGTGGTACCAAGGACCTACCATAAAACCCGGTATAATGTTTCTAAAAAAAGAAAAAAAAACAATTGATGATAGTTTTTTTATCTATAAGCCAGTAACATTCACTGTCCCTCAACTCACCAGACGTATTCAACCTTCCAGTCAGGCGATTCTAACAGAACTAGAAGTCCAGCCATGATTCATTATGGCGGCCACCATCTTAACAACAAAAGATATGCAGATGGCACAGTGTTGATAGCAGACACAGAAAAGTAACTACAAGAAGGTAGTGAAGGAAATCGAGAAAAAAGAATTAAACCTCAATTGTAAGAATCCAGAATGCATAATTGTTGACAAAAGCAACAGCCCAAATTATAAATTGGAAATACCAAAATCAAATATATCGGAAATGTTTTAACAGAGGACGTAAAGTACGACAGTGATAGCGTAAGATGCTTTCCAAAAGCTAAGCAAAGCATTAAGAAAAAGAAAAATTTCGCTAGAAACAAAGAGAACGGAACGGTCACATAACATAAGTCCTCCCCTATGAATGCTGGAAAATTTCCTCAAAGATCTGGGGAGAAGACACATCCTTGTCTTGCGTCCTATTTCTATTTTTGTGTGGCAAAAATCCGAATATTATGGATGACTTTATTGGCATTCTGAAAATGAGAGCCATTATTTTTGTTCGCCCAGTTCAAGGCTCAAGAGCCACTCAAGGTGGAGGATTACTGAATGAGGTCTGTGATATGAACGTAAGAGGAGTAAATGAAAATTACAAAGAAATGACGGATAGATAAGGATTGAACACGTTAAGATTGTAATGTTCCGGAAAGCATCCACGAGTTTGTTCCACAAAGTGGCGGTTTTTGGAAAGAAGTTTCTTGAGTCGTCCTTACTCACAGATTATTCCATTGTTATGATAACACTGAGCACGTGTGTGTTGCCACACGAATATAGCTGTTATCCACATTTTGTCTTGACAACGACCTTTCCGTTTTCTTTTCTCTTTCCTTTTTGTCTCTCTCTTTTTCCTTTTTGTCTCTCTCTTTTTCCTTTTTGTCTCTCTCTTTTTCCTTTTTGTCTCTCTCTTTTTCCTTTTTGTCTCTCTCTTTTTCCTTTTTGTCTCTCTCTTTTTCCTTTTTGTCTCTCTCTCTTTCCTTTTTGTCTCTCTCTCTTTCCTCTTTGTCTCTCTCTCTTTCCTCTTTGTCTCTCTCTTTTTCCTCTTTGTCTCTCTCTTTTTCCTCTTTGTCTCTCTCTTTTTCCTCTTTGTCTCTCTCTTTTTTCCTCTTTGTCTCTTTTTTCCTCTTTGTCTCTTTTTTCCTCTTTGTCTCTTTTTTCCTCTTTGTCTCTTTTTTCCTCTTTGTCTCTTTTTTCCTCTTTGTCTCTTTTTTCCTCTTTGTCTCTTTTTTCCTCTTTGTCTCTTTTTTCCTCTTTG
Organism: Acanthosepion esculentum; assembly: GCA_964036315.1. Classification (NCBI taxonomy): domain Eukaryota; kingdom Metazoa; phylum Mollusca; class Cephalopoda; order Sepiida; family Sepiidae; genus Acanthosepion; species Acanthosepion esculentum. Next base: position 54,137,485 of record OZ038515.1, read on the forward strand.
TCTCTTTTTTCCTCTTTGTCTCTTTTTTCCTCTTTGTCTCTTTTTTCCTCTTTGTCTCTTTTTTCCTCTTTGTCTCTTTTTTCCTCTTTGTCTCTTTTTTCCTCTTTGTCTCTTTTTTCCTCTTTGTCTCTTTTTTCCTCTTTGTCTCTTTTTTCCTCTTTGTCTCTTTTTTCCTCTTTGTCTCTTTTTTCCTCTTTGTCTCTTTTTTCCTCTTTGTCTCTTTTTTCCTCTTTGTCTCTTTTTTCCTCTTTGTCTCTTTTTTCCTCTTTGTCTCTTTTTTCCTCTTTGTCTCTTTTTTCCTCTTTGTCTCCCTTTTCCTTCTATTTCCGGTTCCTTTTCTTTTTACTTTGTGTATTTTTCTCTTACGCTCTACTTCGTTTTCTTCCTTCTTCCTTTTTCTTTTTTTCTTGTTCCTTTTTTTATCCGCTTTTCTTTTTTACTTGTTTTTTTCCTTCTTTCTTTTGTCAGTGTAAGAATGAGGGTTGAAAAGTTCTCGGCCCGACCAAAAACTCATTAAAACAGCTTTTAATGATTAGTCATTTTGAAACGTAAGTTGTGTCGGTTACTTTTTAGCACCCCCTCATAAGTGAACTTTGTTTCTTTTGCTTTAACCCTCTAGATATTAAACGTATGTATTTTGTAAAAATCCTTTAATACCCGAAAGGTATAATCAATAAGCTCTTTGTTGACCCGAATACTCTGTGACGTCGAAATGACTGAAACCTCAACAAAAGGCAATGCAATAATGACCAGACACACAGAAGACATGAGCAGCGTCTAAAACGGATCAGAAGGTCGAAACCATAATATAGTAACGGGATATACGAATCATTCTGTAGAAAAGTCGTCTTGTCTATAACCCGAAGAAGATCATCTTCCACTGAGAATTCGGTAAAGTCAGGAAACTGACAATTCCATAGTCTGCATTATTAGTGAAACATATTCGTTCATTATCCTTTACTTAGCTAAGGCTTATGAGGGTCGAGGAATCATTTTATCCGAAGTTTGCACAAACAACTTGTTTCAATATATATATATATATATATATATATATATATATATATATATATATAAGAAGAAATATAGTCTTAAAGTGTGCTATATTTATGGGATAAAGTGCTCAATATCAGAGATAGAGCGTGTGTAAATGTAAAAGTGGACATACATACATACATATATATATATATATATATATATATATATATATATATATATCATTATTTCACCCCAAGCAAGGCGATAATGCCACTAAAATGCAACGGGGATACTAGGAATGAGAAGACTTTAGTGAAGAAGAATAAAGGACAATAAAAGAAGAGGTTTCAGAAAGACAGAAGATGACGATTGACATTGGATTTAACTTTTTGAAAAACGTAGGTAGCAAAAAAAACCTAGTTTCACAAGCGAGAAATGCGGGGGAAGAATATCTTCGAATTGAACTTACGGTTACATGTAGCTTTTCAACAGTAAAACTATGAAATATATAATACCAGTCTAGTAGCTCGCTTAAATTCATGTAGTCGAGATACCAAGGACCTACCATAAAACACAGTATAATGTTTCTAATAAAGAAAAAAAATTGATAATAGGTTTCTATCTATGATCCATTAATGTTCACTTTCCCCAACTCACCGGACTTATTGAAACTTCTGGTGAGGCGATTCTAAAAGAATTAGAAGTTCAGCTAGAATTCATTATTGGCGGCCACCCTCTTAATAACATAAGAAATGCAAATGAAACAGTGTTGATAGCAGACACAGAAATGTAACAAAATGAGCTCCTACAGAAGGTAGTGAAGGAAAGCGAGAAGAAAGGACTAAGCATCAATTGCAAAAGGGCAGAATATACGGTTGTTAGCAAAAGGAACAGCCCAACATGCAAATTACAAATTGGAGATACCAAAATTAAACATTTACAACAGTTTAAATATCTAGGAAGTCGTTTTAATAGAGGATGAAAGTACGAGATTGATTGTCATAGAATAAAATGCCTTCCAAAAGCTAAGCAAAGTACAGTGTAACCCGGATATAAGAGAGTTGTCGGGACCGGAGAAGGGGTCTCTTATATCCGGGTTTCTCTTATATCCGGGCCTCACTTATATCCGAGTTTCTCTTATATCCGAGTTTCTCTTATATCCGGATATCTCTTATATCCGGGTTTCTCTTATATCCGAGTTTGGTCTATTATATATACATTAACACAGGCTCTAATTTGGTACCAGAGAAAATCTCTTATATCCGGGTCTCTTATATCCGGGTTACACTGTATTAAGAGGAAAAATTCGTTAGAGACAGAGTACTAATAGCTAGCAAGCTTGTCTTGTTAGATCAATTACGACTGAGCAGTGATCCTCACTGGGTGTCTCATACTTTCGGTCTTGTACCACATCTAAGCTAAGCTTACTCAATCACTATATATACATTCCTTGATTATCGAAGAGATAAAGCCAGCACCAGATATTCAATTTAATATTATTAAATTAAATAATATTAAATATTTGATATTATTAAATTATTATTAGTTCTTGACCTGGCATGTTGCCTTCAGTCACTTTTTTTTACCGCTGTTATGTAGCTTCCCTATGCATTTATGTCATTATTTGAATGAGCTTTCCTCTTTGGTACGCCGACTTTAAGCGCAGTACAAGATTGGCAGCTAGGTCTCATCTTACAGCTGAAGTTAGTAGATGTAACCGTAAGTTTTATGCTAACAGTTTCTTCCATCGCGTTAATTTGCTTGTTGAACTCGCTTCTGTATTATTTTTGTTTTTGTTCCTAATTCTACAACACCCTGTATCCCCTTGTGTCTTAGTTGCTTTACTGTCTTGCATGGGGTGATACAGATTAATATAACCCCCGAAAAAATAAATTTCGGTCGGGCACCTTAGAGGGAAAGCGCGAATTTGTAAACAGTGACGGGCTACTGCTGATAATGTTAAGCTTTTCTATGAATCGAGCACTCTGAGTTACCGGCGTGTTTATTCGAAAATAAATACGTGAAAATCCACCTTCCTCTCTACCGGGAGCCGATAGCTTAGGGGGAAAATCTCCGACCGATGCCAAAATCAGTCGGGTTCTGATCCTGGCTTGAGACAATCGGATGTCTAGCTACACTGATGAGCTGTGATACAGCGAAATAGTTTCTGTGAATGACATGGAGCACTTTGGCTGATTGGCATTTGTTTACATTTGTAAAAACAATACGCTAGATTTAGTTGTGTAACTCTACCGATTGAAGATAGCTCTGGCTGACACCAAATTAGTTGTTTCAATCCTGGCTTGAGGCATTCGGAAGTCTAGTCGCACTGAGGAGCTGTGATACAGCGAAACAGTACTGTCTGTGTACTGTCTGTACTGTCATAAATATATATATATATATATATATATATATATATATATAAAAACAGTATAATATGATATATAGATTTCTATATACTGGAACTATGTTAGGTAATTGAATGACAGGGTTTCAAAATTTTATGTAACTCTGATTATCTCTCTTTTTTCTTTTTTTTTTTCACCGTTTAACAAACTTTTATAGTCTATTTAAAGCCAAAACATATTTTGGATTGTAAGAATTTTTTTTTCGCCTTTGGGGAGTGAGTATTGCATCAACAATTTTCTTTTTAGAATAACAAGGATTTCCCCAGATACAAATCTTACTATTTAACTCGTATCCGGCGGACGGTGATGGATTCATACCTTTTTTAAGGGTATACATACTTTCTTCTTCGCATTTATTTCAAAATACATAGCAGCTGCAAATAAGCGTGCATCTATTTATTTACCTACCAACAAGTCATGTGACACAGAGCTTCTACACCTTTCAAGTAGTTGTTGAGAAAAAAGTTCCAATATACTGTAGTGAATTGTATAAATATGTTATGCATTATTTAAATTTGTTTAATAATCCTGTTATGAATGTTTATTTTATTTCATACACAATAGTTGGAATACGCAAGTATTTGTTTATATAGACAGATTAATATTGACAACTGTGTATTAGACAACAAATATTGAATTTCCTATTAAAAATGCCATTAAAAAAACAGAAAAACGTTCCTAGCTCAAGAGCCCCTTGTTTAATTTTAATGAAAGTTGGCACTGCACTCGGCTGTGGTTCAAGGTATAATATGTTTCTAAATTGGGTAGATATCATGTATCGTTTAAGCTGTATCTCAAGAACATACATACACATATATATATATATATATATATATATATATATATATATATATTTTTTTTTTTTTTTTTTTAGCGTATCACCCCAAGCAAGGCTGGAGGCCACTATCACGCAAGGGGTTATAGTAGGGTTGGAGGAAGAGCAGATAGGAGTGGTGAAGGAGAGGATGTGGAGAAAGAGAAAGACAGTGGGTCGATCAAGGCAAGGGGGTTACAGAAGATTTGGAGCGAGAGCAGATAGGAATGAAAGATGAAAGGATGTGGAGAAGGGAAGTGAATAGATCAAGGCAACTGGAGATGTCGATTGACTCTACACTTAAACCGTTGGAGATTGTATATGATGAGAGTTTTAGTAATATATATATATATATAAAGCTTTCGATATAAAATAAATCGAGGGATATATATCAAAGTTGGCAGAACATAAATATAGTATATTAAAACAATGATATAAAACTGAAACTTTGAGTAGCGGGTTTTGAATGCGATTTTAAGATTGCAGTAATATAATCAATCCAGCACCGATGATTGATAACTTGGTACCGGCGAATCACGGCCTCTGGGTGTCGACAGACGATGTTACGTATATCGGGTCAGCTTTTCAACTTTCTTTTTTATTTATATCAGACTTTCTGGTTTAATTTCAGGAATTTGTCAATATTCTTGGCTGACCTTTTCCAATAGTCATGGCCTTTAGAAAAGATTCAAGATTCGTTGATGACACCAAGAGGAAACAGAATGACATATCAAGACAAGATTTTTAAAAACAGATTCTCGGATATCAGTGCATTGTGTCACATGTGCTAATGGAAAGACTACAATTGACGCAAAGCGGGACAAATATTGATATTCTATATAACAGTCATACCAGTAAACACTTGAGTACTAAATATTAGGACTACTATTAGGGTTTACTGCATCGGGATTCATCTGAAAGGCTAGCGGTAAGAAAATTTTGAATTGATTTTCTCATGAATAACCTAAATTAACTCTGCTTAGTTTTTTTTTTTTAAAGAAACCCTCGAAAAGTCTCAATAAGTGAAATTCAAGTTAAGTCGCGATGGGCTTTCAAAAGTCGTCCAGATTGGCAACTATGCTTGCAGATTTGTTCCAGAATAGAGAATCTGCTATATTTTTTAACATTTCACCCAAGCAAGGTGATAAAGCCACTAATACACAAAGAGTTACTGAATGTGAAATAAATTGACAAAGCATTGAGTGAGCATTAAATGACCCTGATTCAATATGACGATTGACGTTGTATTTAAATATTTGAAGATCGTAGCTGACAAGAAAGTAAGAAACCGGAAACAAGTTCGAGGCGAGAGAAGAAACAATCAACTTAGAACTTACGCTTACACTTAGTAATTTAACAGTAAAATGATGTGACCTAACTGCTAATTTAGTACTGCGCTTAAACTCGTAGAATCTAGGTACCGAAGAGGAAATCCCATTCGAACAATGGCCATGAAATTATTTATAGAAGAGGAACAGGGAAGCTACGTAACGGTGGTGGGAAGTTGACTGAAGCCGAGATGCCAGATCAGGGCCGATAAAATTGTAGATCCTGCTTTGGATTTTGTCAAGAATCTCTAGATACATATCAGAAGCAATATGTGGCAGCAGTAGTCAAGGCTTGGACAAATAGTAGACTTATAAATGTGTAAGGTAGATTCGGTTGAGAACAAATATCTAGCACAACACAGTGAAATTACTTTCCTAGCATCACACATGGTATATAAAGAATAAAGCGTAAACATGGATCTTTGTGCCCGCAAAAAATACGTAGTGTCAAAAGGTCAGGTTTTCCCATGACACCGCATTTGGAACTACTGTCACTCTTCGGCAATGTTTATTGTTTTAAAAAGCGATGATTAGAATTCGAATAAAATCTAAAAATATAAAAGGGAATTTGTATATTTTCTTTGTTCTTGAGAATTGCCAACAAAAATTATGATCATTATTTATTAGTTTGTTTATTTACACTATTTATTGGAATGGTTAGCAAAACCATTCAATCATCTTTATAAAATGGTAAATAAGGATTTTCTTTGTAAATTGGTAAATGATAAATATTACATTAGTTAACTGTATTAGTTTTTAGAATGTTATCGATCTAAAACTTTTTTTGGAACTAAACAATCTAATAAATAAATAGATTTTATTATTTTTGTTGTCAATTCTCAAGACAAAAAAATGTGTTTTTGGCAGACTTCACCACATTAATTTAACTTTAGATTATGAAACAAAACTGACGTAGAAAAGGATAAGCAAAAGACATCGTTACACATAAAATATGTATTTAACAATATGTACAATATCAAACAACGATGTGAAAGAAAGCATGTATTTCAGTAAGAAAAGGTTGAATAAAACAAGAGTTGTCTCTCTTTACCTGTTATTTTAGTATTCCAAAGATCACTGGAATAGTGTTTATGAGAGTCTCTTATAATGACTGTTCTCAAAAGATTTTGCTGTGTAAGAAAAGATTATGTGAGTGTATACAAGGTATGTTCAACATGTGAGTGAGAAGGTTGGCGCATGTTTTCAACTGTCGTGGATTCGTTTGGCAGCTGAATTCTCACTAATTAGCCAAGAAAAATTCTTGCTTATATAAGTGACTATAGGCTCCAGATCGCTGCGCGGGAAAAGTTACTCTTCACGCGCAGACGATCTGATTGGTTGGCATCGACCAATCAGCGAGCGAGTTTTGAGGAGACTTAAGAAAATTTTCAGCGATCCGTTTCTCCCAAAAATGCACAAAACTGACTACATGAAAATAGAGCGATTACAAAATTGTTGCATTTCTGCGATTTGTAAATTGTCTATAATAACGTCGTGGTGATTAATTAACCAATGAATGCTTGTCGTTGTATGTGATCTGTATTTGTGTATGTATGTGTGATATAGATCAGCACAGTATAAAGTCACTTTAATATGTTTAGGCTTTAATACAATTTTTAAAACCATAAACATTGCCAAAGGCTGAAAAAAAGAAAAAAAAGAAGAAAAACAGTGACATGGGTAAAAAAAGCGTCCTTTTGACACCATGTGTCTTCTTATTCTCCATGTTTATCGAATAAAGTTAAATATGTATTCTCCGCATGAGTGTAATTTTTAAATCTATATAGCTGTATTGTTTTGTTTTTTCTTTTTTTTAAATATTAAAATTTTAAGTTCAAAATAACACGTAGAGTATTTATGTTAGAAAAATAAAAACAGTGGAACTGATGCATTTCTGTATACAGAACAGTACAGAGCGTGCAGTCAGATTGAGTCGCGTGGCAATGAACGTGTTAATGTTCTTATGCGACAATTACGTAACTACAATTTTATCATCAAACCAGCCGTTATTTCTCAGATCAGTTTAAAAATATGCAGCAAAGACCTGGCATATTGGTGAGTTTAATGCATGTTATTTACAATATTTATAAGCCGATCCTATATTCCAATACAATTACGTAGTGTTATACGACACAAAGGTTAATGGAAGGAACGATAGTGAAAACTGTACAGAGTCAGAATCTTCTTTTTTTTTCTCTTATGCACCGTGTCCCTTCAGGACTTTGGTTCTCCACAATTTCCAGTCCTTCGTTACATTTAATAGATTTTGTCTTTTTATCTCTGCTAGACATTGTTTCGCCATTCATTTACTCAAGTTGGCTAGGTAGGTTATGTATCGTTTACTTCTTTCTTTCAATCTGTCCCATGGGTCTCAGATTTTCTAAGCCTTCTTTCCTCATTATGTACCCTAAAAAAATTAAAATTATGATCTAGCGTGGTCTATGTGAGATGACGGAAAACATTTTGCTCTGTTATTTTTGGTGAGTCAACTGACATCTTCCTCTCTCCTTCAGAACTCCTGATACAAAATATGATAAGTAGAATTGGTAATAATTCCAATAGATACTAATGTTTCATCTGGAGAAAACACCATACTAATGATCCACTTACCAAATGGCAATTTTTAGAAAATTAGGCGCTATTATACTTTCGCACTCCTCGCCTTATTGCAGTATTTCGCCCCGTTTAATACACGTGGCTATCCTTTTTGCACGGCTTATATTCATCACTTCACGTACTTTACTGTTCATTTCAAACTAAATATTGGTTTCATAAACAATGGGTTCAACCAAGACACTGTCAACCACACTCAGAACTTTGTGGATCCCAACACTAAAGTCACCACGAATCGAGTTTAAACAATGTGGCAGCGTACCTTGCCTAAATTTAAGGCCATGAATAGCCCCACCAACAGGGGGATGATTTCTGAATACCTAGCGGAATTTATGTGGGTTCAAAGGTTTGGTGATTCTCATTTTTTTTTTCAAGTTCTGGTATCAAATTGCCACGGAACTTTATCCGTTGTGAAAATAATATTTATTTTTGACGTTTTGGGGTGAATTATGATCTTACCTTTACAGCGATAAAGAAAAACAGGAAAATTTTTAAAAATGCTTGTTTGATGTTCTGAATATGATGCACAGGAGATAAGGAACAGGAAAATGTAATCAGAGAAATAAAATAGAAGCGGGAAAAATATGGCGGAGACGGGGATGCGAAAGTGTGTAACAGCTGAAACTTTTTTCTCGTACTTTTTAATTGAAAGAAAAAAATAATTTTTTTATATTTAAGCAAAACTTTGTGTTTTATAGTGATTTTCCAAACGTAGCTTAGAAGGCCAAAAGTACGGGGCACCCAGTTAGGATCGAACTCACTACTCGGTCATAAATGATGATGGGTGGTTCTCGCTGAGTCTTTCAGGTTTCATTCGTTCAAAGCCATTTTTAACCATCAATCTGATAAAGCGGTTGTATACAACCGAAAATTTAAGGCGCTATTACACTTTCTAACCCCTCCTATCCGTCCACCATGACACTGTCAACCACACTCAATCCCAACATCGGAGTCACCACAAATCGAGTTGAAGCAATGTGGCAAGCGTGCCCAGGCTAAATTTAAGGCCATGAATAGCCCCACCAACAGGGGGATGATTTCTGAATACCTGGCGGAATTTATGTGGGTTTGGTGGTTCGCCTTTTTTCAACTTCTAGCATCAAATTGCTACTGAACTTTATCAGTTGTCGCGAGAGAAGGCGGAGTGGCAAGTTCGAAAGTGTAATGGCGCCGAAATTTACAAGTTTATTCATTGCAAACTTTTGCACTGTACTGTACTTTACAACAATTAAAAGTCGAACACAAATTAATTGAAGTTCATTCATCTTTCTTTTTTCTTTCTTTCTTTTTTCTTTCTTTCTTTTTTCTTTCTTTCTTTTTTCTTTCTTTCTTTTTTCTTTCTTTCTCTTTTCTTTCTTTCTCTTTTCTTTCTTTCTCTTTTCTTTCTTTCTCTTTTCTTTCTTTCTCTTTTCTTTCTTTCTCTTTTCTTTCTTTCTTTTTTCTTTCTTTCTTTTTTCTTTCTTTCTTTTTTCTTTCTTTCTTTTTTCTTTCTTTCTCTTTTCTTTCTTTCTCTTTTCTTTCTTTCTCTTTTCTTTCTTTCTCTTTTCTTTCTTTCTCTTTTCTTTCTTTCTCTTTTCTTTCTTTCTCTTTTCTCTCTTTCTCTTTTCTCTCTTTCTCTTTTCTCTCTTTCTCTTTTCTCGCTTTCTCTTTTCTCTCTTTCTCTTTTCTCTCTTTCTCTTTTCTCTCTTTCTCTTTTCTCTCTTTCTCTTTTCTCTCTTTCTCTTTTCTCTCTTTTCTCTCTTTCTCTTTTCTCTTTCTCTTTTCTCTCTTTCTCTCTTTTCTCTCTTTCTCTCTTTTCTCTCTTTCTCTCTTTTCTCTCTTTCTCTCTTTTCTCTCTTTCTCTCTTTTCTCTCTTTCTCTCTTTTCTCTCTTTCTCTCTTTTCTCTCTTTCTCTCTTTCTCTCTTTTCTCTCTTTCTCTCTTTTCTCTCTTTCTCTCTTTCTCTCTTTCTCTCTTTTCTCTCTTTCTTTCTTTCTCTCTTTCTTTTTTCTCTCTTTCTCTTTTCTTTTCTTTTTTCTCTCTTTCTTTTTTCTCTTTTTTCGATTACCGCCATGTTTAGGGGAGTTAACTTTGAGTAAATAATTATAAACCTAAACTAACATTTACATATATTTCTCGGGCTAACGTTTCCATCTGACATGAAGTGGGAAGTCTATACTGAATCCATTGCTAGGTCAGCTGCTAAGAAAGTTGGTTCACTGTGTCGTGTGTGACAATTTTTCTTACATATCTGTTATGGTAAATGACCCATACATAGATGAACTCTCCCAAGTTACAAATAAAAGCAAGGTATTTCCAGAAGTCAGCCCTGACAGTCGGACTTAACCTTCTTGCTCATTTGTATCTGATTGTATCACTGTTTTTCTGTTAATATATTTGTCGAACTCAATTCGTCTCTTTGTGTCTTTATTTCTGGCTCCAACAAGGCCGCAACAATATCTATAAATCTACCATTCATTCATCCATGCTTAGAATATTGCTGCCACATATGGTCCGGTGCTTCTGCTTAAGTTCCTTGATAAAATCCAAAGAATCAGCACTTCAGTCACTTTGCCACTGCCGTAAGGTTGCCTCTGTGTCTTTTCTATAAATACTTTCATGGTAATTGTTCAGATGAGCTCTATACAATGGCACCTAGATTTTTTTAATTTAAGCACAGTACTAGGCTGGCGTCAAGATCTCATCAATTTACACACTTAAAATAGCTAGATGTAATCGTAAATTCTATATTTTTTCGTTCTTCTCGCTTGTGGAACTCTCTTCTGTCTCCTTGCTTTCCAGTCAGCTTTAATCTGCAAAAATTTAAAAGCAATATCAATCGCACGTGTTGACGGCCTGTCCGTGTGAACTGCTTGTCCGATATTGAAACTGTCTCGTGTTTGTGTGTAGAGGAGAAAAGTGTGGTCAATTCTCATTGGTTTAGAATGAGTGAATTAATTATAATTGTTATAATTACTTTTTACACCAATTTTTTTTTATGGACACAAGTAATCATCAGTGATCTCTCTGTATTCATTTTGTGTGCATGTCTAGTACTCAAGTACAGTGTAACCCGGATTAAGAGTTGTCGGGACCGGAGAAGTCTCTTATATCCGGGTTTGGTCTATTATATATACATTAACACAGGCTCTAATTTGGGACAAGAGAAACTCTCTCTTATATCCGGGTTTATTTTATATCCGGGTCTCTTATATCCGGGTTACACTGTAGTTCATTTTTTTTAATAATAGAATTGAACATTACCGAGCTTGTCAGTGACCCGTCCATTGTCTATGAATTTAATTTGTTCTGAAATATAATTAATTTGATAGCTTTCAAAATACAGTTAAGTGTTGTAAAGTTTATATTAATCGCTTTCTCTGAAGCAAGAAGTTGAACAGTCATTAAAAATCAAATTCATTTCTCCTCTGACATCGTAGATGACCGAGGAAACCATCATGGTAGTAATAGAAGTTCATCTCCTTTTGTAACACGTGACAAGTGATCCTGGGTTATATGAAACGAAAAGTCAAAAGTAATAAATTAATTAATAAGGAATAAAGAAGTACTAAAAAATAAATTAGTATTTATTTTCAATTTCCGTATTAGAAAAAGGTTTTAGTCTATTCTGCTCGCCAACTTTTCATATGCATAGTTGAAAAAAAAATTCCTTTAAGCAATATCAAAATGTCGTAACAATTATAGACTTTTATATGACATGTCCGTTCTTGATAACGCTTTTCATTTAATAAGTTGACGAGTTTTTAAAATAAATTAATTTACCTTTTTTTTTTTAAAATAGTTTGTATGGGAAAACGAAATATAAATGTTTTATATATCAACAACAATTTTAGGAAAATCTATGACAAAGTGTAGATTTATCGTGTTGTTTGGTTGGTTGATTTTGTTTAGCGGCATATCAACACCTCTAGGGGTTATTTAATGCCGAAATCTAAATATTTTGAACACAATTTTATGACTACAACTAATTATATTTCGAACACAGTTGTATGCCTTAGAATAGATAAAATGTTGGTAATTTTACTATAAAATGTAGTTTTAGTAATTCTACTATAAAATGTATTATTGATCATTGTACTATAATACTAGCCATTTTGCTATAAAATACATTGTTGGTAATTCTACAATAAAATGGATTGCTGGTCATTTTTCTTTAAAACTGTGTTGTTGGTAATTTTTCTATAATAGGTATTGCTGGTCCTTTTTTTATATAAAAATGTATTACTGGTATTTTTACTATAAAAATGTATTTTTATACTTTCATAGTTTTTTGGGGGGCGTTAACTATTTGCCCAAAGCTAGGATCCTAACAAGTGCTGCCGCCCCAGATCAGGGTGGACATGGAAACAACAATTAAGAGGTGGTTCGACGCTCCTCAAAACCTCCAATCTCCCGATAAAGGCTTTGCTGCCGGATGTAGTTTATCGTCATACCCAGGACATATTTATCGTGCAACGCGTTTCGTCCTTTAGTACTTTAGAACTTCATTGGACTAAAGTGATGGTTACGTTGATGTGATTACACACGCGCCTGAAGGAGAGGGGACGGTATTTTTTTTTTTAATATGGTTTTTGGGTATATAGTTTGGCCGATTTGATTTTTTTTTTCTTTTGTTTTTATCACTTTTCTTATTAAATATCCCACATTGTTATAACGGAAGATCTGCCAAGAATCGTGAAACCTTGTGAGAACCTAAACTCAAATTTACACGAGATGATCTAGCGATTAAAGCACTTTCTAAACATTTTCGTCTGGGCAGCAAATTGTTTCCTCTTTTAATTAAGGTAGCATTTTGAAATGAGAACTATGGTTAAAATCATTACGTGTTAAGTGTATGAATGTGCGAAATTAGTAAATTGCTTTCTCTTTTAATTAAAAAAGCATTTTAAATGAAAATTATGGTCAGACTCATTACGTGTTAAGTGTATGAATGCGCAAAATTCTCTAAAAAGATGCAGCAGTCTAAAAGGAAGAAGCAAAATAATAAAATATGATAAAATGGTTCCATTTTAGTGTAAAAACGACCAGAATCGTACGACAGGGTCAAATAGATTGATTTTAGTATAAACATTTTCTCGGCTGAATCTGAATTTTTATAAATGTACCATTCGCCCATGTATTAAATATTCTTCTCACAAAGCGGAAGCACCAGATCAGATATGGTATCTTGAGATTCAGGACAAAAATCCAAAGAATCTGCAACATTATCGAACCCAACCTGGCATCTTGGTTTCAATCGCTTTCGTAACGTAGTTTCCCTGTGCCTTTTTAAAAATATTTTCATAGTAATTGTTCTCGTGATCTTTACTTTTTTTCGGAATGACATTAGTACAAAGTAGAATTAAACTACGAGGGTCATTCAATAAATAAGGTGAATTTTTCCGTATAAGGACTTCTAATACAGATAGAAGCTTACTTTTTTTTTCAATGTAGTCTCCCAGCATTGTCACACACTTTTTCCTTCTGTGCACAAGCTTCCGTATTCCCTCAGCGTAAAAATCTTTGGACTGATGTCTCAGCCAGTCGCTCACAACACTTTTGACTTCATCGTCACTTTTAAACTTCGTGCCTCTCGTGAACGCTTTCAAGGGACCAAACAGGTGAAAATCTGAAGGGGCAAGGTCTGGGCTGTAAGGGGGATGAGGGAGCAGTTCCCAGCCCAGCTCGTTGATGGTCTGCACCGTTTGGGCTGCTGTGTGAGGCCTTGAGTTGTCATGATGCAAGATAACTCCTTCTGACTGTTGACTCCTGCGTTTGTCCCAACAGATAAGCTCAAAGTCCTTGCAATGTCATCCACTGTCACTCTTCTGTCAGACTGAATGAGGTCATTGACTGATTCGATCACCTCAGGAGATCTCACTTCTGTAAGCCTCCCAGGCCTGTCTTCATCCTCAACACTGCCCCGTCCTTCTTTAAACAATTTAGCCCACTTGTAGACATTTTTTGGCTGAAACATGTGGCACCATACACAGTTGACATTCTCCTATGAATTTCAACTGGTTTGCATCCTTCAGCAACCAAAAACTTGATAACTGACTGCTGTTCAATCCTGGAGCATGCTTCTTGATCGGCCATCTTTATTAATCACCAAAACTCTGAAAGTTTTTTTTTAATCTGCAAAAGAAATTAAATCCATGTGAAAAAGAAGTAAAACAAAACAAAAAACAGTAAGCTTCTATCTGTATTAGAAGTCCTTATAACGAAAAATTCACCTTATTTATTGAATGACCCTCGTACATCAGCAGAATTTGAACCCGTTTCGCCGAATCCAGCTTCTATATTCTATCCTCACAAATCATAACAAATCTTGTGTATCAAGCTCAAATTTCGCGTGTGTCATGTCAATCTACGAGTGTAAAAAGGTCAAAGGGCGGATGAACCTTCTTGTTAGGTCAAAGGCTGTCTCGCGCAATGAAGTAGACTGAGCTTCATAGCCATATATGCAGCCAGTGAGGTGACAATACTGCATCGCTGTGCGGAGAGCTTCCTAGATTAAAGCCAGTGGTGAGGGGCACAAGGCTCACAGCTCCTGACCGATAGAATCAAGAGCCATGTGTCAACAAGCTTTCAAGTTGGAGGACATTAACCTGGAGAGAGATGAATTCTGCCAGATCTAGATGACTGATACACGCCACACATGTATAAATTCCACTCCCTTCTGCTGTAATTGTAGTTCAACGTGACATTCAAGGCAAAATAGTGCAATGGCTTGCCGGTTCCTTTTGCACCTGACATGTTACAGTTACTCCGTCCCTCAACTCAGAAGTTACTCCACCCACTGGTAAAATCATCGTCCACTGAGGCGCAGCTCTTACGCCCAAGCAAGCGACAGGCCGATGGCCGCTTGGAAATAGGTGAGTTGGGGAGTGGTGCTTTCCTTTATCTGTCGTTTTGGAAAATACTTCCAACTGCCCTTACACAGTTTAACCGGCCGGTGACCGAGGGTGTGGCCGTCGCAGTGTCTATGCGACTTCTTGGTGCCATGTGTGTGAGTTGGATGTAGTCCGTGGATCAAGTCATCTGAGGGTCCATTGCTTCGCTACAGAGATACTACCACTGACGTTACACACAAATTTTATTACAAAAGTACAAAATCTTCATTAGCGAGACAAAGTGTGATTCACTTTAAGCATACGATCGCTTCATTTTTACTGTGCCAGTGTCGTTATTTTAATTAGATTTTAACTCATTTCACTTCTGTTATTAATTTTATTTATTTTCTAGCAGCCATACACAGGTGGTCGATCAGAAAAAGCGTTCAATTAGAATGGAGCAATAAACAGCATCATGTTTAGATGTAACAGAGTCTATCTTCTTCAATTACTTTAAAGTACTTTCATTAAAAAAAAACATTTTGAATTAATGTAGTTACTGATATAACAGAAGTGTTTGTATTCAATCGAAGTTAGCCGAGGACATGAAGGTGTAAAACAGGTAACACGAAGACCCATTTCAGATCACAATTATTTTTGAGTTTTTGAAATTCAATTTGTCAGTGTGTTACCAGGGATGTAAAAGAGGATAAATTTATAAAGCAATTTTTAAGTTTGATGAAAATTTGTTGAAAGAGTAACAAAATATAAAAAAGAAACCAGTAAAAATCGCCATTTTTGCTATTTACGCGGGTAAAATTAAGAAGCCATCCTTTGCCCTTGTTAACAAGACTGAAGATCGTTTTTGAGATCAGCCGCCAGGGTGAATGTTTCTTTGTCGGTGTGCTATTCAACCTCTAACAAGATTTTATTTTTCTTAAAACGTTTTATATGACAAAGAAAAGTGTACTGAACTGTTATTGACATGAGTCCTCTTATATGGCAGTGAATGCTGGACAATATCTTCAAAGATGAAGAAGAGACTTTAAGCAACAGAAATGTGGTTCTACAAAAGGATGCTAAGGATACCATGGACCGAATATGTGAGCTACGACGAAATTTTAGAGAAAATGGAAACAAAATGGACACTAATACTCAACATGAGGAAGAGTCAGTTGAAATTTCTAGGGCATATAATGAGAAAAGATCGCTTGGAAAATCTGATACTCACAGGACAGTTTAAATGCAAGAGGGACAGAGGAAAACAACGAATAACATAGTAAACTTGAGTAAATTGTTGATGAAACAGGTTTTAGGAGAGATAACAAAAATACAATTTATTAAGAGCTATGAAGGACAGGAAATTGTGGAGAGCCATGATGTCCAATGTCCTGCTGGGACACGGTACATAGACACGGTACATACTGAGTTGAGAAATTGAAGCAATTTCTTTATGGGATTTTTATGTTCTTTTGAATTATTTTTTCCACTTAACATTTGTGAAAACAGACAGAAACCAAAGAGACAGCTCACAGCAGCCATGATGAACATTTATACTCTCAATGAGGCTCCATTCTTTGAACGTCTATTGGGACACAAATTCACCCCAAAATACTTGAATATAGTCGATTGCTTGTACCGCCTCACGAAGAACCGGTCTCCCGCCATGGTTTATCAAACCAAAAACATTGTTACCGTATCTAGTCTAGAACTGCCCAGTCCCCACTTTCCAGCTGAGGCAGGATTCAAAATCATTTACGCGGCCTTGTGGGTGGGGATGATTTATTTTTCACTCTGAAACCACTTTCTCGTGTGCGCAATGTCGCAAGCCCGTCGATATTTCCACGGCTAATATTCAGCCGAGTCACATTCCTTCATGTCCCCACCCCTTCCTGCTTAAAACCTTACAGCCAAACCTCGCCTTCTGCGTCCACAGGGTTGGATCAAACTAATTCCTATCGTATTCCTTTCGTAAGAAGGGTGCTTCCCCTCCGAAACCTTCTACTCAAGAATCGCTACTTTGTGGCACAAACTCCCACGTGGATGCTTCCTCAAACACTACAGTTTCAACCTCTTTAACCAAGGATCAATCGTTATCTATCTGCCATAGCCTCGTAACCATCACTTTCTACTTCCTTCTCTTACATTCATATCAAGCGACTCATTCAATAAACCTCTAGCTTGTGAGGTTCTTGGATATAAGAGATTTTCTCTGGCCCCAAATTAGAGTCTGTGTCAATGTATATATAATAGACCAAACCCGGATATAAGAGACTTCTTCTCCGGTCCCGACAACTCTCTTATATCTGGTTTACACTGTATATAAAACGAAACCAATATATTTATCAACAAGAAATTTAACATGCTGAAACCAAAGGTGAATTCAGTTCACTTTTTACTTCCTCCTCTTACATTCATACCAAGCGCATCATTCCGAAACTCTCTAGCTTGTGAGGCTCTTTGACCTTGTAGTGGGTGATGTTTCGTAAAACACACACACACAGTGTAACCCGGATATAAGAGAGATTTTATCTGGTCCCAAATTAGCCTGTGTTAATGTATATATAATAGACCAAACCCGGATATAAGAGACTTCTTCTCCGGTCCCGACAACTCTCTTATATCCGGGTTACACTGTATACACACACATATATATATATATATATATATATATATATATATATATATATATATACCTGCATACTAAGGAATTTCATAATAAATATATTCGTTACATAACCGATATATTTCTTAACATGCTGAAACCGAACGTGTTTTCAATCAAGTGCCATACGTGATACGTCTCTTTTCATTCATGACTGCCTAAGCAAAAGATTTTCCTGTAGTAGATTGTCGTTTGTTTCTGTGGTAGATTGGTTGCCTACCAAGCCTATGAGACCCAGTCTGTCCTGCTATTAAGCCCATAACTGGGGGAGGAGATATGGTTTCATAGATTTCCCAAGTGTATTTACACGTAAGTGAATGTAACGACCCTGATTGGAGTTCGAACTCGGCTCTCCGATTTCTCATTCCAAGTTGATATCCATTACACCACAACGCACAGCCCAAACACATGTATAGCTTCATAAATTCAAAGAGTGTGTGCGGCCGAATAGTTAGAGCATTTACTTTCCGACAGTGACACCTGGGTCGATTGGACAAGGATGAGCCTTTTATTTATTTATTTATTTATATATATATATATATATATATATATAATATTGTCCTAGGGGAGACAAGCCACAACACGAGTTGACCCAAGCCTTGTGAGTGAAACTAGGTTAGCTGAAACTGTGTCGTCGATATTAATGAAAGAGCAAGATCACGCCGCTCAGACTGTTTAACAGAGACTCGTCTCGCGTTAACAACGTGAGATCATATGCTGTTAACAGTGTGTAAGTCAAGGTATAATCTTTATGGCCATTCCAAGAAGTAAACATCAATGAAAAAGTAGATATTTCTTTAGTGATTTGAAAAATGACAACTACAAAAAAATCTCTCCGTAAGAAGAAAAAAGACTGATGAAGTTATCATGGCAACTGCTTCAATTATTTTTTTTCCTGGTGCCCAGATTACATGAATTTAAGCGTGGTACTAGATTGGTATTTAGATCTCACCATTTTAGTGTTTAGCTGGCTAGATGCAAACGGCACTTCTACTCTTACGGTCATATCATCAGTTCTAAATTCTCCGAGACCTCGACTGACGGTCATATTACCACTTCTAATTCTCCATGAACTCGGCTGACGGTCATATGTCCAGTTCTCGTATGATCAGCGAAGTTGAGCAACGTCGAGCCTGGTCTGTAACTAGGTGGGTGACCACTTGGGAATACCAAGTGCTGTAAGCTTGGATGTGCGGTGGTGTAATGGATACCGGCTCGGAATTAAACATCGGAATGCCGAGTTCCAATTCCAGTCACTTTTGTTATATTCGCTTACGTACAAATAACCTTGGGAAAGGTCTGTATCCATCTCTTTTACCCGCAGCTATGGGTTAATTAGTAGGACTAGTATCAGTAAATCATTACTATCGCAAAAAAAATTCTTACAGTCTAAAAATATTTTCTGGCTTTAAAAAATCAGGCAAAAAGGTTGATAAGTCGTAAAGAAACAAATCAATAAAATCTCCAAGCCCTCTTTCCTGGTTGCTAACCTAGCTAAGTTTATTCTACCTTACTATTGACCCATGATCGGGGGTGGGGGCCGATAACAGATGGAGTCATACCATCCTCAAGGGTATTTACACGAAAGTAAATACAAGGTGTCATCGACTTACGACAGAGTTCCGTTCTTACGATGCGTCGTAAGAAGATTTTCCTTCTATGTCGAAACATACCGGCGATTTCCCGGGAATAATCATTTACGTCACTCCCCTATGGTAACGCAATAGTAAAGTAATAATCTAGGACATAACACATTTCTATGACATATGTTAACATAATTAGAACTAAAAAAAAACACGAGGAGGACATAAATATATTAATATAATGAAACAAAATTGTTTCAAGCTGCTTGTATATTTATTGCCAGTAATGACATTGATTCTCGGTAGATGAGATGACCAAGTGTAAGATCTTGTCTCTCATTCAGCACCAAATCTGGGTAAGAAAGAAAAACTCATGTTTGGTCCCCGCCACTTTTTATCGGATTTTCGTCAACTTATAGTTTAATAAGAAAATGTCTTTATCTCTTACAGGGAAAATAAATATCTGTACACAGATGTACATGTTTCTAAGCGACAGGTGAACGACTTAAGCCAAGCAACTGGCGAATGTTCGTCACTGTTTCTCTCTTTTCAAAGCGTTTGACAATGTCTAATTTCACTTCCATGGTGATTGCTTTTCTTTTCTTCGAAGCACCGTCATCAGAAAAGGTTACACTACACTTGGGGGCCCATAAAGAAGGACAGTAAGTTTCCACGAACACAACACAAACGAAAGAAACCGACTACACAACAATTCAATATAGTGTACAACTATGAAATGACCCACGCTGCCTTATATACGAGGCAAATAACATAAGTCGAAACAAGTTTAATTGTGTTAAAACTACGGATCGTCTTAGGTCGGGACTGTCGTAACCTGGGGGAAATAACTGTCTAACAAACCTGACTGGAATTCAGACTTTACTCGCCGATTTCGCTTTAAGGGTTTCATGATAGAAATTAGATTTTAACTAACATCAATTTGGTTTTTATTCTTATTTCTTTTAACGTTTACGCACCTCACATTTTTTTCAGCAGTAATATGATTGATGTGTTTCATTTTATTCCTTGTTCTTACTAAATTAGTACTGAAACAATCTTGGGAGAATTCTAGATTGCCCTGTGTGTTTAAGATCCTCCGTCAGAGTGGCGATCCAGAAGAGAAAGAATACGGTTCATACAAAATGACAAAATAGCTAACAACTTCCAGCACAGTGGACAGTGTCTTTAAACCAGACAAATACTGAACACCTTAACAAAAACAAACTCCAGAGCGACAAACAGTATGGGTTTTCGCTCTTCTCGGTCCACTGCTGATGTCTTAACAAATACCATGCATAGAATCAGTGAAGCGCTTGTTAATAAAAATATCTAGAAAGTAATCGCACTCGTTAAGTAGGTTATTCGCTGCATTCCTCTGTCCCTTTTGCCTTCAATATGTTCTGTTAGTGTTACATTCTCTAGGCTTTCTTTTCCCATTAGAAATTTCCGTAACTTCTTTCTGATTCCAAGTATAAGTGTTCTTTTTGTTTCCATTTTCCCTAAAACTTCTTCGTCAATCATATGTTCAGTCCATAATATCCTCAGCATCCTTCTGTAGAACCATATTTCTGTTGCTTCGAGTCTCTTCTTTATCTGTGAAGAGATTGTTCAGCATTCACTGGAATGTAGGGGGGACCAATATTGCATAACAGTTCAGAAAGCTTTTCTTTGTTTCTAACGTGGTTGTTCCGTTTCTTAATAATTTACTTAGCTTTTGGAGGGCAGCTTTCGCTAATCCAATGCGCGTTCAGATTTTGGTATCGCATTTTCCGTCCTCTTGTTAATACGTTTAATTTTTTCGTCTCTTTAATCACATGATTCTGTAGTAACAAGACGTGTCTCGTCCCCCCCCTCGGGGAGCTTCTTAGTCCTCATGTGAACGACGTGTAGTTGAGTGTATAAATTCCCCTGTCTCGAGCGGTATACACATTCTAATACTTACCGGTCATAGGGATCTGTCCCTGCGCTGGTAGTATCACAGATATGACTAGCTTGAACAAGCTACGACCAGCTGAGACCAGCGGCCCGAGTGAAGACACTCTGGTCTCCACGTTAAAAACCGACCTTGTGTGACAAGTAAATACAGTGAACGACGTGTAGTACACATCACATTGTCTCCTATTCAAAAGAAATCTCACGCGACGGCAATCGTATATCCACTACAAGCAAATACGTAAATCTCCCTCTCTCTTTCACCAAAACACAAAAATAAGCTAGTTCAACAAGGGAGACAACAATGCTACAAAATTATATCTCCTATCACAAACTGGTAATCTCACACTATTACAAGATTATCAAAGAAACATTCAAACTCACTTTCTATCTCACAGTAGAAGGTTCGTAGTTTACGGAATAATGGATTTTTCTCATATTCTACCATTTATGTTACACATAGTTCTTCATTTCATATACATGGTGTGATGGGTAAATCGTCCCCCATTTTATATTTTTAATTTCGCGCATGCGCGTTGTTTTTGATTTTGTCGACTGCATAATATAGTAGGGTCAGTTGGGCACCGACTGTGAGAAAAAGGGCACCATGTCGCAATTCACTCCACCAGAAATTTGGAAACAACATGCTGTACTGCTTGATTCCAAAGTCGTCTGGAGTTCATAAGCTGCTTATGAAGGAGTGATGCTAGTCACTACTAGTTACTTTTTAAGTCTTTCTTGAACTGTCAGATGTCAGTTTACCTGGAAAGAAACCATGCATTTATTAATAAGAGTTGAAATTAATGCATGCAAGATTTCACAGTTCTAGCATCACTCCTTTATCGTCAGCCTATTAACTTTTCAGCCCACTACTGGTGTAATAAAATTAGGTGTCTCTATAAAAATACACTTTCAAAATGAAAAATCTTTCTTGGAGCTTTAATTTTAGCTATAATTCCAAACTGATAGATTAACTTTAATATTCTTAATAATCAAAATACTTTTGTGTAATTCCAACCCAATTTCAATTAATTGAAATTGTTTTCTCCTTGGCAGTAAAAGCTGTAAATGCGTTCATATAGACAAATCTACCAACACAACATAATTATGTTTCTTTAAAAAAATCTTTAAAAAAAAATATACTTCAGTGAAATGTTATTTGAGAAAAATTTTCTTATTTAAAGTTTAATTAATCTAAATTGAAACAAACATTACTTTTAGTTTAAAATATACCAGAAAGCATCTTTTTTAACACTGAGAGAATGAGTTTTGACATGTTCAGCGGTTTATTGACAGCCTGAGGTTTGGAAAATTTAAGTAAGGGAGACAAAACTGGAAAAAATTACTTGGGGAATACAATGTGAACGCTTTTTTTCAAAATAATTTTTTTAACTAGTTATCTTTAAAAAATATACATTCTAATATTTAATTTAATTTTAGGTACTTTGGCTTTATAGCCTTACTTACCTAGACACAAATGTTAGAAAATTCCAATAATATTTTTAATTTTCTATAGACACCTATTATTTTCTGATAATATCATCTATAGACGTCCATATTTACAAAAATCGACAAGTTTATGCACATATAGAACGAATTCAAAATTATTATTAAAATACTGGGTGTTGCTGAATTGTAGTAAGCTTTTCCATTTATGATTAGTAAAAAAAAATGAAGGCGATTCATTATCCATCGAAATTTTTTTCTTAAGACAATAATGTCTATATGTCTTATTCCTAAAAGCAACTAAAAGTTTTTCTAATTAAATAACGTCTTAGTTTTATTACATTTTTATTTTACGATTTCAGGAAGATTTTTCGCAAAAAAAAAAAAAGAAAAAATGAATGATTTTAAACTCTCCTAGGACTTGTTCTTATAACAAATATAAACATTAAGTTATACGAAAAGGAATTTCTCGAAATTTCATAAATTAAATGATTGGAAATTAACAGATACCAAAAAATTTTTTACCAAGATTTAAAAAAAAAACATTTTAAATAATTTCATTCATTTCTGAATAAGTCTTGGAAGTTTCATTAAAATCTGACAATTATCTGGATTTGCAAAAATTTCCAAATCAGTATGTTTCTCACCACAAAAAGACGCGCAGATATCTTGTACAAATTTACTGTCCCGCGTTGATGCCAGAAAAATAAGGTTTTTAACCAAAATTTCCAAGGTTCTAAAAAGGATAAAAACAAATGAATAATTTTCACATTAAAAAATTCTTTGCTCTTTCCTCAAAGGTTTTGACGATAATTTGTTTTGTTTTTGAGGTATTTTTTCATTATATAGCCACATTTTTTAGTTAATCTTTGGTGTTAACTACTATTATTTATATACTAATAAAGCAATTGAAATTAAAATAAAAGAAAGACTCGTCAAAAATTAATAATTGTTGACAATACGTCATTTAATCATAAAATTCCACATAATATTACTCTGGCAAATAATACTAGTGTTTATAAAAAATCAAGTAAAATGAAGGTGAAAGAAATACACGTCAAAAATTAATAATAACAATTTCTACAGTGTGGAATCTTTCCTCACTGCAAAATGCCCGGATATACTAGCTCTATGTGAGACCAATCTTGACTCATCTATCCCCTCCTCTGAACTCTCGATCCCTGGCTACCTTCCTCTCCTCAGAAAATACTCTCTAACCCACATGCATGGCCTTGGTGTCTACGTCAAGGACCATCTCCCTCTGGCTATCGAGTTCTCACTCGAATCGCCGGACCATTCGTACATGAGTCTCTGGCTATCTCTTCTCAATGCTGTAAGCTATCTCTTCTTCCTTTATCGCTCTCCATCCTCTCAGGACTGGAATACTTGATGCCATTTCTGACAGCATAGACAAGGCTCTCTCTCTCTCTCTCTCTCTCTCTCTCTCTCTCTCTCTCTCTCTCTCTCTCTCTCCACCCGTACGCTCACATATTTGTGTTTGTCGATTTCAACGCCCACCATAACAAGTGGCTTAAGAATGCTTCTACCGACCTCGCAGGCATACACACATTTAACTTTTCAGTTTCTCAATCCCTCACACAGATAGTTGACTTCCCCACGCGTTTTGCATACAACCGGGACGGTAAGACCTCTCTTCTCGACCTGTGTTTTATCTCCATCCCCGAGTCTTGTAGTGACACGCAGCTCTGCCCACTTGGTAACTCTGATCATGCGGTAGTGTCTATTAACATCTCCTTCAACCTCACCCCCCTGCAAAGAGCCTGCTACTACGCGATCCTCGTTCTGCTACCAACGAGCTGACTGGGACTCGTTCCGTGATTTCCTCCGCGATGTCCCTTGGGATGTCGTGTTTAAGCGCCCCATTCAAGAATGTGCTTCAGAGGTCTCATCTTGGGTTAAAGCTGGAATTGACGCTTTCATCCCCTCAAGGAAATTCAGGGTCAAATCACGCTCCTCCCCGTGGTTCTCCGCTGCTTGCTCAGCCGCCATTGCCCATAGGAACCACTTCTTCCACCTATTTCGTAGCGATATGTCCGATTGCAATAGACGCCTCTTTGCCTCCGCCCGTAACGAGTGTAAGCGTGTCCTCAACGAAGCTAAATCACTATTCGTTACTCGGATGAAGGAACGTATTGCATCTCGCAAATTCGGCACCAAGGATTATTGGCGTCTCTGCAAGAGCGTTCTGAACAATTGCAAACCCTCTATACCTCCTCTGTTCAACCAGTTTGAGGTCCTGACCTCCTCTGCCGACAAGGCCGAATGTTTTGCTAGGAAATTTCCTTTCAATTCAACGCTTGACACTTCCGGTGTACCCATACCCAATTTCCCTCTCAGAACTGAGTCTCTTTTGAGCGGGTTACACATATCCCCGTCATTGGTATTGGGCATTATCTCTAATTTAGACCCCCACAAGGCTAGTGGTGGAGATGGGATACCAGCCATTGTCATGAAGAAATGCGCGCCTGAATTGGCGCCCGCCCTCTCTAAATTATACAACTACTGCCTCAAGGTGTCTTGTTTTCCTGACTTGTTCCTGTCTTTAAGAACTCTGGCGACCCCTCCGACCCTTCTAATTACCGTCCTATCAGTCTCCTACCCCTCTTCGGCAAAGTCTTCGAAGCCCTTATCAACACCGAAGTGGTTAACCACCTTACATCACATGATCTGCTCTCAGACAAACATATGAATTCCGCTTTGCCCGATCCACAGCTGATGTGCTTACGGCCATCACTGAATTTGTCTACCAAGCTCTCCATGATAACGGAGAAGCTAGCGCTGTGGCCCTTGACATCTCCAAGGCGTTTGATAGGGTTTGGCCTGTCGGCCTTCTTCGCAAGCTTCAGGGATATGGTATTACAGGCCGATTGTTGGACCTAATACAATAATTCCTGTCAAACCGTGAATTGAACGTCGTTCTCAATGGATTCTCCTCCAGCTCCTATCGCACGAACGCAGGTGTTCCGCAAGGCTCCATCTTAGGCCTTACCCTGTTCCTTATATTCATAAATGATCTTCCTGACGCCATTGATTCCCAAATAGGCATCTATGCGGATGGCACCACAATTTACTCCTGCCTCAGAAACAAATCTAGTACCGCTGACAAAATTAACCTGGCCGTTCGTCTCGAAAAGGACCTTCAATCGGTTGTGAACTGGCACAGGAATTGGCTGGTTAACTTTAACGCCTCCAAAACAAAACTGCTCTCCATTAATCCCCACAGGGATCCTTCCCTGCACTCCATTAGAATGTCTGAAGCTCAATTTCTCGAGAGCTCCTCTCTGCGGCTGCTTGGTCTCACGCTGTCTACTGACCTGAGATGGAACAATTACATTGAGTCGATTGCTTCATCCACCGCAAGGAAAGTTGGCTCCCTGTGCCGGGCCAGGAAATTCTTCTCCCTGGAATCGATCTTCCAAATTTACAAATCAACCATTCACCCTTGCATGGAGTATTGCTGCCATATATAGTCTGGAGCCCCTTCTGTTTGCCTCAAGGTTCTCGATAAGATCCAGAGACGGGTATGCAATGTAATTGGCCCTGATCTGGCTTCTCGTCTGCAGTCTCTCTCTCACAGACGCACCGTCGCCTCTCTCTGTCTTTTTTATAAATACTTCCATGGTAATTGCTCCGATGAGCTGCTATCGCTGGTTCCCAGGCTCCATGAATTCAAGCGTCCTACGAGGCGGACATCCCGTTTCCACCCTTTCACTGCTGAAACTGTTAAATGTAGATGTCTATTCTACTCCAATAGCTTCATATCTCGCACCTCACGCCTGTGGAACTCCCTTCCTTATTCCTGTTTCCCTGACAACTATAATGTCCAACTATTCAAATGTAACGTCAATCGACATCTCCAGTTGCCTTGATCTATCCTCTATCCTTCTCCACATCCTTTCCTCTAACACTCCTATTTGCTCTTGCTCCAAATCCTCTGTAACCCCTAGCGTGCTAGTGGCTTCCAGCCTTGCCTGGGGTGTAAAGCTTACCCCCCCCCCCCAAAAAAAAACAACACATTCTTCATATAAAAAATATCTCTATAATATTACTGCTATGAGATTAATTTCTGGGAGTAATGATTTTCGGAATTTTCTTTATTTCTTTCTTCTTTTCTTTCTTTCTTCTTTTCTTTCTTTCTTCTTTTCTTTCTTTCTTCTTTTCTTTCTTTCTTCTTTTCTTTCTTTCTTCTTTTCTTTCTTTCTTCTTTTCTTTCTTTCTTCTTTTCTTTCTTTCTTCTTTTCTTTCTTTCTTCTTTTCTTTCTTTCTTCTTTTCTTTCTTTCTTCTTTTCTTTCTTTCTTCTTTTCTTTCTTTCTTCTTTTCTTTCTTTCTTCTTTTCTTTCTTTCTTCTTTTCTTTCTTTCTTCTTTTCTTTCTTTCTTCTTTTCTTTCTTTCTTCTTTTCTTTCTTTCTTCTTTTCTTTCTTTCTTCTTTTCTTTCTTTCTTCTTTTCTTTCTTTCTTCTTTTCTTTCTTTCTTCTTTTCTTTCTTTCTTCTTTTCTTTCTTTCTTCTTTTCTTTCTTTCTTCTTTTCTTTCTTTCTTCTTTTCTTTCTTTCTTCTTTTCTTTCTTTCTTCTTTTCTTTCTTTCTTCTTTTCTTTCTTTCTTCTTTTCTTTCTTTCTTCTTTTCTTTCTCTCTTCTTTTCTTTCTCTCTTCTTTCTTTCTTCTCTTCTTTCTTTCTTCTCTTCTTTCTTTCTTCTCTTCTTTCTTTCTTCTCTTCTTTCTTTCTTCTCTTCTTTCTTTCTTCTCTTCTTTCTTTCTTCTCTTCTTTCTTTCTTCTCTTCTTTCTTTCTTCTCTTCTTTCTTTCTTCTCTTCTTTCTTTCTTCTCTTCTTTCTTTCTTCTCTTCTTTCTTTCTTCTCTTCTTTCTTTCTTCTCTTCTTTCTTTCTTCTCTTCTTTCTTTCTTCTCTTCTTTCTTTCTTCTCTTCTTTCTTTCTTCTCTTCTTTCTTTCTTCTCTTCTTTCTTTCTTCTCTTCTTTCTTTCTTCTCTTCTTTCTTTCTTCTCTTCTTTCTTTCTTCTCTTCTTTCTTTCTTCTCTTCTTTCTTTCTTCTCTTCTTTCTTTCTTCTCTTCTTTCTTTCTTCTCTTCTTTTCTTTCCTTCTTCTTTTCTTTCCTTCTTCTTTTCTTTCCTTCTTCTTTTCTTTCCTTCTTCTTTTCTTTCCTTCTTCTTTTCTTTCCTTCTTCTTTTCTTTTCTTCTTCTTTTCTTTTCTTCTTCTTTTCTTTCTTTCTTCTTCTTTTCTTTCTTTCTTCTTCTTTTCTTTCTTTCTTCTTCTTTTCTTTCTTTCTTCTTCTTTTCTTTCTTTCTTCTTCTTTTCTTTCTTTCTTCTTCTTTTCTTTCTTTCTTCTTCTTTTCTTTCTTTCTTCTTCTTTTCTTTCTTTCTTCTTCTTTTCTTTCTTTCTTCTTCTTTTCTTTCTTTCTTCTTCTTTTCTTTCTTTCTTCTTCTTTTCTTTCTTTCTTCTTCTTTTCTTTCTTTCTTCTTCTTTTCTTTCTTTCTTCTTCTTTTCTTTCTTTCTTCTTCTTTTCTTTCTTTCTTCTTCTTTTCTTTCTTTCTTCTTCTTTTCTTTCTTTCTTCTTCTTTTCTTTCTTTCTTCTTCTTTTCTTTCTTTCTTCTTCTTTTCTTTCTTTCTTCTTCTTTTCTTTCTTTCTTCTTCTTTTCTTTCTTTCTTCTTCTTTTCTTTCTTTCTTCTTCTTTTCTTTCTTTCTTCTTCTTTTCTTTCTTTCTTCTTCTTTTCTTTCTTTCTTCTTCTTCTTTTCTTTCTTTCTTTCTTCTTCTTTTCTTTCTTTCTTCTTCTTTTCTTTCTTTCTTCTTCTTTTCTTTCTTTCTTCTTTCTTCTCTTCTTTCTTCTTTCTTCTTTCTTCTCTTCTTTCTTCTCTTCTTTCTTCTTTCTTCTCTTCTTTCTTTTCTTTCTTCTCTTCTTTTCTTTCTTCTCTTCTTTCTTTTCTTTCTTCTCTTCTTTTCTTTCTTCTCTTCTTTTCTTTCTTCTTTTCTTTTCTTTCTTCTTTTCTTTTCTTTCTTCTTTTCTTTTCTCTTCTTTCTTCCTTCTTTTCTCTTCTTCTTTCTTTTTTTTCTTTCTTTCTTTTTTTTCTTTCTTTTCTTTCTGTTTAATTTCATTGGACAGCTATCACTGTTCCAAGACTGAATATTTTATATTTTTAAGCGCCTTGTGACTCTATCTCTCACTTAAGACATCAGTTGGGAATACAAGACGTCATTTTATTCTACTCCGTTATTCTACTTTCGACGCGAATTTAAAGAAATCGCATTTACTTTTTGTTATATTCTTTCACAGTATGGATTCCTCTTTTATAAGTTTTCAGTTTAGAAATAGCATCATTCTGTTTCAGGATTTTTGTTTTTTGCGTAATGGTGTCATTGTTCTGAGAGCCGTTATTATATAAAATAGTCTTGTTTTCTTTTAAGACGTCAAGTTATAGAAAATCATCTTTCTATTTTAAGATGTTTCTGTTGGCATAAAATAGTCACATTTTCTTCAGACGTTTATTTGCTATTTATTGAGTTTTTTTTTTTAATCTGCTTTTTGCTTTTCTCTTTCGATCTGTTTGATGGTTAGATTTACGGTTTCGGCCTGTAGCTAAATACGATCCAGCCGTAATTAACCGAAGCCAAGCTTCGATTACAAACCTTTCAGCTTTTTTGAGTTTGATTTCAATTGAAACAGATATTTATGCAACAATCTGCCGTCAAAGAACAAGATTAGCTTTTGTCGAAAGAAGCAGTCTGTACTCGTCTGAAGTCTTGCTTTTACTGAGAGTAATCTAGAGTCTATTTATATATCCCCTGAGAGCATTTATCCATTAATATTTATTATTAAGAGCGAATGAAGCCTGTAGGTCTTAACGAGGACCATCCTACTTCGAATTTCTGGACTTGGCGCTACAGAATCACAAAGAAAGAACTGTATCAACAGAAACTACATCACTTGAGGACTTTCAACAACAGCAACAACTAAAATGGATATCCCATGTAGCTGGAAGAGAAAATAATGACATAATCAAGATGTTGACATTCTACAATACTTTAAACAAAAGGTTAGGAAAGAACCCCACCTATCAATGTTGGAAGGATTGATAACAGCTACTGAACGTGAGAAACCTGTTATTTTAAGAGAAATATTTTATAAGTTTCAACCGACAGCAAATTTAAATGCTCGGTCAATTAATGCTGAATGTTTCCTTATAAGGAATTGGCTAATATTACCATTGCCATAAAAATCCCATTCGTACTGGAAAGAATGATATGAGTTACTGGACTTGAAATTTATTTTCCTGTAAAATTATTTTAAGAGACTATTTTTAATGCCGGGTATTTCCTTATAAGGAAACGGCTATTATTACCATTACAATAATTAAAAGTAGTTCTACGCAAGTGCATGTAGGGTAACGGTTATCGGTATCGAAACTGGAATTGGGGAGCGGAGTTTAAATCACCCCCCGCTTTTTCCTGTCAAATGCCTTCTTCCATGTTACGGCCGCATTACGTTGAAACACGGGTTCCCGCGCGATAACCGAAGTTAAGCAACGTCGAGTGGAGTCAGTATCTAGATGGGTGACCGCTTCGGAATACAAGGTACTGTAAGCTTGGATGTGAGGGTGGCGTAATGGATAATGACTCGGAATTGTTAATCGGAGAGCCGAGTTCCACTTCCCGTTGGGCTCGTTATATTCACTTACGCGCAAATACTCTTTTCCCCCCGGGTAAGGGTTAATTAGTAAGACTTGTATCACTAAACAATTATTATCTCGAAAAAATAAAATTCTAACAATCTAAAAATATTTTCTGGTTTTATGTAACCTGCAAAGGGTCTATAAGCCGTAGGTAATGAATGAATGAATCAATGAAATATTGATTAGCTACACGGGCGTGTCTTTTACATTTATTTGCATTCTCTGGAATATAAATGTATAGAAACTACCGTGGCCACAAAGTGAGAGATCACTTTATATATTGCATGTGATATAGAATCGATCCCCCACTTTGTAACCACATTATAATTTCTTGGTTTTTGATAAGCTGTAGAAAACGAATCAATCAATCAATCAATGAAATATTGATTAGCTACACGGGCGTGTCTTTTAGATTTATTTTACATTCTCTGGAATATAAATGTATAGAAATTACCGTGACCACAAAGTGAGAGATCAGTTTATATATTGCTTGTGATATAGAATTGAACCCCACTTTATATCCACATTATTTCTTGTTTATAAAATTATGATTAGGTATGAACCCGCCTCTTCCCTCCAGCTATGGATTAATTAGTAAAGAATTGTATCACTATATTAATATTATTATTTTAAAAAAAAACAATCTTACAATCTCAAAATTTAAATACCATGCAAGGAGTTAAGCTGTACAAAACAAATAAATCTTTCCCCCACCCCGTCCAGCTATGGGTCAAATAGCAGGGTAGGGTTGGTTCTCTCGAAGAATTACTCGAAATTCAAAATTGTGGAAACTGTAACGGAAAACACTTCGACAATCTTTTCTCAGGAATACATGGCAATTCGCTGATAATGAAAAAACAGAATCTGTGGAAAGCCATGATCCCCTATGGCCTGAAGGGACATGGCAGTTTTAAAATAAATTACTGGATTCAGTTTCACTGTGTCGTGTTAGATAATTCTTATTGCCAGAATCCATCTTGTGTTATTTACAGTGTTCGGACTGTTGTCCTCATCTATATATTGTCACGTTCACAACGTTTCAGCCGTTGTACGCTCCGGTTTTCTTCAGGTGATTTGAATTTCGAACTGAACACTTTATTTCGTCTACCGGGGTAGAATTGTTCGAGTTCCACGTGCCATGTCTCTTCCGTTTGTCTCGGTTATCTCCCTTTAACTCAACTCTCCAAGTTTTGGTCGCCGGGTATTGAACTCACAACTCTTTGGGTCAAGTTACTGGATCCAACCAACATTTTTATCCATTGAGCCACGTGTCCTTAAGGGGGGCGTATAACGGCCGAAACGTCGTGAACATGACAATAACGATGAGGACAATAGTCCGAACACTGTAAATAATTAAAAAATATACTTCATCTCAGAAATATAGACAGATATTGTGTGTTTAGAAATCTACCATTCGTCCGTGCTTTGAATATCACTGCCACATCTAGTTTTGTCCTCCTGTTATATGTCTCGAGTTTCTTAGCGAAATCCAAATAAGTTAGCAGTACTCACCTGACATCTCGACTTTGTCGCTTTACCACCGCTGGCTTTCCTGTGTTTTTTTTTCTATAAATATTTTCATGGAAATTGTTCTGAGATTTCCTGTTTGGTGACCCGACCTCATGAATTGAAGTGCAGTACTAGATTGGCAGCTAGGTCTAATCATGTCACTATTGAAATTGCTCGATGTAACCGTAAGTTCTATTCTAATAGTTTCTTCTCTCGCACTTCTCGCCTGTGGAACTCTCTTCCGCTTTCTTGTTTTCCTGTCAACTACGATTTAAATGCGACATCAGTTTTCTGTCTTTTTGAATCCTGATCTTTGTCTTTTCTCCTCACTAACGTTTTCTCGTCTTCTTTTACTCACAGTAACCCCTTGCATCTTAGTGGCTTTATCGCCTTGCTTGGGGTGAAACGATTAAAAACAAAAACTGCCTTGTTTGTTGCTTTCACTTTTGGTAAAAGGAATGAATACATCTCGTCTCCTCTTGCAACCAGCTATGGGTTCAATTACAGGAAAAACTAGATTCTGTAGCTTTAGCTAGTAGCCAGCCTAGGAGAAGAACGGTTCGGAATTCCAAACCAGGGAGAAGGTAACGAGAAAGTACTTCACTATCTTTCCCGAGAAGTCATAGCAATTCTCGGTTAATAAGTATATACTGATCAGAATACAACTGAGAAATTCCATGAAAATTACGGGGGGGTTTTTTTGTGGGGGGGTCAGACTAGCAGAACTTCTGTCCAAAAAGCACTCAATAGATACCTACAGGTATAATCTTCTAAAATAAACGGCAAAATCTGTCTGTCTGTCCGTCCGTGTGTCTGAAACTCGGGTCACACTTTCTCTACATAGGCACACATTATACCTTTTTGGACTCGGGATTATCCCGGGATTGAAAATCTGCCCATCATCTGGTATTTGAACATCGTCTCTTGGGATTTTCATCCGGATGAGGATGGAACAGTTAAATATATACTCAATTTATATTGAGTTTAAATTAACACAAAAACTTTGTGAATTTAAACATTTTTGTTTTAAGTTCAGTTTAAAATATCTCCAAAACTTTGAATTGAGGAAATCAATTTTATTTCTTCAAAATGCCAAGGAATCAGAGTTAGTGAGAGTTTTCGTCACGTAGGGTTTGGAAGTTCCACGGATTTTTGTAATTTCAAGAACTCAATTTTCGGCCTGAATCAGAGTTTGGGTCAGAATTGGACTTACAGCCCGAATCAGAGTTAATGTGAGGTTTTGAAGTTCCCTGGAGTGAATTGAGGAAATTATCTTTGCTGTTTTCTAACCAGAGATTAATTTAATTTTTTTCCGTCCAACAACACAAATTGCTGCAGCACCAAAACATTAACCTAAAAACCATAAGGATGTTCTTAAATAGCCTAGCCAGATCGACTTTTATATGGATACCATGCATTTGAGTCAAACCCGTTCAGAAATTTCTAAACTTTCAGCTGCATACAACCTCTTTTTAAGATCAATGATTAAAAATTGCTTTGAGCGAGTGAAGCCTATGAGTCCATCCTCTTTCGAATCGTGTGGACTGGCGCTACAGAATCATCAACAATGAACTGTACCAGATAAAAGAAACCATATCATTTTAGGACTTTCAATAGTAGTAGGAGCTAAAATGGATATCACTCGGCGAGAAAATGACATAATAATAATGTTAGCGTTCCACACAATTTGAAATAAAAAGGTTTGAAAGGAAACGCCAGTCAATACTGGAAAGGGCGATAACATCTACTGTACTTGAGAAACCTATTTTCCTTGAAAAATTGTTTTCAAAGACAGATTTTATAAATGTCAACCAACAGTTGTACAAGTTTCTCAATCAGTGAAACGTCTAATATTGCCATAACTATAAAGTCCTATAACATTACAAATACATGCAACCAGTCAGTATTGTACGTTGTTCAAAATTTTGATTGTTTTCTCTTTCTCTAATAAATATTTGATTGTACTCTGTTTACACAGACGTAATGTACAGCATATAGAGCTGATTTTCAAATTTATTTATTACGTTTAGTGTTCGGTACACTACTGGTGGGATCTATTTACACGGGTTTTTATTGCTATCTCAGTGTCAGGATTTCAAACATTTAACAGCAACAGATCTTTTAAATTAAAAATATAAAATGTTATTTTCTGGAGGAAAAGTAGAAACTGAGCATCAGTTCAAATAACATTTATATATTCTTTTCGGAAATATACAATAACAATAAAATGTTCAATTTTTCTTGCAATGAAGTTTGTTTTATAAAGTGATTAAGTGTTCTTAGTGCTTTATGAAATATGTGAACAAACTTACATTATGATGGTCAGCGTAATGTATTTGTGAGTTTGTGGACAAAGGCTTAGTCGGCGGCAGCTGCTGGCTATCGTCTCTTCCATTGTGTGCGTATGTGTGTACGCATATGTAGATTAAGCAGGCCTCCGAAATTGTTTTGAGCCTCGAGATGATGTAAGCTTCTATTTTTATATCCGTAAGGAGAACCCAAAATCTAATTTCTCATAGAGGTGTGAACTTTTTGAATACAAGGTTTCATTAGTTAGAAAATAATTTCACACTAGCTCGCGAAAATCTTTTTCTCGCATTTGCGGAGCTGATGAAGGAAGTTATTTTCTAAATGGTCCAAAAATAACGCCTGGTAGGTCTACACCTACGTGCACAAGTATTTCGGTAGTATTTGCTCTAGTAAATCTTGTTTAACAAACAAAACAGATGGGATATTATTGTTTGAAATATATAAACATGGCCTGATGATTGCGTTTAGCATGAAATAGTCTGTCGCCTCTGACTGTTGACTTCAATGTTAACTAATATATATTACCAGTTTGTGACTGGAAAGGATAATTCCGAGGAGGATATAAATCTAGGAAGAGCTCAATGTAGACTACAGAGCATTATAATGATAATAAGAAGACGGAGACTTTAATTATCCATTTCGTTTTTAATTTTTATTTCGTGAGCACCAAGATGTTCAACTCATCAGAACGAAATCTCCTTCGCAAATGAACTTTGCGGAGGAGATTTCGTTCTGAGGAGTTGAACACCTCGGTGTTCACGAAATAAAAAATTATAAACGAAATGGTTAATTAAAGTCTCCGTATATATATATATATATATATATATATATATATATATATATATGGTGACCCCAAAAAAACGGGAATTTTTGAAGTGCGTATTGCCAGACATGAGCAAGTAAACATTTCGCCATTTTAGTAACGAGAACTGTTCGGTAACCGTGTGATCTCAAGATTCGGTAACGTTGCCTGGCCCCCTAGATCGCCAGATTTATCCGTTTGTGATTTTTTTTCTTGTGGGGCTATCTCAAGAGTAAAGTTTACACAACTCGACCAAGAACTCTGGATGAGTTAAAACAGTGAATTCAAGATGAAATTCACAGTATCCCAGCTGAGATGTTGCAGCAGTCAATGAGGAATCTCAACAGCAGATTTCAAGAATGCATTCGTACAGGAGGACGCCACCTACAGGACGTAATTTTAAAAAAATGAAAATTCCATCATTGTTTCTTAAATGGCATGTTTTTAAGGTTTCAATTACTATGAATTAAATATTTTTCTTCCATCACTCTTGGTTTTATTGGATTGTTAAAAAATTCCCGTTTTTTTTTTTTTGGTCACCCTGTGTATATATATATATATATATATATATATATATATATATATATCATTTAATTCCTAAACTACAGTATGCAAACAGAATTAATGTACAGAATATAGAGCTGATTTTCACATTTATTTATTACGTTTACTGTTTAGTAGATAAATGTAGTGTATAAACATTTAAAAATAATTTATAAATATTACAAATGGTGATAAAATGACATTGAATTTATCTGAAGCTGGTTGACACAAACCCATTACACGTGTAGTGTACCTGAAATAGCGGTCAGGTACAGCTTCACACGACCAGCTCGTTTGGCGGGCAGGTCGTTGGAACGGATGTTAAGGGAAGGGTGACTGTAGTATCTTATTACGATTGGTTAAATTGGTTCGTAACATTTTAGTAGAATAGAGAACTGAAGATGTCGAATGAAAATAAATACAGATTAAAGCAAGCAAGTAAGCATTCTCTATTATCAATACAAGAACAATCAATTTGATATTACAACGAGGTTCGTGAAATGTCAACGGAAAGGTTAACAATTCTATCGAGATGAATTAGTTTCACATAGATAACAGTACAGTGAGGGGGTAATAGTCATAAAACAGAATTAAGAATATAACTAATAAACAAAGCGATAGACGGAAAACCGTGAAAATGTATAATTATGAGTGGCTGGTGAAAACTTCTCAAACAGATCCACTTTCAAGAATCTGACCAAATGACCAAACCTCAATATAGTAAGTTCACACCGTACAAGGCCCGGGGGCCACACGAGGTAGAAGATTACATCAATGGGTAGTTTATATGGATAGGAGAAGATAACAGTTAACTCTAGACTTGAACAGGTTAAGCTTGTAGTGATCAAGGAAACATCCTCGTGAGACACTATTTACATTATTCGGGCTATTGTCCTCATCTTTGTCGCCATATTTATAACAACGTTTCAGCCGTTGAACACTCCGGCCTTCTTCAGGTGAATGGAATGTCGGACTGAACCCTTTATTTCGCTCACTGGAGGAGACTGTTCTAGTTCCATGTGCCATGTCTAATGGATGTCAGTTATCAGTTTCCAAGTTCTCTACCGCCTTTGGGTCATGTCACTGGATCTAACTAACGCCTTCATCCACTGTGCCATGTGTCCTTGGGGACATCTGTGTATGAATTTCTGGGTATTATAAACCTAATGTCTTCAGCAACCTTTTTTACCAGTGCTCATATTGCAATTTTTGCTGTTATCACTGTATGTTTTTACCAGAGCTCATATTGCAATGTTTTTCCCCAGAAATATAGACAGATATACTCGTGGGAATCATTTATTTATTTTTTTAGACTTCATGGTCAAACTGAGAACTTTTCAGTAACCCTTTCTATTAATTTCACGCTACTAAAGAAAAAGGACATTTTTTTTATTTCACTGCTTATAATGATTTACTTAAGTGTAGATTAGATGTGGCACAGGGCCGAAAATATGTAGCACTCAGTACTAATTGATCTAGCAAGACAAGCTTGTTAACCATAACACCACGTCCAATACCTTTTCGTTGCTTATATATACGTAAGTAAATGAATCACTCCTTAGCTTAATGATGAGTGGATTTACGTAAGTTAGCGCGAGCGTTACCTGACATTACCTCAGATAAATAATGGACCGTTTTCTTTTGATTGCGATGAAAACGGAAGAAAAAACCTTATCAGAGAGGTTGCTTGCTTAGGTTTAATGAGAAAAAGGAAACATCTTCGGTAAATTCTGTCTGTCCGTGCGTGTGTCTGAAATCCGTCTAACTCAGGCCACACATTTTTAAAAATTTATATTGAGTTTAAAGTAGCACAAAAACTTGGAAAACTTTAAAAAAATTGTTTTAAATTCAGTTTAAAATATCGCCAACTTTGTGAATTGAGAAAATCAATTTTATTTCTTCAAAAGGCCAAACATCAGATTTAAAGTGAGAGGTTTCGTAACGTTAATTTTTGAAGTTCCGCAAAGTTTGTGATTTGATGGACTCAGTTTTCGTTCCTGAAATGGAATTTCGGCCCAAATAGGACTTTAGGCCGGAATTGAACTTCTAGTCCGAATCAGAGTTAAAGTAAGGTTTTCAAGTCCCATGAAGTGAATTGAGGAATTCAAAGTTATTTCTTCAGAATTATCATTGCTGTTTTGTAATTTGAACCCGAGGCCCCTTTAGATTTAGGCTGAACGCCCAATTAACCCTACGCAGGTGACAGCTTTTAAGCTTGTACATAAGAAAGAAAACGAAATGAAACATGATCACTCATGCGTTTAAGTTCTGCTTCAGTGAAATGAAAAAAAAATTGTCAATTTGACATTTTTTTTTCAGTTGTACCCTCTTCTTTAAATAATGACCTGCATTCATATTTATGATTGCTATTGTAATATTTCGTTAAAGTTGCTAAGCTCAAATATTTAACAATGTAATAGAATTTTCCAGAGGTATTTTATCGTCATTGAACTAGTGAGATTATCCAGTCATTAACTAAATAAGTATAATTCATTAAATAAGAACACCTTGAACTGTTTACAAGTACTGCAAATTTATTTATATTTTAGCATAAACACTTTCCTTGTCAAAGTACGCGATTCATTAATATAGATTGAACATTATACAATTAAGACTTTAGATTGTAGCAGACGTTAAACAGTTTTGCTAAAACCACATGCGTTGATAACACAATCAACGGTAGTAATCGTTTTATATTTTAGGGGCATACGTAAAAAGAAAAAAAAACTGGGAAGTTTTCGTGCAGCGAACCTGAAGATGCTAACTCTCTTTTACCTCAGGCTGTGATAGGGATAGGACGCTAAAGTTATCGCTCCGTGCAGTTGCCACATATAGCTAAGATTATCCACACCACTTACACTCTAATTCACCAACAGTATGTTCAATTTTTGTTTTTAACCATTTAAGAAGACTCATGTCCATTTCGAATAAATGTAATGTTATAGTGATTTTTCTAAGCATAGCTTAGGTGTGGCCAAAAGTATGGGGCTCCCAGTGAGGATCGAATTCGCTACTAATTGATCTAACAAGAGAAGCTTATAATAATAAATATACATAAATTTTGGTCGTTTATATTGAAGTCGAAGCATTTACATGGTTAGGAGATACGTAAATTTCGGAGGTTTATATTCGATTATATAAACATTTACTTTGTCCCGAGATAGGTAAATATTGGTCGTTTAAATTTGATACTGTAAGCATTTATTTGGTTTGAGGAGATATATATATATAAATTGGTATTACCTCAAGCAAGGCAATATAGCCACTAGCACGTATGGGGAATTACAGGGTGTGGAAGAATTAGGAACAGACTCATTAGTAATGAGGAGAAAGAGAAAAGAGCAATCAGGTGGACAGTAGATAACGTAGATTGACATTGCATTTAATTTTTTGCAGATTAAAGTAAGTTGGAAAGTATGGAGCGTGAAGTGCGAGATAAGAAACTGTTAACATAGAACTTACGGCTATATCTCGCTAGCTCAACTGTAAATTGATGAGATCTCGCCTGTAAATTGATGAGATCTCGCCGCCAGTCTGGTATTGCGCTTAAATTCATAGAGTCTAGTTACCACAGCGAAGAGCTCATCCGAATAGTTACCATGAAAGTATTTCTAAAAAAATCAGAGAGGCAAACATACGGCGGTGGGCAAGTGACTGAAGCCGAGTCGCCGGATCAGGACCAATAATATTGCTGATTCTTCTTTGGATCTAATCAAGGAGCTCCAGGAAAATAGCATATTGGTGAAAGGCAGAGACGGATCTTTCAGATTATTAATGGAGAGAAGTTTAATTTTGGAGGCGTTAAAATTTACAAGCCATCTTTTGCCCCAGTTAAAGACGGTGTTGTGGCCGTTTTGCATATCAGCTGCCATTTTGATCTTGTCTGACTGATCAGTCTTACCATCGAGGAAGGAGTAAATGGTTGTGTCGTCAGCGTAGATGTCAAGTTGAGAGCTGACGTCATCGGGAAGGTCGTTAGTGAAGATTTAAAACAGCGTAGGACCAAAGATTGAGCCCTGGTGGACACTCGTTTGTACGAAAGGGTGTAGATAAGTGGCTGTTCATGGCAACTTTCATTTCACAATTTGATAGGAAGAACTGGATTAGCTCAAAAAACATGCACGGAGATACTGTGGCGTTTCAGCTTGTGAAGAAGACCCGAATGCCAGAGCCTGTCGAAGGCTTTCAAGATGCCCAATACTGTAGCCTGGGCCTCACCGTTTTCATCAAGAGCATGATAGACTTTTTCCGCAATTATCCTTAGTACATCAGCAATTGATCTGGAGAAACGAAAGCTATATTGCTTGTCTGAGAAAAGGCTCCGTGATGAGAGATGACGAACCAATTCAGCATTGATTAGGGTCTCTAGGAGGCAGAAGACTAACCGGCCGATAGTTGAATGGGTCAGATGGTTCAGCAGAGTTTTTAAAACCTGGAACAACAGATGCAGCAGCAAACAGGAAAGCAGGAGGTAGCGAGGCATTTATTATATAGTTTGGAGAGAACTGGAGCTAGTTCGGGAGCATACTTTTTAATGGCTATTTCCAGGGATGCCATCGGGTCCACATGATTTGTGGGGATCAGGGTTAGAGATGATAGCAGAAACCATGGGAGGGGTTATAGGCATATCACTCAAAACAGAATCAATTCTAAGTGGGAAGTTAGACGGGGATACTCCAGTTGAGTAACGACTAGAGTTTGAGGAAAATTGACTGACAAAGCGCATTCAGCTTTATCAGAAGAGGATGATAACACCTCAAATAGATTGAAGAAGTGCCCTATTACAGAGATGCCAGAGTTTTAGGGCCAACGTTTTTAGGGGCTATGCGTTGCCTCATTCTCTCAGCAAACAGGGACAAAATATGTCCTTAGTGTCAGATTTTCCAAGCCCTCTTTCCTCATTATGTGCCCTAGAAGTTTCAACTGTCAACTGTTCAATTTCTCAACTCAGTATGTACCGTGTCTATGTACCGTGTCCCAGCAGGACATTGGACATCATGGCTCTCCACAATTTCCTGTCCTTCATAGATCTTAATAAATTGTCTTTTTGTTATCTCTCCTAAAACCTGTTTCATCAACAATTTACTCAAGCTTACTATGTTATTCGTTGTTTTCCTCTGTCCCTCTTGCATTTAAACTGTCCTGTGAGCATCAGATTTTCCAAGCCCTCTTTCCTCATTATGTGCCCTAGAAATTTCAACTGTCTCTTTCTATTGCTACGTATAAGTGTCATTTTTGTTTCCATTTTCTCTAAAGACAAGCCTTAAATGTGTGGAAAAATGTGTCCTCTGAGTGTCAGATTTTCCAAGCCGTCTTTCCTCATTATGTGACTTAGAAATTTCCACCGTTTCTTGTCGATGCTACGGATGTGTCCTTTTTTTTGTTTTCCATTTTCTCTAAAATTTCGTTGTTGACCATGTGTTCAGTCCAAGGTATTCTCAGTATCCTTCTGTAGAACCACATTTCTGTTGTTTCATGTCTCTTCTTCATCTGTAATGAGACTGTCCAGCGTTCACTGGAATGTAGGAGAAACGTTATTGCATAGCAGTTAAGTAGTCTTTTCTGTTTCTAAACAGATTTTTCTGTTTCTTAATACTTTGCTTAGCTTTTGGGATGCATCTTTCACTATCCCAATGCACGTTCGGATTTCGTTATCGCATCTTACGTCCTCCATTAGAACACTTCCTGGATATTTAATTTTTTTTTTTATTAGTTTTATTTTTAGCATTCCTAATTTGTAATTCGCACGTTGGGCTCTTCCTACTGACAACCATACATTTTGTCTTACAATTGATGTTTAGTCTTTTCTTCTCGCGTTCCTTTACTACCTTCCGTAGTTTCCTTTCTGTGTCTGCTATCAATGCTATGTCATCTGTATATCTTATGTTGTTAAGATGGTGGCCACAAATAATAAATCCTGGTAGGACTTCTAATTCTTTTAGGATCGTGTCACTGTAAAGTTTCAATAAGTCCTGTGAGAAGAAAGACACACACTTGTCTTATACCCCTTTCTATTTTTGCATATTTACAGAACTAATTTTCTATCCGTATGCAGTTGCTTTGCTATTAAAGTTCTGGTTAATTCTAGTATCCTTCCCGGATAAATAAAATTTACCTAACACTGCCAGCAGTTATTTGTGACGTCGTCATCGGCTTTATCTCATATCCAAGAATCTAATTCCTCCTTTGCTGATCGCTTCCTTTATGATGGTAGCGTTGATGACTAAAATCACCGCCAATGTGCAATTTCAGGACTAGAATCTTCCAGTTTCACCAAAACCTGCCCCCTTCATTCATTTCCCACTGCCGTTTGTCTTTGCAAGAATTGGTTTTTCCGGTTATAGAAAATCAGAGTAGAACAAAGTGCCGATGGCGTGAATTTTTTTAAGGTGGACCTCAACTTGCCATGAAGTGACCCCCACACTTGATTCCATGACCTTCCTCCCCAGCATATATGGAATGAGACCTGCAGAATCCAATTATGAAATTGCAACAGGCTGTCGCTGATTCTGTTATAATTTACAGTGGCGCCTTCTATAACATGTCTGTCATGTGTAGCCCTCTTTATCCGCCGTTTCAACCGTTGAGATCTGTTGTAATATTCATCCGCTGGCTCAACCATTGGGGTCTTTGGGGTTGATCACGCTTAATCTGGGTCCACGTCTTCGACC
Organism: Acanthosepion esculentum; assembly: GCA_964036315.1. Taxonomy (NCBI): domain Eukaryota; kingdom Metazoa; phylum Mollusca; class Cephalopoda; order Sepiida; family Sepiidae; genus Acanthosepion; species Acanthosepion esculentum. The sequence goes on from OZ038515.1 coordinate 54,179,600, forward strand.
TTACCGCCATGGGTGGCGCTACCAGGAGTTTAGAACTCCCGACGGCATCATTTGTGACGTACTTTATAGATATTTAAAATTTTTGGCTTTATTTGATTTTGGCGTCTGCAATTTGTAATTGGTATGTTGGACTCTTCTTTTTGATGACTACTTGCATTAAAAATCAAATGATTTAAGATTAAATGGATTAAAATAAATATTTCTTGAACTTCTTTGAGCCGTATCTTTTCACTTCGTAGCCGATTATGGTTCCTGTCCCTTGCAGCTCTTAATAAATTTTCTCTTTTTGTTATCTCTCCTAAACCTTGTTCCGCCATCCATTTACTCAAGCTCTCGAGGTAAATTATGTGTTGTTTTCCTCTGCCTTCTTGCCCACATTCTGTTCTGTGAAAATCAAGTTTTCCAAGCCTCCTTTCCTCATTATATACCGAAGAAACATGAACTATCTCTTCTCGATGTTAAGTATAAGTGTCCGTATGTTTACATTTTCTCTAAAACTTCGTCGTTGCTCACATGTACAGTCGATGGTATTCTCATCATTCTTCTGTAGAATAACTTTTTGTTGCTTCAAGCCTCTTCTTTATCTGTAAGGATATTGTCCAGTATTCATTGTCATATAGGAGGATTGATATTATATAACAGTTCTGTACTATTTTCTTTTTTCTAACGAAATTAATACTTTGCTTATCTTTTGAAAAACATCTTTATAACAAAGTTAAAAACACACAGGCGCATTTTGATTTCGTGATGGTTAAACCATTTTTTGAGGTAGCTGCGGGACAATCGTGAAAAATGACCGTAGAGCCCTACCGGACGGTTATCGAATGTGACTGGTACAGTGGCGGAATTGCCTTAGTGTCAGCTTGCTCGATGGCAAATGCCCCTATATCAACTGGAAATGCAATAAAGAAACAAGCATATAGAACTGTATTAGTAATAAAAATGAATAAGGACTTTCTAAAGTCATCTGCACATTCTCTCCCCCTCTCTCTCTCCCCTCTCTCTCTCCCCTCTCTCTCTCCCCTCTCTCTCTCCCTCTCTCTCTCCCTCTCTCTCCCTCTCTCTCCTCTCTCTCTCCCTCTCTCTCCCTCTCTCTCCCCCTCTCCCTATCTCCCTCCCCCTCCCCTCTCTCCCTCTCCCCTATCTCCCTCCCTCTCTCTCCCCCTCTCCCCCTCTCTCTCTCCCTCTCTCTCTCTGTGGTTGTCCGACCGTCTTCTTAGGCTGCCAAATGAGATAGCAACCCGATCCGCGAACGACAAGTTCTCGGGCACAGGTGGCAGGGAAACATGCCCAGTGCAGAATTGACAAGTTGCAGATGACGCTGGCGTCGCCACTCCGGTGACGCAGAGAGACCGCCAGCTGATCCGATCCCTTGCGAGATTCTCTAATTGTGTTGGGTCAACGTTGCAGGAGACAAGAGCACGCTTAAGATAGTGTCGATATCGTTTGTTTGGGCCTCCACATTGCGGCTGTCGGTTTCGATCTCTCCGAATAATACAGTTTTGGAGAGGCGATGGCCCGACATCTTTACAACATGTCCAACCCAACGTAGAAGGCGTTGTCGGATGATGGCTTCGACGCTGACGATTTCTGCACGCTGAAGAATTTCAGTGTGTGTGTGTGTGTGTGGGGGTTCTCTCTCAAAGTAACGTGCAAGATTCGTTGAAGGCAGCAGATGTGGAATGTCTCAAGCAGTTGTATTTGTCGGCGATACAGGGTCCAGCATTTACAGCCGTAGAGCAGTGTTGAAACAACAGCAGCTCGATAGACAGCGACTTTAGTGGTAAGTCGGAATTTGCTATTAGAGAAGACCCGGAGGTGGAGACGTCCGAAGGAAGCGCAGGCAAGTTTTATCCGCCGTAGAATATCTTCATCAATGTGTCCTTTATCAGACATGACGCTGCCGAGGTAGATGAATGAATGAGTTAACATTAGACAAAGAAATGTTGTCGATAAGCAGCCGAGCTGCTGGATCACGTCGTTTAAACGTTGTTTGAATGTACCCTGTTTTATTTGGGTTGATATCAAGACCAAGGCGAGAATAAGCCTGATGCAATGACGCTGTTGTATTGAGAGTGCCTCATGAGAAACTATGGCAGCATCTTCGGCATATTGCAGTATAGTAGAGGTCAGAGTCTTAGCTTTATCTGCACACCATCAGTTACTCAATTCCAATGTGAGAGGACATTTTTCAAAGCTAAAGATCATAAAGACAGGATTAAGAAATTCGAAGTCTGATGAGAATTTGGAATCATACATGTTGCTATCTATTGAAAAGGAATTGTTAGAATAATTGGATAAAGAAACAGTTATTCTCGGAATCGTACAATCATCTAGTGAACACAAACTATTAGTCATAATATAGTGGATTGCATGCAATGCACTATTGCGCTCTTAAAATAACTGTTAATGTGTAAATTGCATAATAAACTATTTAAAAAGTATCAACCAATTGCTTAAATTGAAAAAAAAATTATAGTATTCTGTTTTTACATTTGATATCTACTGCTAGTAGCGTCCTGGGTATGACGATAAACTACGTCCAGCAGCAAGGCCTCTGATCAGGAGGTTTTGAGGAACGTGGAACCACCCTTTAATTGCTGGTGTTCCCAGGTCCACCCTAACCCGGGATGGTAGCACCTGTTAGGGTCCCAGCTATGGGTAAATAGTTAACCCCGAAACTGGGGTCAAAACACTATGAAAGTGTAGAAATAGGTTTTAATATCAGAAATACTTTGTAAACAATTATTATCAGCAATAAAATTTTGAAGCAAAAAAACTATTACCAACAATACATTTTTGAAAAAAAAAAAATTACCAATACGTTTTTGAAAAAAAAAATATTACCAGCAATATATTTTGGGAAAAAAATATTACCAGCAATACAGTTTTAAAGGAAAAAATTATTACCAGAAATAGATTTCTGACAAAACAAAATATTACCAGCAATAAAAAATAAATTTTTGTCGGCATTAAATAACCTATTGAGGTTGATAATCTGTAAAACAAACCAAACTACTGCTAGTAATATGTACAGGTACACAATAATTATACTAATAATAATTTCTATAATAATTATATAATAATTACTATGAAATACATATTGTTTTCCGCAAAAATTTAATTGTACCCTTTTTTCCATATGTTTTATTGGATTTTTTGTTTTCATTCGTTATGAAAAGTCTGATAATTATGCACCAACCCAACAACAAAAATGCAAAAACGGTGCCGAATGGATAAATACATAATAGTAACATAACTTTTTCTTAGAAATTAATTTAAAAAAACAAACAAACTGTAATTACATAAACAATGTAGCAAAAATATGATACATGAGCAGGGGACCATTTTGGTAGAGAAAAACTGTCGAATTTTCTTGACACCTCCCTTTCGATTTTGGTACGCCTTAACGAAGATGTGCTGCCCAGTGGGAACAGCCTCTCTGGGACTAGACATTGATTTCTATCTTTTCTGACCTCCGACCAAAAAAGGTGGGAAATCAGAGACAGCCGATAAAAACCCTTCGGCTGCAAGCGTTCTAAAGATACGTTGTGAGTATCGTGAACTTTTTTTTTTTAATTTTTTTATTTAAGAAGTTCAATCGATTTAAACATTTTGAGTGTTGTTGATTTCGTGTATGACATATTACGATGGAGGCGCTGAAAATTCTCTGACTCGCTCAAAAAGGAATCATCTTGAGTCATGAAACATACATGCGATTCCAAATATTCACTTTGCCGGTCGGCACACTTGACACATCATTTCTCAAGTTTCTTAAACCTCCTTTCCCTACCCTCATCCCCCACCCCACCCAAATCTTATGTTTGGTCAAAGAAAATTTGGTTCGAACTTCCTGTGTTGATAAATATATTATGTTTGCATTTTAGTATTATTATAATTATTCTTTTAGATGTGTCCTTATCCCTCATCCGGTCTGTTGAATAGAGGTTTATAACTTGTTTCCTGTTCCGGATTGGGTTTCTGGTCCCTTATAAAAATCTACTTCAACTCTATACGTCTCACGTCTCTGCCTAAACTCTGAAATTTATCCTATTTATTTATTTTAATTAAATCTAATTTATTTCCCCAATAGGAGTAGATAGGTTCGCCTATTGTCCGGTTCACACTCCACCCCGTTTTTTTTTTAACAGGAGCAGAAGTTTATCCCTTGTTTCTCGTTTAGGATTGAGTTTCTGGTTCTTTGTAAGGTCTACTTGAACAGTATACTTCTAACGTATCCGACTAAACTCTGAAATGTATATTATTAAGACACGTTGCCTGGGTAACTCTTCATATAAGTTTGGCTTCCTTAAACGTCGTCCAGATAGATATGTTTATTTAATTACTTTTTTAAACTTTACATTGACTGAGAAACACTTTTTTTAATTTAATGTTGAGTCGATTTTCAATACTGTGCTTTGAGCCGGAAACACTTTCTCTAACTGGCCTTTGTATTTTTTTAATTTCCAGTATGTTGCAAGCTATCAAAGTGAAAACGTCCGTTAGGAATTTTTTTATTGAAATATATATTTGGTAAACATGAACTTTCGTGCTCGCAAAAAAAACAAAAAAACGGAGTGTCAAAAGGACGGTTTTTCCCATGACTCCGCTTTTATTTTAACTACTCCCAGGCAATGTTTAAAGCGATAATTAGAATTGTAATAAAACCTAAACATATAATAAAAGTGATTTTATACATTTTTTTTCTTGAATGATAGAAGTCGACCGAAGTCGGGATAATCGAGTCAATGCGAATGATCCTTTCCTTAGCTGCATAGTATGTGCTTCGACAGGACTACATGCAAGGTGCGATGGATAAAGTCTCGTCTCAATTTAAACATTATTATTCAGTGGATACTCGTATTTGAGTAGACGCTCGAACTATGCATATATATATATATATATATATATATATATATATATATAATAATTTTATCATATAGGCAAAACCATTTTACTCACTACAAAGATGCAACTTGGTTTCAGTGCATTTCAACTGCACTTCGACGGGTAAGAGTTGAAAATGGTTATAATAAATAAATAATTATCGCTCTACTATCGGTATCGAGTCCTCTTTTGAATTAATGCTGTGAATGTTGGAATTTATATATTACTTTCGTTCTCATCGGATATATATATATATATATATATATATATATATATATTAAAGAGAAGAGAGAAGCCGCAAACGTTTTTGGCTATAATGTTTTGAAATATTATACTTTATTTTCCATTATTTTTGCTACACGGGTTTCCGGTCTCGCGACCTTCATCAAGCGAAGAGTGCTTATTTCCACATATTATTAAAAAGAATTCATTTTCTTTCTATTTTCCGATGTTTAATCATTGTCTTTTGTGTGTAGCAGTAATCCAAATTTTTCTTGGACTTCGTTGGAACAACTATAATCTCTCCCTTCTTTATATATATATATATATATATATATATATATATATATATATATATATATCGTATAAAGGCACATACACGTGTATTATGTTTTATCGTGTTTTATATCAATTTAATTCTACAACTGTTAAATAAAAAAGGAGTCGATCATAGTCGGTATCATCGAGTCAATGCGAACGATCCTTTCCTTAGCCGCAGAGTAAGTGCTTCGACAGGGCTACATACAGTTTTGAATTCAGAGTTTTCTTTCTCCTAGACCGGTTGGCACCCAATGCTATAGAACCCAGTCTGTTAAAGAGTCGACTATAGTAGGGATAATCGAGTCAATGCGAACGATCCTTTCCTTAGCTGCATAATATGTGCTTCGACAGGGATATATACAGTTTTGGTATTCAGTTTTTCCATCTCTTAGTTCGGTTGCCAGCCAAGGCTATAGAGTTCTGTCTTATTATTTACCCATAGCTGGGGGAGGAGAGTAAGTGAATGTAATGAACTCTACGGGAATTCGAACTCGGCTCTCCGATTCCTCAATCCGAAACGTAATCTCTGTGCCTAAATATATTAAACGCTGTTAGATTGTTTTTTTTACAAGAATAATTTTATATTTACAACATTCTAAAAACTAATACATTTAGAACTAATGCGATGTAATATTTATATTTTACCAATGTATGAATACAATTTTTTTTTGTTCATAAATTTGTAAATATTTTGTAAATTATTAAAATATGTGAACCAACTGTAATTAAATCCTTATTATTTACCATTTTATAAAGTACGAATTAATTGGCAATTAGCCGGTGTTTTGCCAACCATTCCAATAAACAATCTAATAGTGTTAATTATTTTTGTGTCAATTCTCAAAAACAAAGATGATGTATAAATTCGCTTTCATCATATGTTTAGGTTTTATTAACAATTCTAATCATCGCTTTTTAAAACAATAGACATTGCCGAAGAGTGAAGGTAGTTAAAATAGAAGCGGTGTTATGGGAAAACCGTCCCTTTTGTCATGCCGTTGTTTTGCGAGCACGAGGGTCCATGTTTGCCTTTTTTTTATCAGGGCACTGACATGCCGATCTCAAATAAAAATGTGAACCTTTGCAAA
>OZ038515.1:54191278-54253778 GCA_964036315.1 Acanthosepion esculentum
ATTTAGAGTAGATACAGTACATAAATAGTGCAGATTAGATAGGTTAAGCGCGTAGAGGAGACTGAGATAGAGAAGACGTAGATAGGAAGATAGAGCTGATTTAGATATAGAGCAGACGGATAAGTAGATAGATAGCACACAGATATAGAGCAGAGAGATAGAGAGCAGACTTTGGTAAATAGGGCAGACTTAGATAAATAGATAGAAGATAGATAGATAAAGAGAGTGCGCTTAAATAGGTAGATAGAATGAGAGCAAACTTGGATCAATATGGAAAGAATAGTGCGGATATAAATAGCATAGAGAGTTGAGAGTAGAATTAGAGAGCGTCGATGGATACAAATAGGACAGCGAGAGAGAGAACATTGTAGATCGATACAGAGAGAATGGCCAGGCACAGTTATGAAAGCGAGACCACAAACAGATAGAAAGAGAGCACGCATAGATAGATGGATAGATAGATAGAACACAGTAGAGAGATAGCAGACAGATAACTGCAGAACATAGAACACACAGTGTAGATAGATAGAGCACAAAAATAGATAGTGTAGATAGGTAAATACAGAACAGATAGTATAGATAGATAGGCAAGTAGGTAGAGCACATGAATAGAAACAGCGCACGGATAGACCAATAGATATATACATAGACACCTCATAGATAGAACACAGATAAATAGAGCATATGGGTAGATAACACACACATAGATCACACAGATACATAGATAGGACACACGATAGATATATAGATAGCGCACATTCATGGATAGATACTCAGGTAGATAGAGCAGATACATAGATAGGACACATAGATCATATACATAGTTATTACACACAGATAAATAGAGCATATGCGTAGATAACACACACATAGATCACACAGATACATAGATAGGACACACGATAGATATATAGATAGCGCACATTCATGGATAGGATACTCAGGTAGATAGAGCAGATACATAGATAGGACACATAGATCCTATACATAGTTATTACACACAGATAAATAGAGCATATGGGTAGATAACACACACATAGATCACACAGATACATAGATAGGACACACGATAGATTTATAGATAGCGCACATTCATGGATAGGATACTCAGGTAGATAGAGCAGATACATAGATAGGACACATAGATCATATACATAGTTATTACACACAGATAAATAGAGCATATGCGTAGATAACACACACATAGATCACACAGATACATAGATAGGACACACGATAGATTTATAGATAGCGCACATTCATGGATAGGATACTCGGGTAGATAGAGCAGATACATAGATAGGACACATAGATCATATACACAGTTATTACACACAGATAAATAGAGCACGTAGATAACACATAGATAGATCAATCACACAGATAGCTAGATAGATAACATATAAATAGAGCACACAGATACATAGACAGACTGGTAGAGCACACAGATGTCTATATAGATAGACCACACAGATATATATATATATATAGATAAATAAATAGAGAGAGCACACAGATACATAGAGCACAACAATTGATAGAGTAGATAGATAGATATAGGCCATAGATATATCTCACAGATATATAGATAGAGCCCATAGATAGATATATAGATAGATAGAGCCCATAGAAATAGCTCACAGATATATATATAGATAGATAGATAGATAGAGCTCATAGATAGATAGATAGATAGAGCCCATAGATAGATAGATAGATAGATAGATGGATAGAGCCCATAGATATATATAGATAGAGCAGACAGACAGATATCTCCCATAGGTAGATCGATAAAGCAGATAATATATATATCGCCCACTGATAAAGCATCTTACAGATACATAGAGCAGATATCTATATAGATAGAGCACACACATATAGATAGCGCAGTTAGATATAGGTAGATAGATAACAGATTTAGCTAGTTTGCAGACTTAGAGGGCAGTTTTTTTGTTGTTAGTCTGCTCTCTATCTATCAAAGATAGAGACGGACTGATTAGAAGAACGTGTTCTTTGGAAAAGCATGCTACTGCTATGTGCATGTGAGATTGTTGTGTTAGTTTGTATTTCAGAAAAGGAAATGTGTTTTAAATTCTTAACGCCGTGCGTACAGTTCGTCGTTGAATTGCTTCATGCGTGAGGGAGAATTTACCCGCTTTAGAAAGAATTGCGATTTTATACTTTTTACGGGAGTGTCTTTTTTTTCCAGTCTAGCTTTTAATAAAGTTTCAGCTAATATGGTTAAACCAGATTAGTTTGACACACGGCTACATTAATGGGACAACAAGCGAAGCTTCGAAGTCATTATACAAGATGAGAAGTTTTCGTCTAGAGACGAACATGCTAAGCAACCACCAAGCTACAGTAGGCGCTTGGAATATAGTCTGTAAATGTGTATTTATACATCTTTGTAAAGAACAAGCATTTCTTGGTTCTGTCGTGTCCGTCAGTGTCTGCTAATACAAAGAACACTCGTGAGTGTACACTCTCTACATATATTTTCTGTGTTTTAGGTTACAATACAGCAAAAATCGGTGCATAATACTGTAGGAAATTGTCGAATGTATTTTTCCGTAGATTGATGGCTTAAGTTTAAAACGGACGCCTTGCCATACTTTTTTGCTTGTGGATATCTGCAGATTTTTCCTTTTTTAAAAAGTGTTAAAAAAACTGGTGAATAATTCAAAAAGGAAAGAAAAAGTCGAACAATTTCGGGAAAAAAAAGAAGAAAAAAACAATGGATTTTACAAGCGACAACTCAAAGAAAGGCGCATAGCTGCTGAATTCTAGTAGTTGTAACATTTGTTTTGTTGAGTTTGCTTTATATATATATATATATATATATATATATATATATATATATATATTAAGCACGAGTCTGGCCCTGATTTTTAACTTTTCCAATAGATTCTTACTTGATATTTGTCATAGCATATAAAAAAAAAATCAATAATCACTTCTCTATCTCGTGCTTCCTCTCTCTCTCTCTCTATGATGTTCCAGTTCTATCTATCAATCTCTCTCGATCCTTCTCCGTCTTTTCTCTTCTCTTTCTCCGTTTCGCCTCCCCAACACGCGGAAAGATCTCTTTTACTGCTGTCGTACGAGACTTTTACCATTCTCCGTGGGAAAGGCAAGCAAGAGTAAAAGAAAATTAAGCCTCAGCTAAGAAGACTCGCTCAAACAAAACACCACACACGCAGTTGCATGTCTCTGTGATAGTAACTCCGTATATCCTTAGCAACCCAACCGCCGGATGTAATTTATTTATTTATTTACATAAAAATAAATAAAAACAGAAACCGGTGGCTGTTGTTGAAAGTAACGAACAAATTGCACAATGGCAAATGTTGGGATTCTCAGGAGACCGTTGTAGACTTCGAAAACCGAGGTGGTGATTTTTTGGTCCAAACTATTGCTGTTCATATTACTAATAATTACTTTTCTGCAGTGCTTTCAACTATGATTATGTTACGTACAGCCACTAGTTAGTTGTCACACCCACTCGCATACCTTATTTCCTACCTATTTTTTTTTTACCTATACTCACCTTCTTTATCTTCCAAGTGAGCAAATCTCCAGTGGGCACCTCCTTCTTTCTTGTAATCGGCACCTTCACGCAATTTAAGGGTAAGTAATTCTATTTCTTTATTTTACTTTTGTTTTCTTTACTACTTATTATTTAATTAGGCCCACCAATTCTTTGATTACCACTTTGATTTATTGTTCATTCTCTATCTTTTTCTATAAGTTTTAATTTATTTTGACCTCAGTTGTGTTGGAGAAGTAGGTGGGGGCAAGACTCATATTGCGAACATAAAAAAAAAAAACAACTTTAGACAACGTTTTTTTTATTTTTAGGTCCTGGAAACAGAAACAAAATAAAGCATACCACACGGTGGAATTTTAAGGTTAGATTCAACTGGAAAATTCCTCTAAAATTTTCACATCTTCCTGCTTGTCTTCAGTACAATTTGCGAGAAGGTGGTCACCTGACGAAACACACCTCCTCCCCCATTTTTAATGTCGACTTTCTATAACCATAATAATGCAGATGGTATTGTCATAAAATTGATTTCCCATATTTTATTAAAATTTGACAGCTAAGTGATTTGCTTTTTTTCTTTTTTTTTTTAAATTTGATTTAATTAATTTTATTTTTAATTCTTACAAAAAGATACTCAGCAGATTTTTTAAAACTTAAAAGTTTTTTTGTTGTTTTTTTTTTTTTAAAAAGTCTTTATGGGGCGTTGTGAAAAAAGGAAAAAAAACGAATATTTTTATTTTATAAGAAAAATAAAAAAAACAACACTTTTTAAAAAAATATTCTTGGAATCAATCACATTCTTTACGATATCGATTTGTTATCGTTATCGATCTATTTGCGACAACTGGTGAAGAATTGTCAAATTTCGACCTGTTTTAGTTTAACTTTCTGGTTAGATTTTCTACCCCCCCCCCCAACAAGTGTTTTTTTTTTCTGTCACTCTTTAAAATCAACTCGTTCAGACAAAATCGAAATCATGCTTTTTTGGCTGTAAAGAGACGTTCCAAACATCTATCGACAAATCCAAAATACAGTTTGAATGAGAAAATAAAACGAGTATTTTTAACAGCAGCCAGCAATATCTTGCAGAGAGACAAAAATGGCCTGTAGACAGTAAAACTCCTTAAGCTTTAAAGAATAAACTGCTACAAAAAATCAAGGGTTAAAAATTGAATTAAAACTGAGGAGGGGTGTAGGTAAAAACCCTTCGAAGCTTGGAAAAAAGATGGATTGAAAAATGGATCAACAATTTAACGACAGTAACGTTTGATTTATATTTTTTAAAGATTTTTTTTTAATGCTAGAATACAAATTCAAACAAAATAGTTTTTTTTTTTTGTACGAATTAAATAAATCCTTCGTTTGAGTCAAAAAAAGTAATGGAACAAACTATTATATTATCTTTGCTCACCGGGTTTTAAATAAAAATTTGGTTTTATTTAATTTTTAGATTTAAAATTCATTGAAAAAAAACAAAACAAAACAAAAAACGAATCTATAGAAAGAAGTCCAAAGGAATAAAAAAATGACCTTATTGTTTCATATTGTGAATTCATCTTTTAGAATTTTTTTTTTTTTTTTTGTTTAACAATATTGTCTTTTAGGGGTTAATTCTTTTTTTTAAAGAAAAAAACAGAAAAAAAAAAAACAGAAAAATACAAACGCCAACGCCAGAGAAAGACACGCTGTGGAGGACGGTGGTGTGTGCGTGGGGCGTGTGGGGGGCACCTGAACAATCGCAATGCAGGTAATCCCTACGCACAATATCTCATGGAAAGTGTTATTGCAGACGAATAATCGTAAGCAGTTCTGCAGACAAGCAGGAAAACCACCCTAATGTAATGATTATTTGCTTTTAGTTTTAAAATTAAATTATTCTTGTTGCTTTGAACAAGGTGTCAGCAGTAATTTTTTTTTAATACTTTCAGTTTTATTTAACCATATCTGCAATATTACAGGAAAGGCAAAAAGAAAGGAACGAAAAATAAGAGAGAGAGAGAAATAATTCATTCACTTATTAATTAATGAGTTGAAAGTCCTAAATCACGTAATTAAAAACAGTCTTTCAAAAAGGTATATACACTGGATAATTATATTTTTATTATCCAATTAAATGTTAGTGTAGACATTTTAATATTTCACAACCTACTTTTATTTAAAGTGTACACGGTGGTCAACACCGAGTGACGACAGTCTGTTTCATGCTTGAATGGCCTGAACAAAATGTTCAAGCGGGTAACAGACTGTCGCCACTCGGTGCTGACCTCTGTGCCCACTTTTGTATTTAAATATGCTCTATCCCTGATATTGACCACTGTTAACCATAAATATAGCATACCTTAAAAAAAACTGTAATTTTATCATATATCTTAACACACACACATAGACACAAAGGGGTGCTGAAAACTTCTTAGCTGACCCAGTTCTCCAAACCTGACCAGATACTTCCTTTTTTCTCTCTCTCTTTTTTTTTTTTTTTTTTTTTTTTTTTTTGAACAGTTTCTTAGTTAGGCCGAGAATTTATCAGCACGGTCTCATATATATATATATATATATATATATATATATATATATATATTCATGAAGTGCGTTACTAGACAAATAAATGATCTTGATAACACGCACTCAGATATTCAGTCTTTAAAAATAGAAAAATTCTAAGGATAATTAGATAAAAAAAAGATATTTCTTAGCCTTCATATTGAATGAAACATGCATAAAAGAAGGATTACTGCATATACATACATACATACATACATATATATATATATATACATATATATATATATATATACATATATATATATATATATATAAAAATAATGGCTGTTCGCTTATATGCCTGCCTGCTAGGGTGATTAGCCAATCTGTTGCACAAGTATGTTTTTTCTACACCTACAGAGCCCACCTGAGGTTTATACTTCAACTATGCTGAGCCTACCTGAGTTACAGTTTTTGGGGTGAGAACGTATCATTTGTTTTGAACAACAGTTTGAACAAGGCCAGTAAGCTTAAACAATGACTTGTGACTTTTTGCTGGCACAATGATCAACGAACAATTTCATCCATACAGTTTCCCTCACAAAGCTTTGGCTGACACATGGTATGGTTTTCTGGAACTTTCCAAAGGTGCCACATGCTTTGATCGCCTCCCCAGGCCAGTAACCTTACAAATCAACCATGGTGAGATTTGAACCCAGGTCTGATGGCCAGTTTCTAATTACTCAGCATCATGTCTCTATACACTCACAGACACACACACACACACACGCACATGTGTTTAGGCAGTGCATATTCATGAAAACAAGTTTGATTAAAAAGAACTGACATTGTTTAATTTTTTATTTTTATATTTATTTTTATTTTATATTTATTTTTTTTTTATTTTGAGTATATTTTTAGTTTATTTTTAGTTTATTTTTAGTTTATTTTTATTGTTAGTTTATTTTTAGTTTATTTTTATTTTTAGTTTAGTTTTATTTTTAGTTTAGTTTTATTTTTAGTTTAGTTTTATTTTTAGTTTAGTTTTATTTTTAGTTTAGTTTTATTTTTAGTTTAGTTTTATTTTTAGTTTAGTTTTATTTTTAGTTTAGTTTTAGTTTTAGTTTATTTTTAGTTTTAGTTTAGTTTAGTTTTATTTTTAGTTTAGTTTTAGTTTAGTTTTATTTTTGGTTTTTAGTTTAGTTTTTGGTTTTTAGTTTAGTTTTTGGTTTTTAGTTTAGTTTTTAGTTTTATTGTATTTTTTCCATTTCTTAAATAAGGTGTTGCATATTGTGCTCAAAATTGTGGAAGTGCATGTTTTGTTATTGTTTTGTTTAAATACTTTCAACCGTCTCAGTCACTTTCAAGAACCAATGGGGTGTTAGTGTGGTTCTTTAAAATGACTGAGATGGTAAAAAATATTTGAACAAAAATTGAACTTCGGACAGTTTACCAACTATTTTGAGCACAATACTCAACAACTTATTCAAAAATTGGAAAAATACAATAAAAAAAATTAAGCAGACAGGCCTTGTTGGTATTTTTTTAATTAAACTTATTTGCATACATACACACACACACACACATATATATATATATATATATATATATATATATATATATATATAATGGGAAGGATTAGTATGTCCATATCTTGACTTGTAATTATTTGAATTTCGATTTTAAATTTTTTATTAATTTGTGAGATTAATATTTATTGGTGAATTAAGTGTGTTAGTGTGTTAACATGGGAAGAGATCATGTTGAAAATATTTGTTGTTTGAAATAAATACATTTTCATTTCTTTTTTCTCGCTTCATTATTTGACCCCAAATTAATTGATTTACTTACTATGGTAGGTAAGTAAATGGGAAGATAATTGCTGAGCATGAAATAAATAAATATTCCCAAATGAAATGAGTGACCCTTGTTAACTTCATACTTAGGAAAGACTCCCTTACTAAAACACACAGGCAAACTATATATATATATATATATATATATATATATATATATATATATATATATATAAAAACGAGGTGGAGTGGATAGTGGCTCGGATTGAGGAATTGAAGAGCCAAGTTTGAATTCCAATCAAGTCCATTACATTCACTTACATGCTAATACTCTTGGGAAAGGTATGAATCCTCTTCTTCTCCCTCCAGCTATGGGTAAATAGCAGGACAGACTGGGTTCTATAGCCTTGGATGGCAACTAATCTAAGAGAAGGACAATTCTGAATTCAAAACCTGTGGCGGGTTGTTTGGAGACATTGTGGCACATAGTGCACCAGGTCTCTGTATTTGGCCCTTCAAAAAGTGTCGTTGGTTCTGCACAAAGCCTTCACCACTATAATCAAATCATATGTGCTGGTGTCTGGGTTGTCGATTCCTAGGAACTGAGCTGCTTGACCCTTATTCATTGAATACGATGAGAGTCCACCATATATATATATATATATATATATATATATATATATATATATATATATATATGTTTTTATAGATCAAATATTTAAGTAAATGCTCTGTTCTTATAATAAACAGTATTAATAACATTTACCAGTCTGAATGTCTGAGAGATTTCCATAGAAAATATTCGTTCTCCGACAGGAATTGAACCTGTATCCTATACGCAACAGTCATTTAGCCTGACGTGCCTTAGCCGATTGAGCCACAGAGAGCAAAGTCGATTTTACTGCTTTTAAACTTCAGTCTTCCATGAATCTCTCACGTACATTCATATCTGCTCAAAGTGTATCTAAATGTAAACAAATGACGTCACACATTATGAAATGGACAAAGTTCAACAATTATTTTAAGACATTTTGTTTACATTTGGATACGCTTTGAGCAGATGTGAATGTAAGTGAGAGATTCATGGAAGATTGATGTTTAAAAACAGTAAAATCGACCTTGCTAATCGAATGATTCTCTGTGGCCCGATCGAGCCACAGAGAATCGTTCGATTAAGGCACGTCAGGCTAAATGATGGTTGCGTATAGGATACAGGTTCGATTCCTGTCAGAGAACAAATATTTTCTATGAAAATTTCTCAGACATTCAGGCCGGTAAATGTTATTAATACTGTTTATTATAAAAACAGAGCATTTACTTAAATATTTGTATCTATAATAAGAATTTATAAACATAAAAATGTCTTAAAATAATTGTCAGACTTTGTCCATTTCATAATATATATATATATATATATATATATATATATATATATAATTTTCTGTGAAGATCCATGACTTCCATATTCCACATAGTTCCTTCTGTGTGCAAACTAATTTCTTGTCTGAGGGTTATTGCAAAGTTTTTGTTTGACCCACTTCCTGGAATATAACAAAACATCAATCTTTTTCTTTCTTCTTGGTCAGGCCGAGAAGCTTTCAGCACCCACCCCCACTCTTTGCTGACAGTCCAACCACATCCAACATGATACACCATTAGATGAAGATGAGGCTGGTTCAATTAATGGAATTTGTAGACAGAGTTCAAACCCTAGCTGGGTCAGTTTGCCATTTATTTTGCACTTAGGCTCTTGGCAAAAGGCATGACTCCACTTCTCCTTCACCTTGCTATAGGTAAATGGTAGGATAATTGGAGCTCTTTTACCCTGTAAAACGGTCACTCATATGTGTTGGGCTTGTACTCTGAGTCTGTATTAATTCGCTTGTTACTGAAACTACAGCAGCATCACTTGCTATGATGGCAAAACTCTTAGAGGAATAAACAAATTCCATGGCATGGATTGAATACGATATAAGTTGCTTTTCTTCTTTGCCATCGTCATCATTATCAGTTATTCTTTTTGCTAATATTGTTGTTTTCATTTAACTAAAGTCTGCATTAGTTTTAAAGACTGAGAGGAAATGTTTCATCTTTTTGCTAAGACGATGTTTTTGAAGGGTTTTTAATTCTGCTCAAGGTAGTTTTTAAAAAAACATTTTTTTCTTAATTTGTCAGTCAGTTATGTGCCATGTGTGATACATGCTTAGGCGATCATGTATCTTTTGATACATGACTGACGAGACAGATTTTTTTCCCGCAGTAGGTTGCCATTTCTGTCTGCAGTAGACCAGTTGCCATCCAAGGCTATAGAACCCAATCTGTTCTGCTATTTAGCCATAGCTGGGGGTAGAAGAAGAGGATTCATACATTTCCCAAGAGTATTAGCATGTAAGTGAATGTAATGGATTCAACTGGAATTCGAACTCGGCCCTCCAATTCCTCAATCGGAGCCACTATCCATTACTTCACAATGCCTCCTTTTAAGTTATGTGCCATGTGTGATACATGCTTAGGCGATCATGTATCTTTTGATACATGGCTGACGAGGTAGATTTTTTCCTGTAATAGGTTGCCATTTCTTTCTGCAGTAGATCAGTTGCCATCCAAGGCTATAGAAACTGGTCCGTCCTGCTGTTTACCGATAGCTTGAGAAGAAGAGGATTCATACCTTTCCCAAGGGTATTAGCACATAAGTGAATGTAATGGATTCGATAGATAGATATCGGCAGACTGTGATAGATAGATAGATAGATGTGAATAGACTGAGATAAATAGATGTAAACAGACCGAGATAGATAGATCAGCGATGTGCTATGTGTGATACATGCTTAGGTAACCATGTATAACTGATGAGGCAGATTTTTTTTTTCCCACAGTAGGTTGCCATTTCTTTCTGTGGTAGATCAGTTGCCATCCAAGGCTATAGAACCTGGTCTGTCCTGCTATTTACCTATAGCTAGGGGAGAAGAGGATTCATGTCTTTCCCAAGGGTATTAGCACATTAGTTAATGTAATGGATTCGACTGGAATTCAAACTCAGCTCTCCGGTTCCTTAATCTGAGCTGCTATTCATTACTCTACCATGCCTCCTACATAATTTGAGGATAATAAAATAACTCTTCTCTTTATTTTGGCCTGTTCTTGAGAAAGATTCTCTGTCTGACCCCGACTGTTTCTTAGAGCTTATGACATTATAGAGTTGAAACACCAGTTCCTGTATGATCGCTGAAGTTAAGCATCATTGATCATGGTCAGTATTGAGATGGGTGACTGATTGGGAATACCCGGTGCTGTAAGCTTAGCTGTGTGGGTGGTGTAACAGATAATGGCTCAGAATTGTTAATCAAAGAGCTGAGTTCTCTTCTTCATCTGTGAGGAGACTGTCCAACAGTCACTTGCATAGGGGACAACTAAAAAATTTCTTTATAAACATGATTTTTTGCAAGCCATCACAATTTTCTAAAGTTCTTTTCATCATGATGCTAAGTCCAATTGAATTTCCTACTCTGGGGGCTTATGGCCATATCTCATTGAAACACTGATTTTTGTTTGATCACCAAAGTTAAACAATGCTGAGCTTGGTCATTCCCTAGATAGGTGACCAGATATTGTAAGTTTGGACGGTGCAATGAAGAATGGCTCAGAATTGGAAATCAGAAAGCAAAGCTCCAGTTTCATTTAGGATTGTTACATTCACTTACATGCAAATACCCTTGGGAAGGTATTAATCCACCTGTTCTCCCTCCAGCTATATGTTAATTAGTAAAGAATTGTAGCATTAAATCATCATTACTTCCAAAAAGTAAAACTTGTATTACTAAACCATGATTATCTCCAAAAATAAATTCTTACAATCTAAAAATATTTTCTGGCTTTAAATAACCTGATAACTTAATAACCTGGTTGATAAGCCATAAAAAAAAAATGAATGAATCGCTCAAAAAAGAAACCTTACTGTCTCTTTGCTTACATGAACTTTACTCTGATTTAAAAAACCTATATCTTCTTGGTGCCAGTTTAAACTGACAATTTTATTTTTCCATATGTTATGGACATTTTGTTTAAAGTTCATATCTTTTTATTTCAGTTGAAAAATTGGAAATTTTAAAAACATGTTTAAACGGAATTTTTACTTTCCAAAATCATAGTTTGTAATTAAAATTTAGATATGTGGAAAAAAAAATGTGTTGCAACAGGATGTTAAACTAACAGCATTTCTTTTAATATTGTAACCATTTTTCTTAAAGTTTGTTTTCATTTCTAATGAAAACATATTTCAGTGAAATTTTCACCTTCCAAAATAAGTTTATAGTTTATATATATATATATATATATATATATATACACACACACACACACACACACTAATATATATATATAATCACACACACACACATATAATCATATATATATATATATATATACACACACGCACACACATATACACTAATATATATATATATAATCACACACACACACACACATATATAATCATATATATATACACACACATATATATATATACACTAATATATATATAATCACACACAGACATATATAATCATATATATATATATATATACACATATACACTAATATATATATAATCTCACACACACACACACACACATATAAACATATATATATATATATACATACACACATATACACTAATATATATAATCACACGCACACATATAAACATATATATATATATACATACACACATATACACTAATATATATATATAATCACACATATAAACATATATATATATATACATACACACATATACACTAATATATATATATAATCACACATATAAACATATATATATATATATATACATACACACATATACACTAATATATATATATAATCACACATATAAACATATATATATATATATATACATACACACATATACACTAATATATATATAATCACACATATAAACATATATACACACATACACTAATATATATAATCACACACACACACATATAAACATATATATATATATATACACATACACACATATACACTAATATATATAATCACACACACATATAAACATATATATATATATATATATACACATACACATGCACACATATACACTAATATATATAATCACACACACACATATAAACATATATATATAATTATTGATTTGAAAATTATAACATATGTTATAAAATCACTACTGAAATAGCCATTTTCTTTCAACACTTCTGGTGTCTTATCAAGTGATGGTGTTGAAAGAAAATGGCTATTTTTGTACTGATTTTATAACATCTTTGTTATAATTTTCGAATAAATAATTATATTTGCTGTACTCTGTATTGAGCACTCTTTTAAGAATAGTATTTGTTGGTTATTGGAATTTATTCCATATACACCAATCCTATACTTGTGTGTGTGTGTGTGTGTGTATGTATATATATATATATATATATATATATAATAGCTGGCCACATATTACAGGATACCCATCTATTAAAGAGACTAGCCACTCCCTATTGCAGACGTTCACCCAGGCACATTTGTGTTCGTTCAACACCCACAGAGCCAACCTGTGGTTTATACTGCAACTATGCTGAGCAGACCTTAGTTACTGTTTCTGGAAGAGAGTGTGTTATCTAGCGTAATCAACAATTTGAACAAGGCCAGCACATTCAAGCCCTCAGCCATGAGGACTTGTGACTTAGTTTAGTACAGGTATCGGCAAACCTCAAGAGTTCCATCTACCCAGTTTCAATCACAAGGCTTGGGTCAACCCGTGGTATAGTTTTCAGGCACTTTCCAAAGGTGCTGCATGCTGGGATCGACCTTGATCCATTCTAATAACATCAGGAAGTCTCCTTCCTGACAAATCAACCATGGGGAGAATCGAACCTGGGCCTCAGAAAGTGAATGTTCTAACCACTCAGCCATGCGCCCATAAATATATATATATATATATATATGCTTAAATACGTTGATCTAGATTAATTATAAATGTAAATAATTCCCTTAATTCATTTATTAATTAATGAGTTGAAAGTCCTAAATCACGTAATTAAAAACAGTCTTTCAAAAAGGTATATACACTGGATAATTATATTTTTATTATCCAATTAAATGTATTGATAGAAATACAAAAATGTTAGTGTATATATACACATTTTATTTCACAACCTACTTTTATTTATAAAGTGGATATTTTTTTTTTTAAAAAGAACAAGTAATCTCCCTTTATGATTTATATAAACAATTAATATTCTGTTATGGTGAAACACACCTAGTCTATAGATAATAGACTCTCCCATCTAATATAAGTAGGAGTCAGTGAGGGTCAACGGGAGTCGAATACAAAAGTAGTCAGCTACCACAACTAGATTACTCTGCGTAATACTTATTATCACAAGTTCCTAACGTTTTTGTACGTTGAACCTGTTTAGGACCGAATTTAGTCCAAATACAGTTTCCACTGCGGAATTAACTCTACAACATATTCACAACTCTAAAATAATTTCTTTTTACACACACACACACACACACACACACACACACATATATATATATATATATATATATATATATATATATATATATATATATATACACACACACTCTATTTATTTTAAATACAAAATACAATTGAAAAAAACTGTAATCCCAGTGGTGTATTAACTGCAATAACTAGATATTTTTTAAATTTAAATTATGTAACAGTTTTTACTCAGCACCTGAAGATTGTGTTGTGCATGAAACTCATGCTATAGCTGAGGGATTATATAATTTTTTTTAATACTTCACCCAATACAAGGCCCAAGTGCCACTCAAGATAGAGGGTTACTGTGTAGATTTGTATTAGCATGAGAAAAGGCAAGATACCAGGAAAGATTCTAAAATTGAAGAGGTCCAGATTTAATTAGCAAATAAAATTTCAGAGTTCAGGTGGAGATGTTAGGAGTACAGAGCTGAAGCAGACTTTAAAAGAATTCTAAGCAGGAAACAAGGGATAAACCCTCTACTCCTGTTCAAAAGACTGGGATAAAAAAAATCTGTCAATTTTAAAATGATGCTAACTCCCCCCCCCCATTTATTGTAACTATTTACATTAAAGTTTATATTTTCTTGATTTCAGATGAAAACTTGGAAATTTTTCAACTTATTTCAGTGAAATTTTCCTTTTTTTCCCCCTTATTATATTTTATAATTCCTGTTTAGATTTTTTGAAAAAATAGTGTCAGTTTAAACTGTCACCAGGGTAAAGAGAAAAGACCATTATTATGATTATGACAATATTTGTTTTTGTTCTTTTTATCCTAAGCATTTCACCCCAAGCAAAGCGGGAGTGCCACTAGAATGCAAGTGGTTAGAGAGTGGGAGCAAGAATAAAGAGGCGTAATAGAGGAAAAGATAAAGAATAGGGCGGGGAATTAGATCAAGTCATCAGAAGATGTTGATTGACATTACATTTGAATAATTGAAGATTATCGCTATCAGGAAAGCAAGTTAGAAGAAAGGAGTTCCACAGGCAGGAAGTGTGATACATGAAGCTATTGGAGTAGAAGAGACAGCTACATTTAACAGTTTCGACAGTGAAATAGTGGGACTGAGATGCCAACCTAGTAACACACTTAAATTCATGCAGTTTAGGAACCAGCGAAAGCAGCTCGCCAGAGCAGTTACCATGAAAGTACTTGTAGAAAAGACAGAGGGAGGCAATGGCATGTCTGTGAGAAAGTGACTGTAGATGAGATGCCAGGTCAGGACCAATCACATTGCATATCTGTCTCTGGATTTTGTTGAGGACCTTGAGACAAATAGTGGGAGTTCCAGACTCTCCATGGCAGCAGTATTCCATGCAAGGGTGAATGGTTGATTTATAGATTTGAAGGATAGGCTCAGACGAGAAAGACTTTCTGGCATGACACATAGAACCAACTCCATATTTAATGTCTGGCAAAAGGACATATATAGATAGAGCACCCATAGAAGATTAAACTTACTCCTGTCATATTTGTCTATTAGAAAAACCTTTAACTACAACTGTACATCATCGTGTATATAAGCACCAACCAAAGATCAAACTCATTCTTGTGTTATTACAGACTCACCGCTATAACTGGGTGGGGACTGCCCTTCCCAAAATTATTTACTGTCCCTCCCTGTGAAATTGATGTGAACTAATTTTGTTATTTTGTGTTTAAAATCTCCACCTGTCTTAAAGGTCCCTCACACATACTCAAAACACTCAGGCAATGAGTATTAAACATTTGCAAGACTAACTTTCTCTTTCCATCATCTACTCTCAAAGTAATGTCCTCATATTTGTTGTTATTATCACAATGTTTCAAATATTGTGCCCTCCAGCCTTCATGAGGTGCTTGTCAGTCTGGGTAGCCTTCGGAAATTTTTAACTGAACCCTTTATACAGGGGTAGATTGTTCTCATTTCACTGCCTATATACTGATTCTGGATATTTCAAACTGAACCCTGGATTCAATCCATAGTTAATATCATTACCCTTTAGGGTATTTCAAACTGAAACATGTATTCAGTTACTGATTCTGGATATTTCAAACTGAAACATGTATTCAGTTACTGATTCTGGATATTTCAAACTGAAACATGTATTCAGTTACTGATTCTGGATATTTCAAACTGAAACATGTATTCAGTTACTGATTCTGGATATTTCAAACTGAAACATGTATTCAGTTACTGATTCTGGATATTTCAAACTGAAACATGTATTCAGTTACTGATTCTGGATATTTCAAACTGAAACATGTATTCAGTTACTGATTCTGGATATTTCAAACTGAAACATGTATTCAATTACTGATTCTGGATATTTCAAACTGAACCCTGGATTCAATTGATATCTGTAATGGCCTAGAGGATTAAATTGATGGTTAGTAAACGGGTCAAGCCATAAATGAGCAGTTCTAAAAATAAGGAGGAGACAAGATATCCCTAGACATACTGTTTTCTTTCCACTGCCTATCTGCATAGATTAAATGAAGGTTTCAGTTTGGAATTCCCTGTATGCTAGCTTTTTTATTATTTATTTTTTTTAATCAGTATCTCCCCATGCAAGCCACTAAAGCACAAGGGGTTACAGAATGTAGGAAAATAGGAACAGAAATATTAATAATGAGCGGAAAGAGTAATCAGGAGGACAGTAAATAACGATTAATATTGCATTTAAATTTTTGCAGATTAAAGTTGCCTGGAAAACATGAAGCCAGAAGGGAGTTTCACATGCAAGAAGTGTGGGAAAAGAAACTGTTAGCATAGAACTTAGGGTTACATCTGGATTGTGAATGATATTTCAATAACATCAAATGTGCCAGCCAACAATTCTTTGCCTTTTAAGAGCAGTATCTTATGCTATATTAGAAATGAATAAATGAATTTGTATTTTATCCAACGATTGTACTGGATTCTCTCTCGGACAAGGGCATGTCCCGCTTTCTCAGCGACCTGACGAGCTCTCCTTGAATTGATGGGAAGTCTTGGTGCCAAGCCTGAAGGGATGAGTTGTAGGTCTCTCAGAAATATAGACAGACTCTGAATTTGTATTTGTCTACAATATTATATCCTATATCCTGTAATATCCATATTATATGATATCCTATATAATGTAATATCCATTTCACATGATATCCTATATCAACATGATATCCTATATCAACATGATACCCTATATCATGTAATGTCTATATTACATGGTATCTTATATAATCTTTATCTATAAAACAAGCTTCAACATATAATTTTAAATTAGTCTTTCCATCAGAATTTTGCTAATTAAATTATTCTAGGGGCTGAAAATTTTCCCCTTTTTTCTCCTTTAATTATTCAAATTGTTTCACTTAATTTTGGCAGTAGCTCAGATCTGTGCACACACACACACACACACACATATATATAATGACAAAAGGAAAACTTGTCTTCATTCATATTGTATTTTTACATATATATTTTTAGTTACATTTGAAATATTACACACATACATACATATATATATATATATATATATATATATATATATATATATATAGTTACGAAAATTTATGAGATTGATTAGTGACTATTTTTACATTGGTAAATTCTATTACTTAAAATAACAACGCCTATTCCAATAGAAGTTAATGACACTTTTTTCCAACTTCTTTCTCTTTTTTCTCTCTTTTTTTCTTCTTTTTCTTTTTTCTTTTTATACTACTTTGTCCATCCCACTTCCTAATCAAAATATAACTTCAGTTAACAGATTTAAAGTGTCAATGTCTAGATTTCAGCGAAAATTAAATTTGAAACAATAGAAATGTTACATCTAACTCAATGTTGTCTCTCTACCCCCCCCCTACACTGCCCCCACTTCGTGAGTTTCCTTATTATTGCCCGTCATAAATGTGTGAATTTATTTTCATTTTTTCATTTCAACATTTGGAAATAAATCTGATGATCCACTGTCCTTTGGAAGGGCTGTGGTGAAATAATTTATTATATGGAACCTTAAAGCAATCTGTTTTTATTTAAAATATATATATATATATATATATATATATATAGTTAAAAGAAAGATAAATCAAATGGCTAGATATAACCAAGCATATACACACGTGCTGGTGTGCATATGTGGGCAAGCAAATAAATAATCATCAAATTCATACATGAGGTGCTCGATGTTGTTATGCAGAGCAAAGATATATATTAATTAGGACATATACATGTACCTATAGACCTTGTGCCTGACAAGCTGGTAATTCAGCGAAACTTTAGTCGCACACCAAAAGGTAGTTCCACATATATATACTAATTAATATATATATATATATATATATTTCTACAAAGGGGGATGCATGTTCAATCTCTGCCAGAGAGCACACTTCCTTTATTAAAATTTATTGAATGTCCAGGCTAATAAATGTAATGCCCATTGTTTCAGATGAAAATGTAGCTTTGATTTAAAATCTGACTAACCACTACAAAAAATTTGAACTAATATTCATTTAAACAAATTTAAATGTTATGGAGTCCAGGATTAGAGAAAAATGAAATTTTTGCAAGACGAGGCGAATGAACCCCAGAAATGTCCAGTTTGTGTGCGTTTACCATGGATTGGTTAGGTTAGTCAAGATTTGCCAAGCAAATTTCAGTTGTTATTTTCCACCAATCCACATATTATTTTTGGTGCCCCCACCCTTGTTGAGACTGACCATGAAGGATTTTCTTCCTACTCATCATATTAATTCTTTAATTTACAAATTCAGTTGTCAGTGTCATGAGGACTATGTTGGCAGAATGGGTCAAAGGTTAGAGGCACAAATCAGCCAACACATACCAGACAATATTCGCAAGAGAAAGGTAGACAGTTAACATAGGTGTGTTCAGCAATTGCTGAACATTTGATTAAAAATCTTGATCTTATAGCCAAAATTATGTTCTCCATGCTGAGCAAGGCTAATACTGATTATCACTTGAATGTTTTGGAATCTGTATACATTAAGTACTACCAACCATCTCTCTGTAAGCAGAGATTTTATATTTGCATGCACTCTATCCCTGATAGTGAGCATTTTTACCCATAAGTACACATACCTTAAAACTATATTTTTATCATTATATATATATATATATATATATATATATATATATACACGCTAGGAGCTCGATATGTTAAAATATAGTTTTTAGTTGTGATATATGTATAGTGGCCAGTATCTGGGATAGAGCATATATGAATATAAGCAATGTGGACACTGTTCAACACGGGTTTCATACTTAAATGCAATCTTCTGGATCCAACCTTTGCTGTCAAGTATGAAGCAGACTGATACTATTTGGTGTTAATCTGTTTCCACACAGCTTATATATATAAGTTTAAAATTTGATATATTTAGTGAGAAAAGTACTTAGTACAGTAGATAAAACATTTGTAGATAGGTACAATCTGGACATAGGAATCAACTTTCCATGGTCACTTTTAGTTTCATGATTCAAGCAATCTTCAGACCAAGAGTGCTTGAAGTGTGAAAATGACAGTCAGTATGTAATCTTAATTCTTACAGCCACACACTCTCACTCTTACACACACACTCTCACTCTCTCACACACACACACACATATATATCTATAATATTATGTATTGCATTAGTTCAACATGAACACAAGAGATGAGTCTAAAACTTTGAATTCTGCTTCCTAATTCCATTTTCTGTACCAGTTATGCTACCTGTGCACCTACTGTTGGCGCTACAGAATCACAACCCATGAATCATACCAAATAAAAGAAACCACATCATTTAAGGACTTCCAACAACAACAACTAAAATGGGTATCATATGTAACATGAAGAGAAAACTATAACATAATCAAGATGTTGACGTTCCACACTACTTCAAACAAAAGGTTAGGAAAGAAACTCCTATCAATACTGGAAAGGATGATAACAGCTACTCTACTTGATAAATCTATTTTTCTGGAAAATTGTTTAAAGGGAAAGATTTTATAATTTTTGGAGTTGTAGAAGACTGCAATTTGGGCCTAAGTGAAAAATTGCTAATTCTACAGTGACTAGGTGATGCAGCTGTTGAACAAGAGAAACAAGCTGATAGACATATGTTGACATCAGAATAAGTATTTAATTAAAAACATACATCTAGAGCAGTAGATACCCGCCACCACTAGATTATAGAAATCCGATTATAGCTATTGGTTCCAGATTATATCTGCCTGATGATTGTTATTGCATGAAACTCTGAGTAGCAGATCTTGATATTATTGTATTAATAATATTATTATATATATTTAGATATAGATATCTCTGAAGATTCGCTAAAAATGAGCATACACGATGAAAAAATGACCCAAACTTAATAGTTTGGGGTATTTTTTTCATCAACAAAGCAAAGTTTTAAAACAAAGTTTTATTGCCAAAATCTTCATGGTATTATTAAGAAGAAAGCCCAAAAGATTTTTTTTTAATTATTAAATTATATTTTTTATTCCTTTTAGGAAATTTTATCTTTTTTTTTTTTTTTTTTTTTTTTTTGCGTGTGTTGAAAAATACACTGATTTAGAAATTCTTGCAAAAATCAAATACTTGTTGGATTTTAATGAAACTTTCAGGACTTATTCAGAAAGGAATGATATTTCACAAATGTTTATTTTTTAGAAAATTTTGCTAAAAATATATATATTTTTTTTTTTTACATCTGTTAACAGCCCCACTTTCTTAATTTCATGAAATTCGTTTTGGTATGGCTTAATGTTTATATTTATAAACAGAAATCCTTGGAAAATTTAAATCATCAATTTAAAACTGAAAATCAGCTCTGAATCATAAAATTAAATAAGGAAACAAAAGCTAAGACATTATTTTATTAAAAAAGCTTTTAATTGCTTTTATGAATATGATATATTATGGACGCTATTGTCTTAAGCAAAAACTTTTTTATGAATAATGAATTATTACAAAAATTGTTTTCATTTTTTAAAAATTTTGATGCAAATAACTTAGAGAATTTTAAAAGATTTAAAATTTTATTTTAATTTTGTTGTAACCTAGGGAAGGTTATTGAATAGAATAATCAAATGAAGATTGTTAATGAATGATAATACTTAGGACAAGAACAACACATAAAAGATTTGTCAGCAGCATTTACAAGAAGTAGTCAAGTGAATTCCACAATGAATCTCCAACTGCAAACCAACATACAGCATTTACTACTGTATTTATGTGAATGGGGGCATACCTATTATTGTCTGTAGGTATGCTACAACAAATTTGTACTGGTTATGTGATATTGTTATTAAGTAAAAACTATATTTACTAAGCATAAATGGAAAAGCTCACTTCAGCAACATCCAGTATTTTCAAAATAATTCCAAATTTTGTGTGTGTATATAAACACACCAATTTTTGTAAATATGGATGTACATACATAATATAAGAAAATAAGCACAGTAACTATAGTAAATTTAAAACAAAAGTACCTAAAATTCAGTAAAACATTAGATTACTTAGAATATTTTCATAAATTTTTAAGATTACTGGGTAATTAAAAGAAAATTATATAAAAATGTCACTTGCATCATATTTGTCAAGTAATTTTTACAGATATACCTGTCATAGAAAAAATTAAATTTCCCAAACACCAGGCTGTCAATAGAGCTGTGAGCATCTCATAAAAACACCCACCTCTGTGTTAAAAAATGCCTTTCTGCGATATTTTAAATTAAAAGTAATATTTGTTTCAAATCAGATTAATTAAACTTTAAATCGGCTAATCTTCCTGAAATAAAGTTTCAGAAAAGTATATTTTATTTTTGAAATTTTTTTAATATGAGAATTACATTGTACTGAGAGAATTGCAAATATTGTTAAAATCAGCTATTTTTTATTGTTTTTTTGTTTTTTGTAAATAATTCCAATCAATTTAGATTGATTTTGAAATACAGCAATATATTTTGCTTATTGGAAATATTAAATTTAATCTAGCTTGAAGTTAAGAATAAAATAAAAACCCACATGAAAGGTTTTTCATTTAAAAAAATTAATTTTAAACTTTAGGTATTGCTTTTCTTTAGAGGTACATATGTCACTTTAAATGTTATTTTTAGTGGATACTCGTATTTGAGTAGGTGCACAGTTTAATTATTAAACAGCATTTTTGTTTACCAGCCTGAATGTTTGAGAATTCTTATTAAAGGGACGTAGGTTTGATTCCTACCAGAACACAAATTTCTCTTAAATAAGAATTCTTGAATATTCAGGACTGTTACAAAAATAGAAATGGGCGTAAGGCAAGGATGTGTCTTCTCACCTGATCTGTTCAACCTGTACAGCGAGGCAATTCTGAGAGAATTAGAAACCCTATCAGGATTTAGCATTGGCAGCCACAAACTTAACAACATAAGATATGCAGATGACACAGTACTGATAGCAGACACAGAAAAAAAATTACAAAATCCCTTACAGAAGGTAGCAACAGAGAGTAAGAAGAAAGGACTAAGCATAAACTACAAGAAGACAGAATACATGGTCATCAGTAAAAGGATGAGCCCAAAATGCAATTTTCAGGTTGGGAACACTAGAATCAAGTAGACACGGAAGTTTAAATATTTGGAAAGCTTTTTGACAGAGTACAGTAAGTGCGACACTGAGATCCGTAGATGTACTGGGATGGCCAAGGCCACATTCCAAAATCTGGGCAGAGTATTGCGAGACAGGAGGATTTCTTTGGTAACAAAGAAAAGAACACTGAGCTGTTATGTGACATCTGTCCTTCTTTACGGCAGTGAATGTTGGACAATTTCCTCAAAGATGAAGAAATGACTTGAGGTGACGGAGATGTGATTCTACAGAAGGATTCTAAGGATATCATGGACCGAGCGTGTGAGCAACGATGAGGTCATAGAAAGGTTACAAACAAGGAGAAGGCTTATACTTAACATCGGGAAGAGGCAGCTGAAGTTTCTGGGACACATAATGTGGAAGGAGGGCCTAGAGAATCTGATACTCACGGGTCAAATAGAGGGAAAGAGAGACAAGGGAAAACAATGCATGACATACCTAGCGGGCTTAAGCAAGTGGATGACAGAATGTAGTCTGGGGGAGGTAGCAGAAGGAAGGAACTTGTTGAGAACTGCAAGGGATAGAGGGAGGTGGAGAGCCATGATTGCCTACGTCCTGAAAGGTCATGACTCATAAAAATAAAAGAAGGCAAAATAAACAGAGTGTATACTCAAATACAAGTACAGTGTAACCCGGATATGAGATCCGGATATAAGAGAGATTTTCTCTGGTTCCAAATTAGAGCCAGTGTTAATAAAACAAAATAGACCAAACTCTGATATAAGAGAAACCCGGATATAAGAGACTTCTTCTCCAGTCCGACAACTCTCTTATATCCGGGTTACACTGTATACACTAAAAATAATGTTTATAGTAATAAAAATATCGGATTAATAAAAAAAAAATCTATTCTAAGATATATAGCACATTGTGTGCTGGTGTCATATTACTGGTGAGGAAAAGAATGTATATTTTTTGATACATACATATATATATATATATATATTTTTGAATTGGACATAGATAAATGATGGTTCCGTATAGGATACAGGTTCGATTCCTGTCGGAGAGCGAAAATTTTCTATGAAAATTTCTCGGACATTCAGGCCGGTAAATGTTATTTAATACTGTTTATTATAAAACAGAGCATTTGCTTAAATACTTGTATCTATAAAAAGAACGTTAAACATAATATATATAAATGTCTTTAAATATATATATATATATATATATATATTTAGGTAGCATATCTTCATTCAAACATGTTTCATTAAATAATGTATACATATTATGTCTATTTTTATAATAATCCTTTCTAGTTTTCTAATCAGTTTCTTGATGTTAAGATGAAATTCATCAAGGAAAGCACTGTAGTTTTTTCCTACCCAAGTACTTTCATTCTCCTCCAAGATCATCTTCAGGAGTGAATTACAAAGACAAACTTATTGTAACTGTCATTGTTGTGATGCTGATTTCTTTTAAAAGCATGCGTTAATGGGCATTGTTATAATTGTTTTAAAATTTTAAATGTATCCATTGTAGCTATGGAATTTTTGCAAAACAAGTGTCCCAATATATATATATATATATATATATATATATATATATATATATATATATATAGCATTTATTTTTTTAAAATGCTATAATCAACGTTTTCTGTATAGGCCAGCTGAATCTAGCAAGCCATACACTTGAATTTGTTCCCAACTGAATCTAATAATAACAATTGGCTGTAGAAATGATTGTGTTATTAACTCAGCCCGTGCAATATTCCAGTTTTCATGTAGCAGCAGTATATATTGAAATTAGCAATTTATTTTGTGAATTTTGGGGATATTTTTTTATTTATTTTATCAATAGGTAATTGAATTTTATTGAATTGAATTTCTATGGAAACAACCTAAACCAGATATTCATTGAATAAAACTGCCTCTGTCATATACCCTGGGCTTAATCCTAACAGACCGTGTATATGGCATAGGTGGGAGGTGGGGTAATTTGGGTTGATAGCTCACAAATTGAATTTAAGTTTGAATTCTCTGTGAGAGTTGTAAAATTTAGAAATAAACTCGGTTTGAATAAGGTTGAAGGACCTTTTTTTTTAATGTCCCAATATTAAACCATATTTTATACCTGGAAACTAAAAAAATGATCAGGATATGAAAATTGAAAAGTTCAAGTTTACAGTTCATATAATAAATAGGGGTCTATAGGTACAGTTTCCTTTCCTTTTTCTGCTAATGTTTAGCCAATACAAAACTCGAGAGCCACTCTAAGTAGAGTTTCTGAAATAGGTGTGTGATATGAATGTAAGGGGATGTGGTAGGAAGTGTAAATTATAAGGATTGATAATGATTGACCTTTGACTGAAAGAGGTCAAGATTTGTGTATTCAGAGTTGATTTATTTATTTATTTATTTATTTTTTTTTTTTTTGATCAACCAAAAATTTATAATGATTGACCCTTCAGCTGAAGAGGTCAAGATTGAAGCACTCAGGGAAGCACTTGTGTGGGAATCCGTTTCATAAAGTGACAGTTCTGGGGAAAAACCTGCATGAATGAAACTTTCTTTTTACATTTGGGACACAGAGGAAGTGAGGATGATCCAGTTCTGTGGAAATGGCATGGGATATCCCAGTTTTAAGTCTTTCCTGATGGAACTAAAGAAAAGGACTCATCTGAATGCTTGTCATGGAAATAACGATAAAGTAGCAACAAGTTTGCAATGTTTTGTCCGTGGAAAATTAGTTTCGCTTTAGGAACTCTCATCCAGCTTCTTGCTTTCCAGTCAAATTTAAAATGCAATGTCAATCATTATCTACTGTTTTCTTAGTTCCTATACTTTTATTTTTCTTGTTCCTTAATAATATTTTTCTTCTCATATACTTTTACACTCAATTGACCCCCTCCTCCTCCTCCTCCCAAATTCTTAGTGTCTTTATCACTTTGCTTGGAATGAAATTTTTTTTTTTTTTTTTAAATTGGGAAATCCTCAAGAAAGTAGTTTGGAAAGAACTTCGACATTATTTTCCTAGGTAGATCCTTTTATTTCTTTTATTAATACTTACTGTGGCATTGCTATAACATTTTTTTCCTGGCTGTACTGTCCCATTTTTATAAAGATAGAAAAATAATATTTACTGGAAATAAATAACTATAAATATGGCAATGACATTGTTTCATGGTTGTCACCAATTTGATCAGATACTCTATGGTGTATACTGCACTAAATGATACCAATCACAATATCATACAAATATATAAAACAGTTTGCATTGTATACTAGTATATGTCTGTATGGGTTTGAATTGATCGATTGATTGATTTTATAGTATATCAACCTATCATGAGTTACTTAATGACAAAACATGTTAAAGATTTAGATTCTATGTGGATTAAAGTTTTTCATGATTTGTTTTTTAATAGGAAAGCCTTTATTTTTTGATTTAAAGTTAAAAATTTAAAAATGCACTTTGTTAAACAAGATGTTTAGTCCAATTGATGACTTGCCCATTGCACGGCAAATGTCCAACTTCCTGCAAAAAAGGGTTTTATCAGGGAATTTGGCAACTAACTGGAAAAGGTTTATTCAAAATTATTCAAAAGCCAGTTGACTCAAAAAAGGACTTGATAGTACATGCCTAACATCTGCTTTTTATCAATAATATGAGAAGAATCATATAACATTTACAAGGGGTTGAAATTCAATAATGAAGAGGAGAAAGAACATTTGGAAGTAGAAATAAAGAAATCCAAAGAATTTTTTGTTAGAGAAATCCATGAAGTGTATGAAGCTTAGAAATTTCATATTCGAAAGCAAGAAGCTTCAGAGATTATAATGGCACATATTGCTGCACTCTGGCAGTTAGCAAAAGGCTGCAATTTTGGGGAAATGCAAGACAGGTTAATTCAAGACCAAATAGTTGTAGGAGTTAAAGATGATACAGTCAGGGGAAAAGTTTTTAAAGGATAAGAAGTCTTACCCTAGACAAATGTATAGACATTGATAGGGCCTGTGAAACTTCCAAGGAAATTTTAATTTGTGGAACTCTCTTCCAGTTACTTGCTTTCCAGCCAATTTTGATCTTCAAAAATTTAAATGCGATGTCAATTCTTATCTTCTGTTTCCTTAATTCTTGTTCTTTTATCGATGACTTGGAAAATCTGTTACTCACAGGAGAGATTGAGGGCAACAGGAACAGAGGAAAAGAATGCATAACCTACCTAGAGAGCTTGAGTAAATGGATGGCAGAACAGGGTTTTAAAATAATGAAAAGACATCATTTATTTAGAGCTGAAAGGGATAGGAAATTGTGGAGAGCCATGACTGCCTACATCCTGAGCGGACTCAGCACATAAAGAGAAGAGAAAAACAAAGGCTTTAATGACTTTGTTATATTCACTTTTGTACAAATACTATTAGGGAAACATATGAATCCATCTCTTCTCCTCTTAGCTATAGGTTAAATAGTAGGGAAGGCTGGACTCTCTAGCCATGGCTGGCAACCAGCATAGAAGAAGGACAAGCCTGATTTAGCAACAACTCAGGATAATACTATGTGTGCTAATCCAGGATGCTGTAGACGCCAACAGGTATTAGGCCCAGGATAGAGGGATAATGGATGACATATGTTTTATGTTTCTAAATCCTAATTTGGTGATTGGCATCAGGCATCCCTAAAAGAAAAAAAAACACCATGAGAAGAAACAGTTCTCTTTGTGAAAAGATACAGAAATAGACCAACTTTGGTATATTGGTACTAAGAAGGCCATAGCAACCAATGTGAAAATGCAACTGACTCGGTTTACTTCTGAACAGCGATAGTAGTCACCATACACTCTTTTCAGCTGCTATGATATAAAGAAGCTGGGGGTAGAACCACTGACCTACAGTTAACCACATAAGATATCATGATGACATTGTATAATGACATCTGAAAGTCTGTTTATAATATTTTTAAATGTGAACCAAAAAACTTAATATTTGTGAAGGATCTCATTGTTGCTTGTGGTATATTGGCCAGCAAACAGATATTGAATGATGGAAGGCAACATCAAACAAAAAATGAAGACTTGAGTAAAAAAAATATATATATTGCCAAGTTTATTTTTGTTAAAGAAAATACATCAACAAAAATAAGGTTACAGTGTATGAAGCAAAATGATATTTATGCATGTTAATCTCGAGGGTGAAAAGAGCATTGTCCTGAAAAGGACAGTTTTGGTAGTCGCTGAAGAGTGTTGTCCTGAAAAGGACAGTTTTGGTAGTCGCTGAAGAGTGTTGTCCTGAAAAGGACAGTTTTGGTAGTCGCTGAAGAGTGTTGTCCTGAAAAGGACAGTTTTGGTAGTCGCTGAAGAGTGTTGTCCTGAAAAGGACAGTTTTGGTAGTCGCTGAAGAGTGTTGTCCTGAAAAGGACAGTTTTGGTAGTCGCTGAAGAGTGTTGTCCTGAAAAGGACAGTTTTGGTAGTCGCTGAAGAGTGTTGTCCTGAAAAGGACAGTTTTGGTAGTCGCTGAAGAGTGTTGTCCTGAAAAGGACAGTTTTGGTAGTCGCTGAAGAGTGTTGTCCTGAAAAGGACAGTTTTGGTAGTCGCTGAAGAGTGTTGTCCTGAAAAGGACAGTTTTGGTAGTCGCTGAAGAGTGTTGTCCTGAAAAGGACAGTTTTGGTAGTCGCTGAAGAGTGTTGTCCTGAAAAGGACAGTTTTGGTAGTCGCTGAAGAGTGTTGTCCTGAAAAGGACAGTTTTGGTAGTCGCTGAAGAGTGTTGTCCTGAAAAGGACAGTTTTGGTAGTCGCTGAAGAGTGTTGTCCTGAAAAGGACAGTTTTGGTAGTCGCTGAAGAGTGTTGTCCTGAAAAGGACAGTTTTGGTAGTCGCTGAAGAGTGTTGTCCTGAAAAGGACAGTTTTGGTAGTCGCTGAAGAGTGTTGTCCTGAAAAGGACAGTTTTGGTAGTCGCTGAAGAGTGTTGTCCTGAAAAGGACAGTTTTGTAGTCACTGAGAAGCATTGTCTTGAAAAGGACAGTTTTGTGGTCAATGAGGAGCATTGTCGTGAAAAGGACAGTTTAATGCATATCATTGCTGCTGGCAAGGATGGCTGGAACTGGAAGCCTGTTGGAGATGGCTGGCTGGAGCTGAAGATAGCTGGAGCATCAGCTGATGGCAAGCTGGCGCTGTGGCTGATGATGGATAAATGGCTGGCTGGTTGGAACTGTGACTAATGATGGATGACTGGCTGGTTGGAACTACGACTAATGATGGATGGATGGCTGGCTGGTTAAAACATTGACTAATGATGGCTGGCTGGCTGGTTGGAGCTGTGGCTTATGATGGATGGCTGGCTGGAGCTGTCAGCTGGCTGTTGGAACAGATACTACATTTTGATCCTTGTCATCTGAACTGCAGAATGTTGCTTTTTTGTTATTTTGAGGTTTTTATATCCTGAACCAGATTACTGGTTAAGGATTTCCAGTTGTTTTTAAAAAATGTGGGAGTGCTGACAGGATATGACACCAGTATTGACAGATTCTCTTTTACTCACTGAATGCCCTGAGAAATCAGATGATGTATAATTCTCTATGGTTTTCGTTCATTCTGTGTATAGGATGGATTTTATAAGCACAGAATGTCAAACAAGCCTCTTAAAAAAAATAAAAATAAAATATTTTAATTACAGAGGACTTTCAGCTGAACAAAATCCTCAGCTAATTATCTCCCAAGTAATTGAGTAATAATTATCAATTTACCTTTTTTTTTCCTTTTTTTTTAAGCTCTTTGATGTTTTTATACTTTGTCTCTAATGAATGTCTTAGAATATAATTTTTAGTTTTGGCACGATAACTTCAATCTGAACTGTGGCTGAGATTCCTCTCTGCCAACTTAGTTTATAAATTAACAGTAGTGTTAGAAGAACACACGTCTCTGCTGTGGTATTAAATGTTTCAAAAGTAGGAAACCCAGTGAATGCTGGACAAACTCATTACAGATGAAGAGACTTGAAACAACAAGAATGTATCCTTACTGTAGAAACACAGTCATGTGAGCCACAACAAAATTTTAGAGAAAATGGAAACTTATATTTAATATCAAGAAGAAACAGTTGAAATTTCTACTGCACATAATGAGGAAAGAGGGCTTGGAAAATCTGCTACTCCCAGGACAGATTGACGGCAAGAGGGGCAGAAGAAAAATGCACAGTGAGCCTGAGTAAATGGATGACAGAACAAGGTCTAGGAGAGATAACAAAAAGATAAAATTTATTAAGTGCTACAACAGGCAGGAAAGTGTAGAGAGCCATAATCGTTAATGCTCTGAAGAGACATGTCACATAGAAGGAGGAAGCTGATATTGCAGGTTAACTTTCAGATTGTTATTTGTTTCCAAATCCTTTTCACTCCTGTTGGAGGAACCTCACCCAGATTGACCACAGCTTCAAGGATGTAGCTGTGCTCACCAAGCTAGGCCAATTGCAGGCTGGTGAGGATATTTAACCAGCATTAGAGGTTTTGAATTCAGAGCTGTCCATCTCCTAGACTGGTTGTGCCTAAAGCTATTGGATCCAGTCTGTCTCACTATTTACTCATTGCTGGGGGGGGGGGGGATAATAGATGGATTGATACCTTTTCGAAAGGTATTTACATCTAAAGTGAATGTAATGAACCGGATTGGAATTTGAACTTGGATCTACAGTTCCTCAATCTGAAGCACTATTCATCACTTCAACATGCCTCCATTAATTAGTTAATGGAGTAAAAACAAAAAACATTAATTAATGGAGTAAAAACAAAAAACATTAGTTAATGGAGTAAAAACAAAAAACATTAGTTAATAGAGTAAAAACAAAAAAGTTATTAAATATAACTTTGTCTTTCAAACTTTGGATATGCAAGACGGCTCTTATTTACTGTTAGACTAATGGGGGACGAACTCATGATACATGTTATTACACATTATGGCCAA
Source organism: Acanthosepion esculentum (assembly GCA_964036315.1). Classification (NCBI taxonomy): domain Eukaryota; kingdom Metazoa; phylum Mollusca; class Cephalopoda; order Sepiida; family Sepiidae; genus Acanthosepion; species Acanthosepion esculentum. Next base: position 54,222,138 of record OZ038515.1, read on the forward strand.
CATATTTTTAATCAGCAAAATTTATAGGATATTATAAAGAAATATGAGTTTTACATTTTGTATCAGGTTGTAATGAAAGTTCTGACTTCATTTTCAACCTATTTGCAAGCACATAATGGTGGTTTAAAGATTATTTGTATGTTAATTTTACTCTTTGTTGCTTTCAATAACCTTATTCTATCAAGAAGTTTTTTTCCATCTGAATTTCTGGGATGAGGAGTTATGATTATTTATATTATTTACAATTTGAGTAATGTCCTCAACTTTATTGTTGTCATACCATTTCAGCCATTGTACTCTCCAGCCTTCTTCAGGTGTCTGTTGATCTGGCTAACCTTCAAAGAAATTAAAATAGAACCATTTACATAATATTTGACCAGTACTGAAGTCGCTTAGATTGTTGCTTAAATATTTTTTGCTTTCGTCTCATAAATAAAAAAAAAAGATACTTCAACGTAAGTAAACTAGTAGAATTGGTAGAATTCTTGAATGCAAAGTAAAAATAACCTATTTAGTAACTCTTTAGTATCTGTCTATATTTCTGAGATGAGGTATTATGTACATTATTTACATTATTTGGACTATTGTCCTTATTTTTGTCGCCATATTTAAGGACACATGGCACAGTGGATAAAGGCGTTAGTTAGATCCAGCGACAGGACCCAAAGAGTGTGAGTTCAATACCTGGTTAAGGCAGTGGAGAACTTTCAGAGGGAAATTAACAGGAGATAACTGATAACTGACATCCATTAAACATGGCACATGGAACTAGAACAGTTTACCCCAGTGAGCAAAATAAAAGGTTCAGTTCGACATTCCAACCACCTGAAGAAGGCCTGAGCGTACAACGGCCGAAACGTTGTAATAAATATGGCGACAAAGATGAGGACAATAGATAAATAATGTAGTAACTCTTTGTTGAATCGTATGCCCTTGTTTTATTTTATTTTATTTTTTCTGATTTTGAGTTTTCAGAAAAAAATAAAACAATATTTACACTATTTATGTTCAGTCTATTGTCCTTGTGTTTGTTGTTAGCAATGAATTCTGAACTGAAACCTTTTATTTAACCTGTTCTGGAACAAGAAAAGTCTAACCCCATAGATTAAAGTGTTCAGTTTGGAGTTCCCTATAGATTACCCAGGTCGATATACACCTGATGAAGGTTGGAGGACACAACGAATGAAATGTTGTTGTAATAACAACAAAACTGAGGACAATCCTCTGAATGTAATTATTGATAACTCCTCATTCAGACAGAAGTCCTCATCTTTGTTACAATCACAACATTTTGACTCTTGTGCATTCCAATCTTCTTCAGGTGTCTGCCAATCAAGATAATCTTTAAGGAATTTCAAACTGAACCCTTTATTCAGTTCAGAGGGATATATTGTTCTCATTCTCCTGTCCATGTCAAGGGATGTCACATCTCAATTATCCAATTATTACTAGTTTAAGGTGCCAAGTTCTAGCTCCAAGATTGTCTCATTGCACAATGGCCTTGAGGATGGAAGCATTAGTTAGTGAATTTGGTGACGTAATTGTGAATTCAATACCTGGGTTGTAGATTTATCCAAATTCAATGTAAACGGGTCTAGCAATAACTGAGCTGTACAAAAAAAACAAAAAAAAAAAAACAACCAAAATAACCCTTTCTTTCTTCCATCATCATGGCTGATGCTAGCTCTCAGGAAAGTGACTCATTGTGCCTTCTCATGCTAACGTTTTTTGCTAACATGAATTGGAAAGATTATATTGAATCAGTTGCTAGGTCTGCTGCTAGGAAGGTTTGTTCACTGTGTCATGCTAGACGATTTTTGTCACCGAAATCAATCTTATATATTTATAAGTCTACCATTCATCCTTGCTTTGAATATTACTGCCACATCTAGTTTGCTGCTCCTGCTATATATTTAGTGTTGTAGCACACCTACAGATGATAATGGGTATAATCCCATTCACATAAATGTACTGTATGTTGGCCTGCATTTGGATATTCATTGTGGAATTCACTTGACTCACTTCTAGCAGTTGACTACTTCTTGTATGTGCTGCTGGCGAATCTTGTATGTGTTGTTCTTGTCCTAAGTCTTATTGTTCATAACCAACCTTGGTTTGATTATTCTATTCAGTAACCTTCCCTAGGTAACATTTAGAGATCCTTGATAAAATCCAAAGGCTATGCAATGTTACTGGTCCTGACCTGGCAGTTCATCTTCAGTCACTTTCCCACTGCTGGAATACAGCTTCCTTGTGCCTTTTCGATAAATTTTTTTGTGGTAATTGTTCTGATGAAACTTCCTCTATGATACCTAGACTTTACAAATCTAACCACAGTACTAGATTTGTGGCAAGGTCTATTTTTATAGTTGAAATGGACAGATGTAACCATAAGTTCTATGCTAACAGTTTCTTCTCTTGCATTTCTCATCTATTTCTTGGCAGCAAGGTTTCATCATTTTATAATTGAAATGGCTAGATGTAACCATAAGTTCTATGCTAACAGTTTCTTTTCTTGCATTTCTCATCTATTTCTTGGCAGCAAGGTTTCATCATTTTATAATTGAAATGGCTAGATGTAACCATAAGTTCTATGCTAACAGTTTCTTTTCTTGCATTTCTCATCTATTTCTTGGCAGCAAGGTTTCATCATTTTATAATTGAAATGGCTAGATGTAACCATAAGTTCTATGCTAACAGTTTCTTTTCTTGCATTTCTCATCTATTTCTTGGCAGCAAGGTTTCATCATTTTATAATTGAAATGGCTAGATGAACCATAAGTTCTATGCTAACAGTTGCTTTTCTTGCATTTCTCATCTATTTCTTGGCAGCAAGGTTTCATCATTTTATAATTGAAATGGCTAGATGTAACCATAAGTTCTATGCTAACAGTTTCTTCTTTTGCATCTGTCATCTATTTCTTGGCAGCAAGGTTTCATCATTTTATAATTGAAATGGCTAGATGTAACCATAAGCACTATGCTAACAGTTTCTTTTCTTGCATTTCTCATCTATTTCTTGGCAGCAAGGTTTCATCATTTTATAATTGAAATGGCTAGATGTAACCATAAGTTCTATGCTAACAGTTTCTTCTTTTGCATCTGTCATCTATTTCTTGGCAGCAAGGTTTCATCATTTTATAATTGAAATGGCTAGATGTAACCATAAGCACTATGCTAACAGTTTCTTTTCTTGCATTTCTCATCTATTTCTTGGCAGCAAGGTTTCATCATTTTATAATTGAAATGGCTAGATGTAACCATAAGTTCTATGCTAACAGTTTCTTTTCTTGCATTTCTCATCTATTTCTTGGCAGCAAGGTTTCATCATTTTATAATTGAAATGGCTAGATGTAACCATAAGTTCTATGCTAACAGTTGCTTTTCTTGCATTTCTCATCTATTTCTTGGCAGCAAGGTTTCATCATTTTATAATTGAAATGGCTAGATGTAACCATAATTTCTATGCTAACAGTTTCTTCTCTTGCCTCTGTCATCTATTTCTTGGCAGCAAGTTTCATCATTTTATCATTGAAATGGCTAGATGTAACCATAATTTCTATGCTAACAGTTTCTTTTCTTGCATTTCTCATCTATTTCTTGGCAGCAAGGTTTCATCATTTTATAATTGAAATGGCTAGATGTAACCATAAGTTCTATGCTAACAGTTTCTTCTCTTGCATCTGTCATCTATTTCTTGGCAGCAAGGTTTCATCATTTTATAACTGAAATGGCTAGATGTAACCATAAGTTCTATGCTAACAGTTTCTTCACTTGAATTTCTCATCTATTTCTTGGCAGCAAGGTTTCATCATTTTATAATTGAAATGGCTAGATGTAACCATAAGTTCTATGCTAACAGTTTCTTTTCTTGCATTTCTCATCTATTTCTTGGCAGCAAGGTTTCATCATTTTATAATTGAAATGGCTAGATGTAACCATAATTTCTATGCTAACAGTTTCTTCTCTTGCATCTGTCATCTATTTCTTGGCAGCAAGGTTTCATCATTTTATAACTGAAATGGCTAGATGTAACCATAAGTTCTATGCTAACAGTTTCTTCACTTGAATTTCTCATCTATTTCTTGGCAGCAAGGTTTCATCATTTTATAATTGAAATGGCTAGATGTAACCATAAGTTCTATGCTAACAGTTTCTTTTCTTGCATTTCTCATCTATTTCTTGGCAGCAAGGTTTCATCATTTTATAATTGAAATGGCTAGATGTAACCATAAGTTCTATGCTAACAGTTTCTTTTCTTGCATTTCTCATCTATTTCTTGGCAGCAAAGTTTCATCATTTTATAATTGAAATGGCTAGATGTAACCATAAGTTCTATGCTAACAGTTTCTTTTCTTGCATTTCTCATCTATTTCTTGGCAGCAAGGTTTCATCATTTTATAATTGAAATGGCTAGATGTAACCATAATTTCTATGCTAACAGTTTCTTCACTTGAAATTCTCATCTAGTTCTTGGCAGCAAGGTTTCATCATTTTATAATTGAAATGGCTAGATGTAACCATAAGTTCTATGCTAACAGTTTCTTTTCTTGCATTTCTCATCTATTTCTTGGCAGCAAGGTTTCATCATTTTATAATTGAAATGGCTAGATGTAACCATAAGTTCTATGCTAACAGTTTCTTCACTTGAATTTCTCATCTAGTTCTTGGCAGCAAGGTTTCATCATTTTACAATTGAAATGGCTAGATGTAACCATAAGTTCTATGCTAACAGTTTCTTCTCTTGCATTTCTCATCTAGTTCTTGGCAGCAAGGTTTCATCATTTTACAATTGAAATGGCTAGATGTAACCATAAGTTCTATGCTAACAGTTTCTTCTCTTGCATTTCTCATCTATTTCTTGGCTGCAAGGTTTCATCATTTTATAGTTGAAATGGCTAGATGTAACCATAGGTTCTATGCTAACAGTTTCTTCTCTTGCATTTCACATCTAGTTCTTGGCAGCAAGGTTTCATCATTTTATAATTGAAATGGCTAGATGTAACCATAAGTTCTATGCTAACAGTTTCTTTTCTTGCATTTCTCATCTATTTCTTGGCAGCAAGGTTTCATCATTTTATAGTTGAAATGGCTAGATGTAACCATAGGTTCTATGCTAACAGTTTCTTCTCTTGCATTTCTCATCTAGTTCTTGGCAGCAAGGTTTCATCATTTTATAATTGAAATGGCTAGATGTAACCATAAGTTCTATGCTAACAGTTTCTTCACTTGAATCTCTCATCTATTTCTTGGGAGCAAGGTTTCATCATTTTATAATTGAAATGGCTAGATGTAACCATAAGTTCTATGCTAACAGTTTCTTCTTTTGCATCTGTCATCTATTTCTTGGCAGCAAGGTTTCATCATTTTATAATTGAAATGGCTAGATGTAACCATAAGTTCTATGCTAACAGTTTCTTTTCTTGCATTTCTCATCTAGTTCTTGGTAGCAAGGTTTCATCATTTTATAATTGAAATGGCTAGATGTAACCATAAGTTCTATGCTAACAGTTTCTTTTCTTGCATTTCTCATCTATTTGTTGGCACCAAGGTTTCATCATTTTATAATTGAAATGGCTAGATGTAACCATAAGTTCTATGCTAACAGTTTCTTTTCTTGCATTTCTCATCTATTTCTTGGTAGCAAGGTTTTATCATTTTATAATTGAAATGGCTAGATGTAACCATAAGTTCTATGCTAACAGTTTCTTTTCTTGCATTTCTCATCTATTTCTTGGTAGCAAGGTTTCATCATTTTATAATTGAAATGGCTAGATGTAACCATAAGTTCTATGCTAACAGTTTCTTTTCTTGCATTTCTCATCTATTTCTTGGCACCAAGGTTTCATCATTTTATAATTGAAATGGCTAGTTGTAACCATAAGTTCTATGCTAACAGTTTCTTTTCTTGCATTTCTCATCTATTTGTTGGCAGCAAGGTTTCATCATTTTATAATTGAAATGGCTAGATGTAACCATAAGTTCTATGCTAACAGTTTCTTTTCTTGCATTTCTCATCTATTTCTTGGCACCAAGGTTTCATCATTTTATAATTGAAATGGCTAGTTGTAACCATAAGTTCTATGCTAACAGTTTCTTTTCTTGCATTTATCATATATTTGTTGGCAGAAAGGTTTCATCATTTTATAATTGAAATGGCTAGATGTAACCATAAGTTCTATGCTAACAGTTTCTTCTCTTGCATTTCTCATCTATTTCTTGGCACCAAGGTTTCATCATTTTATAATTGAAATGGCTAGTTGTAACCATAAGTTCTATGCTAACAGTTTCTTTTCTTGCATTTCTCATCTATTTCTTGGCAGCAAGGTTTCATCATTTTATAATTGAAATGGCTAGATGTAACCATAATTTCTATGCTAACAGTTTCTTTTCTTGCATTTCTCATCTAGTTCTTGGTAGCAAGGTTTCATCATTTTATAATTGAAATGGCTAGATGTAACCATAAGTTCTATGCTAACAGTTTCTTTTCTTGCATTTCTCATCTAGTTCTTGGCAGCAAGGTTTCATCATTTTATAATTGAAATGGCTAGATGTAACCATAATTTCTATGCTAACAGTTTCTTTTCTTGCATTTCTCATCTATTTCTTGGTAGCAAGGTTTTATCATTTTATAATTGAAATGGCTAGATGTAACCATAAGTTCTATGCTAACAGTTTCTTTTCTTGCATTTCTCATCTATTTCTTGGTAGCAAGGTTTCATCATTTTATAATTGAAATGGCTAGATGTAACCATAAGTTCTATGCTAACAGTTTCTTTTCTTGCATTTCTCATCTATTTCTTGGCACCAAGGTTTCATCATTTTATAATTGAAATGGCTAGTTGTAACCATAAGTTCTATGCTAACAGTTTCTTTTCTTGCATTTCTCATCTATTTGTTGGCAGCAAGGTTTCATCATTTTATAATTGAAATGGCTAGATGTAACCATAAGTTCTATGCTAACAGTTTCTTTTCTTGCATTTCTCATCTATTTCTTGGCACCAAGGTTTCATCATTTTATAATTGAAATGGCTAGTTGTAACCATAAGTTCTATGCTAACAGTTTCTTTTCTTGCATTTATCATATATTTGTTGGCAGAAAGGTTTCATCATTTTATAATTGAAATGGCTAGATGTAACCATAAGTTCTATGCTAACAGTTTCTTCTCTTGCATTTCTCATCTATTTCTTGGCACCAAGGTTTCATCATTTTATAATTGAAATGGCTAGTTGTAACCATAAGTTCTATGCTAACAGTTTCTTTTCTTGCATTTCTCATCTATTTCTTGGCAGCAAGGTTTCATCATTTTATAATTGAAATGGCTAGATGTAACCATAATTTCTATGCTAACAGTTTCTTTTCTTGCATTTCTCATCTAGTTCTTGGTAGCAAGGTTTCATCATTTTATAATTGAAATGGCTAGATGTAACCATAAGTTCTATGCTAACAGTTTCTTTTCTTGCATTTCTCATCTAGTTCTTGGCAGCAAGGTTTCATCATTTTATAATTGAAATGGCTAGATGTAACCATAATTTCTATGCTAACAGTTTCTTCTCTTGCATCTGTCATCTATTTCTTGGCAGCAAGGTTTCATCATTTTATAATTGAAATGGCTAGATGTAACCATAAGTTCTATGCTAACAGTTTCTTTTCTTGCATTTCTCATCTATTTCTTGGCACCAAGGTTTCATCATTTTATAATTGAAATGGCTAGATGTAACCATAAGTTCTATGCTAACAGTTTCTTTTCTTGCATTTCTCATCTATTTCTTGGCACCAAGGTTTCATCATTTTATAATTGAAATGGCTAGTTGTAACCATAAGTTCTATGCTAACAGTTTCTTTTCTTGCATTTCTCATCTAGTTCTTGGCAGCAAGGTTTCATCATTTTACAATTGAAATGGCTAGATATAACCATAAGTTCTATGCTAACAGTTTCTTCACTTGAATTTCTCATCTAGTTCTTGGCAGCAAGGTTTCATCATTTTATAATTGAAATGGTTAGATGTAACCATAAGTTCTATGCTAACAGTTTCTTTTCTTGCATTTCTCATCTATTTCTTGGCACCAAGGTTTCATCATTTTATAATTGAAATGGCTAGATGTAACCATAAGTTCTATGCTAACAGTTTCTTTTCTTGCATTTCTCATCTATTTCTTGGCACCAAGGTTTCATCATTTTATAATTGAAATGGCTAGTTGTAACCATAAGTTCTATGCTAACAGTTTCTTTTCTTGCATTTCTCATCTAGTTCTTGGCAGCAAGGTTTCATCATTTTACAATTGAAATGGCTAGATATAACCATAAGTTCTATGCTAACAGTTTCTTCACTTGAATTTCTCATCTAGTTCTTGGCAGCAAGGTTTCATCATTTTATAATTGAAATGGTTAGATGTAACCATAAGTTCTATGCTAACAGTTTCTTTTCTTGCATTTCTAATCTATTTCTTGGCAGCAAGGTTTCATCATTTTATAATTGAAATGGCTAGATGTAACCATAAGTTCTATGCTAACAGTTTCTTTTCTTGCATTTCTCATCTATTTCTTGGTAGCAAGGTTTCATCATTTTATAATTGAAATGGCTAGATGTAACCATAAGTTCTATGCTAACAGTTTCTTTTCTTGCATTTCTCATCTATTTCTTGGCACCACGGTTTCATCATTTTATAATTGAAATGGCTAGTTGTAACCATAAGTTCTATGCTAACAGTTTCTTTTCTTGCATTTCTCATCTATTTGTTGGCAGCAATGTTTCATCATTTTATAATTGAAATGGCTAGATGTAACCATAAGTTCTATGCTAACAGTTTCTTTTCTTGCATTTCTCATCTATTTCTTGGCACCAAGGTTTCATCATTTTATAATTGAAATGGCTAGTTGTAACCATAAGTTCTATGCTAACAGTTTCTTTTCTTGCATTTCTCATCTATTTGTTGGCAGCAAGGTTTCATCATTTTATAATTGAAATGGCTAGTTGTAACCATAAGTTCTATGCTAACAGTTTCTTTTCTTGCATTTCTCATCTATTTCTTGGCAGCAAGGTTTCATCATTTTATAATTGAAATGGCTAGATGTAACCATAATTTCTATGCTAACAGTTTCTTTTCTTGCATTTCTCATCTAGTTCTTGGTAGCAAGGTTTCATCATTTTATAATTGAAATGGCTAGATGTAACCATAAGTTCTATGCTAACAGTTTCTTTTCTTGCATTTCTCATCTAGTTCTTGGTAGCAAGGTTTCATCATTTTATAATTGAAATGGCTAGATGTAACCATAATTTCTATGCTAACAGTTTCTTCTCTTGCATTTCTCATCTAGTTCTTGGCAGCAAGGTTTCATCATTTTATAATTGAAATGGCTAGATGTAACCATAAGTTCTATGCTAACAGTTTCTTTTCTTGCATTTCTCATCTATTTCTTGGCAGCAAGGTTTCATCATTTTATAATTGAAATGGCTAGATGTAACCATAAGTTCTATGCTAACAGTTTCTTTTCTTGCATTTCTCATCTATTTCTTGGCACCAAGGTTTCATCATTTTATAATTGAAATGGCTAGATGTAACCATAAGTTCTATGCTAACAGTTTCTTTTCTTGCATTTCTCATCTATTTCTTGGCACCAAGGTTTCATCATTTTATAATTGAAATGGCTAGATGTAACCATAAGTTCTATGCTAACAGTTTCTTTTCTTGCATTTCTCATCTATTTCTTGGCACCAAGGTTTCATCATTTTATAATTGAAATGGCTAGATGTAACCATAAGTTCTATGCTAACAGGTTCTTTTCTTGCATTTCTCATCTATTTCTTGGTAGCAAGGTTTCATCATTTTATATTTGAAATGGCTAGATGTAACAATAAGTTCTATGCTAACAGTTTCTTTTCTTGCATTTCTCATCTATTTCTTGGTAGCAAGGTTTCATCATTTTATAATTGAAATGGCTAGATGTAACCATAAGTTCTATGCTAACAGTTTCTTTTCTTGCATTTCTCATCTATTTCTTGGTAGCAAGGTTTGATCATTTTATAATTGAAATGGCTAGATGTAACCATAAGTTCTATGCTAACAGTTTCTTTTCTTGCATTTCTCATCTATTTGTTGGCAGCAATGTTTCATCATTTTATAATTGAAATGGCTAGTTGTAACCATAAGTTCTATGCTAACAGTTTCTTTTCATGCATCTGTCATCTATTTCTTGGCAGCAAGGTTTCATCATTTTATAATTGAAATGGCTAGATGTAACCATAAGTTCTATGCTAACAGTTTCTTTTCTTGCATTTCTCATCTATTTGTTGGCAGCAAAGTTTCATCATTTTATAATTGAAATGGCTAGATGTAACCATAAGTTCTATGCTAACAGTTTCTTTTCTTGCATTTCTCATCTATTTCTTGGTAGCAAGGTTTCATCATTTTATAATTGAAATGGCTAGATGTAACCATAAGTTCTATGCTAACAGTTTCTTTTCTTGCATTTCTCATCTATTTCTTGGCAGCAAGGTTTCATCATTTTATAATTGAAATGGCTAGATGTAACCATAATTTCTATGCTAACAGTTTCTTTTCTTGCATTTCTCATCTAGTTCTTGGTAGCAAGGTTTCATCATTTTATAATTGAAATGGCTAGATGTAACCATAAGTTCTATGCTAACAGTTTCTTTTCTTGCATTTCTCATCTAGTTCTTGGCAGCAAGGTTTCATCATTTTATAATTGAAATGGCTAGATGTAACCATAATTCCTATGCTAACAGTTTCTTCTCTTGCATTTCTCATCTAGTTCTTGGCAGCAAGGTTTCATCATTTTATAATTGAAATGGCTAGATGTAACCATAAGTTCTATGCTAACAGTTTCTTTTCTTGCATTTCTCATCTATTTCTTGGCAGCAAGGTTTCATCATTTTATAATTGAAATGGCTAGATGTAACCATAAGTTCTATGCTAACAGTTTCTTTTCTTGCATTTCTCATCTATTTCTTGGCAGCAAGGTTTCATCATTTTATAATTGAAATGGCTAGATGTGACCATAAGTTCAATGCTAACAGTTTTTTTTCTTGCATTTCTCATCTATTTCTTGGTAGCAAGGTTTCATCATTTTATATTTGAAATGGCTAGATGTAACCATAAGTTCTATGCTAACAGTTTCTTCTCTTGCATTTCTCACTTGTGGCACTCTCTTCTGGCTTCATACTTTCCAGTCCACTTTGATCTTAAAAAATTTTTATGCAATTTCAATCATTACTGTCTGTCTTAATTCTTGTTCTTTTATTGTTCTCTCTCCTTAATAGTGTTTCTCTATTTTTCTTATATTCTTTTACACTCAGCAACCCCCTGCATCTTAGTGGCTTTATTACCTTGCTTGAGGTGGAGTGATTAAAAAAAAAGATATTGGAATGAGAATTGAATACTTTATTTAATCTATAGGGATAGATTGTTCTTGTTCTGCTGCAGAGGTGACAATAAGAACATTAGATTTATTGTTCGAAGTTCTAGTTCCCTGATTAGATGATTAATGCATTGGCATAGGATTTGTGAGTTCAATCCCTGGGCTAGGTAGTACAGACTCAGATGATGAGCAAAATGAGCAATAACTCTGTAGTACTAAAAAAGAAAATGATATCCCTAGACATGGACAGTGAAATGAGAACTGAACACTTTATTTAATCTATGGCTATTGACTGCTCTCACAGTACTGCAGAGAAGGCACTAAAGCTCTAGGATCAGCATTGGAATAGTGAGTTCAATCCCAGGGATAGTTAGTATAAATTCAGACTTGCTGGAAACAGGATTAGCGAGAACCGAGCAATACTAAAAGGACAATTAACCAAAAAGAGGTAAGGGACCATAGATTGAATAAAGGGTTCAGTTTGAAGCTCCCAGAAGGTTACCCAGAACGAAAGACAACTGAAGAAGGGCGAGAGACATAATAGCTGAAATGTTAAAATAATATCAACAAAGATGACGACATTAGTCTGAATGTAAATCATGATAATTCTTCATCCCAGAAATTCAAACATCAGCATAAGAAATTTCAAGACATTAAGAAATGAGAAACTTAATATGAATTTTCTTAAAAGGTAAAAACAAAAATATACTTTCACGTTGCCATTTTTAAAACAAAAACAAAAACATACTATATTTCCCATCAGTTAAGATACTACAAGGGGTAAGACGCACCCTATAATTAGCTAGCTGTTTTATGGAAAAAAACTTTTTAGGATTTAATAATTTACTGTATTAGCAATTCCAATTCACCATTTATCATTTTTCTTTCTGTCAGAACAAATTATCACATTATGGACCTATTAATAAATATTTGTGGTTACTATTAATTAGATTTCCAATATTTTCTCACAATTCTATACTTATTCATATCAGAAACAAGTGTTACTTACCTCTACAAGCCACGGGGTATATTGGAAAGAGCAATAACAGTTACAGACCTAAGAAACCAACTGCTTTATTGGAAAGATTTTATAAATTTCAACCAAAAGTGTCACTGGCAGCACAATGAATTAATGCTTAATGTCTCTATATAAAAAAAATCTATTTCATTCTGTTCCTATCTTTCCTTTCTTTCTATCTATCTAAGCCGGTTTCTTTATTTCTGTCTAACTAAGCCTGTTTCTTTCTTTCTATCTATCTAAGCCTGTTTCTTTCTTTCTATCTATCTAAGCCTGTTTCTTTCTTTCTATCCATCTAAGCCTGTTTCTTTCTTTCTTTCTATCCATCTAAGCCTGTTTCTTTCTTTCTTTCTATCCATCTAAGCCTGTTTCTTTCTTTCTTTCTATCCATCTAAGCCTGTTTCTTTCTTTCTATCTATCCATCTAAGCCTGTTTCCTCCTTTCTATCTATCCATCTAAGCCTGTTTCTTTCTTTCTTTCTATCCATCTAAGCCTGTTTCTTTCTTTCTATCTATCCATCTAAGCCTGTTTCTTTCTTTCTATCTATCCATCTAAGCCTGTTTCTTTCTTTCTATCTATCCATCTAAGCCTGTTTCCTCCTTTCTATCTATCCATCTAAGCCTGTTTCCTCCTTTCTATCTATCCATCTAAGCCTGTTTCCTCCTTTCTATCTATCCATCTAAGCCTGTTTCCTCCTTTCTATCTATCCATCTAAGCCTGTTTCCTCCTTTCTATCTATCCATCTAAGCCTGTTTCCTCCTTTCTATCTATCCATCTAAGCCTGTTTCCTCCTTTCTATCTATCCATCTAAGCCTGTTTCCTCCTTTCTTTCTATCCATCTAAGCCTGTTTCTTTCTTTCCATCTAAGCCTGTTTCTTTCTTTCCATCTAAGCCTGTTTCTTTCTTTCCATCTAAGCCTGTTTCTTTCTTTCCATCTAAGCCTGTTTCTTTCTTTCCATCTAAGCCTGTTTCTTTCTTTCCATCTAAGCCTGTTTCTTTCTTTCCATCTAAGCCTGTTTCTTTCTTTCCATCTAAGCCTGTTTCTTTCTTTCCTTCTAAGCCTGTTTCTTTCTTTCCTTCTAAGCCTGTTTCTTTCTTTCCTTCTAAGCCTGTTTCTTTCTTTCCTTCTAAGCCTGTTTCTTTCTTTCCTTCTATCCATCTAAGCCTGTTTCTTTCTTTCTTTCTTTCTATCCATCTAAGCCTCTTTCTATCTATCTATCCAGCATGATTGATTGCTTGTATCTCATGACTGGGGTTTGTGAGGGTTGGCAATCTTCTCTTTAGAAATTGAGCTCTCAGCACTAAGACACACAGTGAATTTTGTGGGTATTTTTCAGGAAAAACAAAAATGCGTTTAATCATACAGGAAATATGGTAGTCACATTTCTAGCACTTCCCATGTCATTTTTCTTTCTGTCATGACAAATTATCACATTGTGAACCTATTAATAAACATTTCTGGTTATCATTAATTAGATTTTCAATACTTTCTCACAATTCTCTACCTATTCATATAAGAAACAACTGTTACTTGCCTCTACAAGCCACAGGGTATCTTGACACATGGTGTGTTTACGTCCTACTCTTATATGATGTTTCAGGGCTGCATTCAAAATATCAATGATAATTGTAGGCTTATACGTCTGGGGTTCATGATTGCATGTATCTCGTGACTGAGGTTCACAAGAGCTGGCAAACACCTCTCTACAATTTGATATTTCAGTCTGACGCAAGGTGATTTTTGAGGGCATTTTTTCAGGAAAAAAAATGCCTTGTCGAATATGGGAAATACAGTAACTAGAAAATAAAATAATGACATAATGAAGATGTTGATATTCCAAACTACTTCTAACAAAAGATTAGAAAGGAAACCACCACAAATACTGGAAAGAGCAATAACAGTTACTGGCCTAAGAAAGTGATTTTGCCGAAAAACTCATTTAATGGAAAGATTTTATAAATTTCAATGAAAGTATAACTGGCTGCACAGTGCTTAATGTCTCTTTATAAAAAAATCTATCTCATTTTCATCCTATCTATCTTATCTTTCTTATTTCCTATCTGTCTATCTAAGCCAGTTTCTTTCTTTATTTATTTATTTCTATCTATCTCCCTATCATGATTGCTTGTATCTCATGACTGGGGTTTTTGAGGGTCGGCAAACTCCTCTTTAGAAACTGAGCTTTCATCACTAAGACACATGGTGATTTTTGTGGGCATTTTTCAGGAAAAGCAAAAATGCACCTAAACATACAGGAAATATGGTAGTCATGTTTCTAGCATTTACCATGTCTCTTCAGAACATGGGCGATCATAGTTCTCCAAAACCTCCTATCCCATGTAGCTCTTAGCAATGTTTGTCCTTTTGCGGGGCTCTCACCCCTAGCCCTTATTCTGCTATCCATTCCCACAAGACCCTTTTGCCATGTCCGGTGAGTGTCAAATTCTCTGAGCCCTCCTTCCTGATGGAAGAACCGTTCTTTATTTGACTTCCAATAATAAATAATGTTCTTCTCAATATAAAGACAATGTAATTATCATCATCTCACTCTGGTATCAGTGTTATTCTTTGTTATCTGTGTTTTTCAAAAATGTATTTTTTATACTTAATATTCACCCGATATAAGACCTAAGAGCCACTCAAGGTAGAAGATGACTAAATGAGGATGTTGTGTGGTCGATTTTACTGTTTTTAAACTACAATTCTCCTTGCAAACCAAAATACTACTCTGTGGCTATATCGGTAAAGCACGTCAGGCTATATGACAGTTCTGTATAGGATACAGGTTCGATTCCTGTTGGAGGACGCATATTTTCTATGACAATTTCTCGGACATTCAAATCGGTAAATGTCATTAATACTGTTTATTATAAACAGAGCATTTACTAAAATATTTGTATCTATAAAAAGAACGTATAAACATAAAAAAATGTCTTAAAATAATTGTCAGACTTTGTTCATTTCATAATGTGTAACATCATTTATTTACATTTAGATACACGTTGAGCAGATATGAATGCATGAGAGAAAATCATGGAGAATTGTAGTTTAAAAACAGTAAAATCAACCTTGCTAACCAAAACGCTCCTCTGTGGCTAAATCAGTTAAGGCACATCAGGCTATATGATGGTTCTGTATAGGATACAGGTTTGATTCCTGTTGGAGGATGCATATTTTCTATGAAAATTTCTCGGATGTTCATATTGTTTTAGAAGTATTTTTAACACATTTTATGTTAAGCTTAGATAAATTCTTTTCAATTGTAGTTGTGAAAGTTGGTAGATAGAACAATATATTTTGATTTAAGTTTGTCAGAATGATCCACTCATCAAATTTGAATCATTTTACAAGCTTTTTGTTTTGTGTTGAATATGAAATAATTAGGGTCTTGGAGGAGCTTAAATGTATTTCTCTTATTCATATAAATATCGGGTGCTAAAAATTCTGAGTGCTCTTAAATAGAATCGGATAATTATTCTGGATTTTATTTTGTTGTTATGGTAAGAATATAAATTTATGATATCATTTTTATTAGTTGATTTGTGATGGACACTTAGTTTTAAGTCATTGTGAGTATGTTGTAACATCATATCTAGGAAAGGTAAAATGTTATTTGTTTCTGTTTCATAAGCGACTCTATTTGTATTGTATGTTTGATATAGTTTAGTTTATCTACAAGATTAGGTAATGTAGTTTTACAGGGATATATTAATAGTGTCATCAATATATCAGAAATATGTTTTTTTTGTTTTGTTTTTTTAAGGTAAAATATTTTGGAAAGTATCAAATTCAAGAAATTTTAAGAAAATAGATGCTAAAACCCCACTCAGAGGTGAACCCATTAGTAATCCAAAATTTTGTTTATAAAAAGTTTTGTTAAATATGAAATAGCATTGATTGGTGATGAATTGGTTATTATTGGTAGGGGGAGATCTTTGATTGTGTTTGATGCTTTTTTAAAAAGATTTATGTGTTTGTTAATAGGAATATTGGTGTAAAGGAATTTGACATCTGAACTAGCCATGAGTTTATCTCCACTTACTTTTTTGACCAGGTTGTCTGAATTTTTAACATGTGATGGATGGGCTAAGTGCTGCACAGAAAACCTGCTAATGCACTCCATAGTATATATGCTAACCTATTTGATACATTTGAGTAAATGCATGGTAGAGCAAGGAACACAAAGACATAGGGATAGCAAATGAGCAAGAACTACTTAGATCAACAAACTACTGGAAGTTGTGGAGAGCCATGATCGCCCATATTCTGAAGGCACATGGCATACAGAGATATAACAGGTTTCGTTATATAAATACACCTAAACTATTCTCTCAAATGATTACATGAACTTATAACAAGCACTGAAAGTCAATATAGGAAATATGATGTCAAAATTTGCATAACAAAAATGAATACTGAGAACTCAAAGATTGATCATTTAATATTTATTTATGTTCTTGTTCAGCCTACTGTTGCCAAGTATATCATGCCAAACAGTTTAGAAAAAGATATTACCTTAAATCAAAATGTTCAGTCATAAAAAGCTTAACCAGAGAGAGATGATTGAAGAGCTCACGACAGCAAATGGGGTCAGAATGCTTATGTTGAGGTTGAACACTTTGCTGGGTAATTGATGTGAAATAAAGAATGCGGTCACACTGACCTTTGGAATAACTCTGACACAGAGGAAAATGTGTAGCTTTAAAAGTGGAAAACTCAGTGATAAAGGAATATTTGCTCGGATACTTGAGACAAAGGAATGTTTGCTTGGATACTTGAGGCAAAGGAATGTTTGCTTGGATACGTGAGGCAGTGAATAAGAACTGAAAATGAAGAGATATTTGTAGTAGTACAGAATTCTCAGTCAGTTATGTGCCATGCATGAAACACGCGTAAGCGATCATGTATCTTTTGATACATGACTGACGAGGCAGATATTTTCCTGCAGTAGGTTGCCATTTCTTTCTGCAGTAGACCAGTTGCCGTCCAAGTCTATAGATGTAGGTCTGTCCTTCTATTTACCCATAGCTGGGGGGAAAGAGGAAGATTCATACCTTCCCCATTGGTATTAACACATGTGGATGTAATGGATTCAACAGATAGATATCAGAAGACCGAGAGAGATAGCTAGATATCATCAGACCGAGAGAGATAGCTAGATATCATCAGACCGAGAGAGATAGCTAGATATCATCAGGTCGAGAGAGATAGCTAGATATCATCAGGCCGAGAGAGATAGCTAGATATCACCAGGCCGAGATAGATAGATATCATCAGACCGAGATAGATAGATAGATAGATATCATCAGACCGAGAGAGATAGATAGATATCATCAGACCGAGAGAGATAGATAGATAGATATCATCAGACCGAGAGAGATAGATAGATAGATATCATCAGACCGAGAGAGATAGATAGATAGATATCATCAGACCGAGAGAGATAGATAGATAGATATCATCAGACCGAGAGAGATAGATAGATAGATATCATCAGACCGAGAGAGATAGATAGATAGATAGATATCATCAGACCGAGAGAGATAGATAGATAGATAGATATCATCAGACCGAGAGAGATAGATAGATAGATAGATATCATCAGACCGAGAGAGATAGATAGATAGATAGATATCATCAGACCGAGAGAGATAGATAGATAGATAGATATCATCAGACCGAGAGAGATAGATAGATATCATCAGACCGAGATAGATAGATAGATATCATCAGACCGAGATAGATAGATAGATATCATCAGACCGAGATAGATAGATAGATATCATCAGACCGAGAGAGATAGATAGATATCATCAGACCGAGAGAGATAGATAGATATCATCAGACCGAGAGAGATAGATAGATATCATCAGACCGAGAGAGATAGATAGATAGATAGATATCATCAGACCGAGAGAGATAGATAGATAGATAGATATCATCAGACCGAGAGAGATAGATAGATAGATAGATATCATCAGACCGAGAGAGATAGATAGATAGATAGATATCATCAGACCGAGAGAGATAGATAGATAGATAGATATCATCAGACCGAGAGAGATAGATAGATAGATAGATATCATCAGACCGAGAGAGATAGATAGATAGATAGATATCATCAGACCGAGATAGATAGATAGATAGATATCATCAGACCGAGAGAGATAGATAGATAGATATCATCAGACCGAGAGAGATAGATAGATAGATATCATCAGACCGAGAGAGATAGATAGATAGATATCATCAGACCGAGAGAGATAGATAGATAGATAGATATCATCAGACCGAGAGAGATAGATAGATAGATAGATATCATCAGACCGAGAGAGATAGATAGATAGATAGATATCATCAGACCGAGATAGATAGATAGATAGATATCATCAGACCGAGATAGATAGATAGATAGATAGATATCAGCAGACCGAGATAGATAGATAGATAGATAGATATCAGCAGACCGAGATAGATAGATAGATAGATAGATATCAGCAGACCGAGATAGATAGATAGATAGATAGATAGATATCAGCAGACCGAGATAGATAGATAGATAGATAGATAGATATCAGCAGACCGAGATAGATAGATAGATAGATAGATAGATATCAGCAGACCGAGATAGATAGATAGATAGATAGATAGATATCAGCAGACCGAGATAGATAGATAGATAGATAGATAGATATCAGCAGACCGAGATAGATAGATAGATAGATAGATAGATATCAGCAGACCGAGATAGATAGATAGATAGATAGATAGATATCAGCAGACCGAGATAGATAGATAGATAGATAGATAGATATCAGCAGACCGAGATAGATAGATAGATAGATAGATAGATAGATATCAGCAGACCGAGATAGATAGATAGATAGATAGATAGATATCAGCAGACCGAGATAGATAGATAGATAGATAGATAGATATCAGCAGACCGAGATAGATAGATATGTACATCTGTAGGATTTATCTAAAAACGTGGGGGATTTTTAACAGGCATTCCCAGAGATAGGAACCAACAAGGAACATAGAATGGTTAGACCGAGTTGTAGAGTCTAAAGTGATGAAACTAAAGAGTGGCTCTGACCTGAACATTTGCCATGGAAAATGTGATATAATTGACAGGCTTGCTATTTTGTATCTATGGTGAAAAGATATAATGATAATAGTCATATCAGAAAACTCGATATCTGTTGACAACTTAAATTCTTCAATATATCATGCTTCCATTCTTCACTTAACTTTTGTCTGTATCTTCTCATTCTTTCTCTTATCCTTTCCCATCTTCATTGTCTATCTATATTTCTATCTAAAATGTTATACAAATATGGATTATACTGCTAGTAAGTTATAAAGCTGAGTACTGAACAGGTACTACACTCTGATCCTATATTGAGAAGCATAAAATTGTGCATACAAATCCCCAGAATAATAGTATAGATAATTTTTCTTTTTTTTTTTTTTTTTTTTTTTTTTACTTTCTGACATGTCATTCTTTAAGCATTTGGGACTGGGATATTTTTGTGCATTGCTATCTTATCAGGACATTTTGTCAGACACTCCTGAAGCAATTATCACTTTCTCTGTCCAATGCACAGCCAGACAGAGAAGACAAAGGACAATAACATTCCTCAAGAGATGCCTCATCAACTGCTTACAGTTGGTCATATTTACTCTTTCTTATTTTTTAAAAAATAATTCTGTTTTTACATTATGCAATGAAGAAATTGGTAATTTACCAAAAGGAAAGTTATTTGTGCAATTTAGATATTTAGACACAACGGAAAAGCTGATGAATAAATAAAAATAATAAAAACTTTAATTATCTATTAGGTTGAGTCATAAATAATTTCCGTGTTTGGTTATTAAATTTATTCGTCATAAAATAAAGTATCATTTACATTTTAATTCATTTGTATATTCTCCATTATTTGCAATGACTTGTTGCCACTTATCAGGCAGCTCTTTGATTTTTTTTTTTTTTTTTTTAGATACTTCTGTAAATTTTTCTGTGAAAAGATCTTTAGCAAACTATTCTTGTTTTCATTAGAAAAAGCTTTCCTCATCAAAGTGAATGATCAGAAAAGGTAATAATTGGTTGGTGTAGGGTCTCGTGAATATGACATATTGTAATGGTAATATTAGCCATTTTCCTACAAGAAAACATTTGGTATTCATTGACTGAGCCGCCATTACTGTTTTCGGTTGAAATTCATAAAATCTTTCTCTTGAAACAGTTTTTCAGGAAAATCTGTTTTTCAAATCCAGTAAGTGTTATTTCTCTTTCCAATATTGATGGGGGGTTTTCTTCCTAACTTTTTATTTGAAGTATTGTAGAATATCGACATCTTGATTATGTCATTATTTTCTCCTTGAAAAGACATGTGCTATCCATTTTAGTTGTTACTGCTCTTGGTAGTCCTCAAATGATGTCATTTCTGTTATTTGGTACAGTTCTTTGTTTGTGATTCTGTAGCACCAGTTCACAAGTTCCGAAGAAGTATGGTCTTTGCTGAGACACTTGAGTTTTACTCACTCAAAACCTTATTGATCTTAGAAAGTGGTTGTATACAGCTGACAGTATAGACATTTCCAAAACAGTTTGGTGCCATGCATGGCATCTATGTGAAAGTCTTGATCTGATGAGGCTATTTAAGAACATCACTTGAGTTCTCAGGTTGATGTTTTAGTTTTATAGCAATTTGCAGTATTGGGCAAAACTACCTTTAGTGCAGCTTATTCCAGGTTCAATTTCCTTATCTCCTATACTAAATTTGTTATACATGATCCATATACTGAAGTCTCTGATGTAGCAGAAGAAACCAACCAAGTTCCAAAATCTTTTCCTGTATTATTCTTGCTGTATGTGGCCTTGCAACATTTCCCCTTTAATCCTCAGTGTATGCTGCCATTGCTGTGTAAAATATAAGCTATGTTCATGTCTTCCAAATTTATTCTTAACTGCCATGTATGATTATTAGTTAGGATAATATATTCGACAATACAAGTGGCTCCTCCAAAGTGGAAATGATTTATGAGTCCACTGACTACATCTTAACTTTCAGCAATCTTTTAAGTGATGCTGAAAACCTTCATGAACTTTTGACATATGCCTTAAATGTTTAAATAAAAATGGGTCCAATCTTCAGCATCAAATATTTGAGAATTTTATGTTTGCATAAAATACACTTTTGTCTTTCGTTTTATCAAAGGTTGCTACAGTTACCTAGAATGACACACTTTAACACAGTTAAATCTTTACAATCTAAAAATATTACTACTTCTAGCACAGCCTATTCTATGTTCAATTTCCTTATCTCCTACACTAAATTTGTTATAGCTGATCCATACTCTGAGGTTTCTGAAGTGTTTGATGTGGCAGAACTGACCAACCAAGTCCCAAAATCTTTACTTGCATTATCCTTGCGTTTTCATGGAGAGGAACAACAATTTTCCATATTATCCACTGTGTACGCTGCTACTGCTATGCAAAATATAAAATATAATAGTCTACTCTGAATGTATTCTTAACTGCCATGTATGATTATTAGTCAGGATGATACAGTCATCAGTGGTTTTTCCAAAGTGGAAATTACTTATGAGCCACCCTAACATTAAGCTTCATATGGGGGCATCAAAGAAAGATTCTGTTGTAATGGAATAACCTGTCACCCCCATGAGTGACTACACTATAGTTGGTAACTACCTATAAACATCTGTAAGTCAACAGACTGCAGAGACTAGCTGGGATCTGTTGAGTAGGACTCAGACTTATGCGAGAACTACCGACCTTCTGATAGTAGCACTCACTCACTACTCGATTGACTTGCGACGACCCTGTGCATAACTGTTACCTTTATTCTTATTGTACAGTTTTTTTACAATAAACCTTTACTTATTTTATCCACCTTGTTTTTCAAGTATATATTCCTATTAGCACAGAATATAACAGATTGAATCCATGACTTAATTATAAAACGGACCCTTGATTTTACATTTTTTTAAATAAATTGCTGTGATATTATTGACTCAGACTAACAAAAACACTAAATCTCTCATACATATTATTCAACACTGTACTTCAAATTGGTCAATGAGAGTGCAGCTCTAGAGACCTGTCTTAATATTTCATGTGTATGTGAGTGACACGCTAAGGTTAATATTTATATATCTAACATGCAGCATCTGTGTATATTTCTGAGATGAGGTAACTATTTACACTATTTACATTGTTCAGACTGTTCTCCTCATCTTTATTGTCATATTCACAATGTTTTGGCTGTTGTACACTTCAGCCTTCTTCAGGTGATATACATTGGAATTTTGAGCTAAACCCTTTATTTCAGCCACTGGATTAGATTGTTCTAGTTCCACATGCAAAACTGAGATATCCAGAAAAGGCATGTTTTTGTTTTCCATTATCTCTAAAATTGCTTTGCTGCTCACATGTTCATTCCATATTCTCAGTAGAACCACATTTCTGTTGTTTCAAGTTTCTTCTTCATCTTTCAGGATAATGTCCAGCATTCTTTGTCGTAGAGGAGGACTGATATTACATAACAGTTCAGTACTCTTTTTCTTGTTTTTAATGACATTATTCTCTTAATACTTTGCTTAGCTTTTGGAAGGTACACTTCAATATCCTAATGCGCCATCAGATTTTAGTGTCACACTTTTCCATCCTCTGTTAAAACACTTCCCAGATATTTAAATTTTTGCACTTGCTTGATTTTGGTATTTCTACTTTGTAATTTGTATTTTTTTTTTGCTAACAACCATGCAATTATCTTCTTGCAATTGATGTTTAGTCCTTTCTTCTTGGTTTGCTTCACCACTTTCTGTAGGTGCTTTTTTGTAGTTTCCTTTCAATATCTGCTATCAACACTGTGACATTTGTATATCTTATTTTGGTAAGATTGTGGCTGCCAATAATAAATTCTAGTAGGACCTCATTGTATAGGTTGATATATAAATCCTAGCCTTGCCTCACTGTATAGGTTGAATAAGTCTGGTGAAAAGACACACCCTTGTCTTACACCTCTTTCTATTTTTGTATGATTTACTGAACTCATTTCCTATCCATATGCAGGTGGTTTACTGCCAGTATAGGTTCTGGATTATTCTAATATCCTTTCCAAATATGTTAAGGTTAACGAGCAATTCCAAGAGTTCTTTGTGACATAGTTTATGAAATGCTTTTGCATAATAATCTATAACATGCATTTACACATCCTTCTGTATTTGTATTACATTTTCTGATATCACTCTGAGCATAAATATTACATTTCTTGTTCCAGTGTCTTTAACGAACCCGTACTGTTCTTGTCCTATTCCCAGTTTGATTCATCAGAATTTGGATAATTTTTTTTATATGGTTCAATAGGCTGCTGTCCGATAGAGTTCACATTTGTTTGCACCTAGATTCTTAGTGCCATGAAAGTGGGTCTACTCAGGTGTTCTGTTATATCACCACTGTTGTACATTTCATTTATTATGTCTGTAATCTACTCAATTCCAAAATCATATAAGGTTGTCAGCATAAAATATTCCATATAACATATTTAACACATTAACTGCCACAGTGTTGTCTGGCTGTGCTGGCCCATTTTTGGAGAAAAATAGGAAATAAATGACTATAAAGATTCTAATAGCAATTTCTCATGGATTCCACCATTTTGATTTTGATTGGATATTCAATAGATTCCTCGACACACACAATATAATAAAAATATGTCACCAAGAAGGTTGTATGCTACTATATAAGTCTTTCATTGCTGCATTGTTGCCTGGCTGTACTGGCCAATTTGGGAGGGAAATAGGATATTGCCATTTACTGGTAATAAATGAGTATAAAGACACGAATAGCAATTTCTCACGGATGCCTCAATTTTTGGTTGGATATTCTGTAGACACCCCTCAACACACATTTTTATTATATTAATAAGAAAAATATGTCACCAAGCAAGTTGTATGCTACCATTTATATCTATACTAGTTTGGAAATAGCAATAAAAGTTTGTCAGTTTGTAATGCAAACACAAAGGACTGACAATTTGCAATGTCTTGAAATTGTGTGTATATAAACAACAGGCTATATAAGTTGTGTGTTTTTTTTTGGGGGGGGGGGTAATCAACCCTCCCTCCCCACATGAAGGCAAGGTGAAAATACTACGAAAACAAAAGGGGCTACTCAGAGTGACAGAGAATGTGAAGTCTTTAGTAGAAGCTGGAAACTTAATTCTAAACCAGAAACAAATGATAAACTTCTACTATGATTCAAAAAATCAGGGAGGAGTATGAACTGGACAATAAGTTTTGCAAATTTTGAAATTCACTAAATGTTACTCAGATCTGAAGAAGGCTGGAGGGAACAATGGTTAAAAAACTGTAATCATACCAACAAAGAAGAAAACATTAATCCCACTGTAAATAATAATATAAAATTGAGTCAAATGAAAATACTAAAAAAACTTCTTGAATAATTATAGCCTGGCTGTGCTGGCCTATTTTTGGAGAAAATTAGTAAATTGCCTTTTACTGGAAATGACCCTAAAGACGCTGATGGTGTTCTCTTAGGGATTCTGCCATTTTGGGTTTGTTTGGACACTCTGCTGTGCAGACTAAGATAAACAGCAGGATCCATACCCATTATAATGCAAATACATCACAAAACTGTCTACCATTCATCCATGCTTTGAATATTGCTGCCACATCTGCTCCTGCTATTGTTATATAAGAATAAAGTGTTGCTGCCCACACTTGGGTTTGAACATAGATCGCCAGAGAGCAAACACAAGTGATCCCATTTTGAATAAGTAGATCACGTGATGGTGAATGAAATATATGGGAATTAGCGTGGCATCTAATTGATCACTCATTCTACTCTATCCTCTATTAATATATGGATCACTTTTCTCTATACTCTTCACTATACCATTTCTCTATTCAAATCACTATTTGGTGATTACTTTGCGAGCAAGTATTATCGAGCAAGTACTATCAGTGCGAGTGTTATTTGAAGGCGTCTGACACCAGCATTGTTCAACAGCATTACTATAGTTGTATCTGCAATTTCAAAGTCTCTACTACAACGAGCATTATGAAAGCAACAACGATTATTCGTTGACATTACAAAAGTGACAGTGAGTATTTGTTGACATCAAAAAAGATATATATTTAGAGATTCTTGGTAAAATCCAAAGAAGAATCTGCAATGTTATTTTCATCTCGGCTTCAGTCACCTTTCACACCACCGTAACATAGCTCCCCTGTGCCTTTTCTATAAATACTTTCATGGTAATTGTTCTGATGACCTTTTCTCTTTGTTACCAAGACTTCAGAAATTTAAGCGCAGTACTAGATTCATCCATCATTTTTTAAACTATTCTATAAAGACGCTGAAGGTGATTTTTTTCACAAGCTTTGCCATTTTGGTTTTGATCAGATATTATCCAGTACAGATTAAGTGAAATGATACACCCAACACACAATATAATAAGCATACCTCACAAAGCAGCTCCTTTTATATGGTGCTATATGTCGATGACCTCTGATGGTCACTCCTTGTCGTGCATATTCAAATGACTCTGAGAGCAATTCTGTCAGATATTCTAAACTCTTGGTAAGGCCACTCTTGGTGGCAAGGTCAAAGACAAGGACCCAGACTAAGCAGGACCAACTCCAAAGGCCCCAATGGTGGAACAAGTGGATGATGATTACAACAGATCTCAATGGACCTGCTATAGAAGGCATCTTTCAAAATTATAAGAGTCCTTAGCAGCTGTTGAAGTCTCATAACTGGATTCTGCATGTCTTATTTCATATGTACCACACAGCAGGGTCATGAAATCAAATGTGTGGGTCACCTCCTGGCAAGTTGAGGTCCACCTTAAACAAATTCATGTCATTGGCACTTTCTTCTACTCTGATTTTCTTTCACCTTCAGCTATCTCTAGCAAAGCCAAACAGCAATAGGGGATGGATGACGGAAGCATGTTCGATGAAAAAGGACATCCTGAACCTGCAAATTGGCGGCCAATTTTCTCATCAATTCCATCAACATAAAGGAAGCAATCAGGAAAGAAATTAAATTCTTGTATATGAGATAAAGCTGATGCTGACGATATGTCCATGCTTGTTTGGAAATAGTACTAAGCATTAGTTAGTTTATATCACAACTGATAGGGACCTATATTTTATGGGATCTTGAAAATGTATGTATGCTGGCAATGTAAGTTTTAGGATGTGTAAGTATGTCTACAATTTATTACTGACTAAATACAGCAATTGTGGCACAAGACTGAAAAAGCGAGGAGATGGGTCGAGGCTGGTCGACACTATCTTATACCTAGCTAATCAGATTCACGATCCATTCATTTGTTGCAATTTACTCATTCACCATAAGAATCTATCTGTCATCATTCACTCCTACATATATCAAAATATCTCACACACACAGGGCACCTACAAAAAAGAAAAAAAACATCCCATGACACAAAAATTTCAATATGTACAAATGTGTATACAAAAATATATATAAAAATTCTGTCAATGTTATGAAATGATGGGGGAGGCTGATGATCCCAAAAACAAACTGTAAAAAGAAAGATGTTCGTAACACCCGTCCACTCCTCAAAAATAAGATGTGTAAGCATGTCGACAGCAGCAGAACTGTTAGATAATTACATATATGTGACTGCCCTCAGATGATGCCAAATTGGATTTTGCACTTAGTATCCTTCAGAGAAGCCAAGTGCATCAGCAGGTTGACCTGAGAGATAACCTCCTAGCCACCAGGTTCAGATCCTGGCCTTCACTAGTTTTCAGTGGATGTTCCTGACACGTAAACATGTCTTTGTTCTAGTTGTGTCTAGAATATGCACATGTGGGACAAATCAAATGTCAGATGAATACATAAGTCCCCCACCAGAAAAAGAAATCTCTCATACCCTGACCTTGATGTAGAATCTGTGTTCTGGGAAAGCCCCAAAACTACACACCTACTTGCTACCAGTATTTGATAAATTCTGGTGTTTTGTGTTCTCATAGTTGATGGCGACAATGTTATAATTATACAAGGTCAAATCAAAATGTAATGGCAGTTTTGAAATTATACAGTAAAAATAACAGGGAGGTGCAACACACAACAGCACGCATGTGCATGGTATGTTGCAACTGTGCAGCACTCGGTCAATGGATGCTGCACATAGCAATTGAATCACCCTTGTTCTTTAGCTTCTTCCCAAGAACTACTGCTTTGTGGAATAGTCTCCCATGGGGATGCTTTCTCAAACACTACAATGATAACCTCTTCAAGTCTTGGATCAATCATTATCTATTTTCCATATCCTTATTATCTTCACCTCTTATGTCCTCCTCTTATGTTCATATCCCCAATGTCATTCAGTAACCCTCTATCTTGTGTGGCTCTTGGGCTTTGTATTGAGTGAACATTACTAAAATGAAGGAGAGATGTTGCAGAGTGCCAAATATGCCTTCCCCTAAAAGAATGTGTAAATAATTTTGAACTCTATTGAGGCTGGAAAGGGAAGAATGTTTAGCACCAGCATTTTTTCTTTTTAATCATTTCACGCTAAGCAAGGTGATAAAGCCACTAAGATGCAAGGGGGTTACTGAATGTGAAAGAATCTGAGAAAAAGAAAACCTTATTAAGGAGCAAGAACAATAAAAGAATAGAAATTAAGAAGAAAGAAGATAACAATTGATTTTTGCATTTAAATTTTTGAAGACCAAAGTTGACCAGAAAGCAAGAAGCTAGAAGAAAGTTCCACAAGCGAGTAGTGTGAGAGAAAAAGCTGTTAGCATAGAACTTATGGTTACATCTTAGCCATTTCAACTGCAAAGTGATGAGAGCTTGTCACCAATCTAGTAGTGTGCTTAAATTCATAAAGTCTAGGTACCATAGAGGAAATTTCATCAAAAGAATTACCATGAAGGTATTTATAGAAGAGACACAGGGAAGCTACGTTATGGTGGTGGGAAAGTGACTGAAGCCAGCTCGGCACCAATAACATATCCGGATTTGAATCTCACCATGGTCGATTTGTCTGGAAGTTGACCTTTTGATGTTATCGATTTGGAGGAGGTGACCTCAGCACGTATCACCTTTGGAAAATGCCTGAAAAGCATGCCACTGGTTGACCCAAGCCCTGTGAGTGAAATTGGGTAGACAGAGCGCTTTGCAAACCGTTGACTGTTGTGCTAGCATGAAGTCACAAGTCCTCGTGACTGAGGGTTTGAGTGTGCTGGCCTTTTTCAGACTGTTGATCATCCTAGATAATGCACTCTCTCCCAGAAACTGTAACTACGGTCTGCTTAGCATAGTTGCAGTATAAGCCACAGGTTTGCTCTGTGTAGAACAAACACAAATGTGCCTGAGCAGGCATCTACAACATGGATTGGCTAGCCACTCAATTAGACAGGCATCCTTAGATATGAGTGGCTAGCTATGCTCTCGTTTGCCAATTGAGCACTATGGAGGAATGGAATTTTTAACAGCTGCTGCTGCTGCTTTAATGTATCTCTCTTCATAAGAATTGAGCACTATGGCAGCCAGCATGACATTTATATAGCACGTATATAAAGCATTAAAAATTCCCTTTCTCTGCTGTGCGTCGATAGCCTAGAGGTAAGAGTCTCTGGCTGATGCCAAATCGGTTGACTTTTGATCCTGGCTTGAAGCAATCAGATGTCTAGCCATGCTGATGAGCTTTGATACAGCCAGACAGGCTCTCTGAGGATGATTATATATATATATATATATATATATATATATATATATATAATATTAGTGATCAATATGGATATTTCCAAAAGGATATAACTCCAGGGAGAGCTCTGTCACTAACAGAGCAATAATGTTTATTATAAAAGGCACAAACACTAAAATTTCATGAGGTCTGATGAATTGGGGCCGATTTTTACAACCTTAATGAAATAAATATAATCTCATGAAACTTTAGTGTTTGTGCCTTTTATAATAATATGTGCACATTTCGTTGAATACTACAGACAAGGTGCTTTGATTTAGTTTTTTTATACAATTTCTCATGTGATCTAATAATTTTTCCTTTTCAGATGATAAATTATATAAAAACTGCCCAAACGTTTTTTTTTTTTTTTCCAAGTGCTTTCAGCTATACATTTAACCATTTTCAAGGATGAAATATTTTAACTGTTAAATAATACATGCAACAAACTATTTCTTATTTAACAGTTAAAATATTTCATCCTTGAAAATGGCTAAATGTATAGCTGAAAGCACTTGGAAAAAAAACGTTTGGACAGTTTTTATATAAGTTATCATCTGAAAAGGAAAAAGTATTAGATCACATGAGAAATTGTATAAAAAAACTAAATTAAAGCACCTTGTCTGTAGTATTCAATGAAATGTGCATGAAAGAACAATTGCTGCCAAAATACACACACACATATATATCTATGTATGTATGTATATATATATATATATAGAGAGAGAGAGAGAGAGAGAGTGTGTGAGTTCTACTTCAGGTCTGGGGTGATCTTGAGTCTCAATAGATGTTCAAAGCATGCAGTGCCATTGAGAGTACAACCATTCATTGAATATTTATTTAACATTCAATATTTTAATTAATTTTACCAAATTGATACATCCGATCCAGCATTACAGTTCCAGGATCAAATAATCATTAAGTAAGAGTTTTAGATATCCAGTTTATTGATTACTTCTTTTGTGCATGAATCGCCAGCATGATAGATTCAGCTTAATGAACCGATTTCAGTCTCTTTAAGTCAAGCTTGAAATCACAAGAGTTAAATCTCTACATTCAACTGTTTGAAATTGATTTTGGCTAGCAGAGAAACCAAGAGATCTCTCTCTCTCTCTCGCTACACAACCTCAGAAATAGGGTAACTAAGTGTCCACAATACAGAAACCTAAGGCTTAATTGATTTTGGTGAAACCAAAACCATTTCAAGAGCTTGTCAATGAATCTCCTGGCAAATTTAGAATCCTTGGACCATTGAAAAGTATCTCTTGACATTTCTCTATAATTCTCTTCTGAGGCACGGTGGTGTAATGGATTGCAGCTTGAATTGAGGAATTGGAGAGCTGAGTTTGAATTCTAGTTGGGTTGATTACATTCTCTGTTGTGCTAATACCGTTAAGGAAAGGTATGAATCCATATCTTCTCCATTCAGCTATGGGTAAATAGCAGGACAGACTGGGTTATATAGCCTTGGGTAACAAACAGTCTAGGAGAAGGAAAACTCTGAATTCAAATCTGTTGCCCTGGCAAAGCACCTCCTATGCAACTAAGTTCAATTGTTTATATTGACTCGATGATCCTGACTATATGTGAAAGAGACATACGAAAGGACTTTGTCAAGAGGTGGCTTGTAATTATGTTAGTATATTTAGTTTATGACCAAATGCTATGTGGTATGCAACTAGTCCTTTGTATTGAATGGTTCTATTGACTATGGCTTCTGATTTTATTGTAGTATCAATTTTGCTAAGTTTATACAAAGTCAGTATGAAGCAGGCTCACTCAGAAGAGGAAACCAAAATAAAAGGACTATTGATTGCAAGGATGCAGAATGTATGGTCGTTTGCAAAAGAGGTCACCCAAGATGTAAGCTACAAATTGGAGATGTCAGTATCAAGCAGGCCTGGAAAGGAAAGCAGGATGGAGGCATCCAATAATTCTTATAAGTGTATCTTTCTTTCTTTTTTATTAATCAGTAAAGCCACTAAGACACAAAGAGTTACTGGCTGTGAAAGAATTAGAAAATAGAAACATTATATAAGGTGTGAGAATAAAAGAGAAATCAGAAGGACATTAGATAGTAATTGACATTGCATTTAAAATTTTGAAGATTAAAGTTGACTGGAAAGCATGGAGCCAGAAGAGTTTCGCAAGCAAGAAGTGCAAGAAAAGAAACTGTTAGAATAGAACTTACAGTTATATCTAGCTGTCTTGACTATAAATTGATGAAACCTTGTCACCATTATAGTACTTCACTTAAATTCAAATATTCTAGGTACCATAGTGAAGAGCTTATCTGAACAATTACCATTAATGTATTTATAGAAAAGGTACAGGGAGGCAGCTTTATGGTGGTGGGAAAGTGACTGAAGCCAAGATGTCAGGTCAGGACCAATAATATTGCTGATTCTTCTTTCGATTTTATCAAAGCTCTCTAAATATATAGCAGGAGCACCAGACCAT
>OZ038515.1:54258778-54286278 GCA_964036315.1 Acanthosepion esculentum
AAAACCTAAGTATTCACTTAATTTTTCTTTCTCTTTTTTTATCTGTGTTTTATCCATTCCCACATTCCACTGATCAAATGGTTTCAACATAGTATGTATATTGCTTCCTTCTACAATTAGATACCTGTGATCATCTAGCTCTGTCTCTATATGCTATTGGTATCTATGCTTGGCCTACTGATTGGATTATCTAAATATAGTATGTCTACTGCTTCCTTCTATAATTAGAAACATGTAACATTCTAGTTTTGTCCCATATGATATTGATATCTATTCTTGGCCTGATGATTGGATTGTATGTTTATTGCTTTCATTACATTTATTAATCTAAGACCTTCCAGTTATGTTCTCTCATGCTATTGTTGTCTATGCTTGGCCTGCTGATCAGATTATTTCAACATGGTTTGTGTGCTGATTTCTTCAACTCTCTTATTTTCTAATTCTATTTTCTTTCTGGAATTTTTGATAATTCTCTAGAGATTGGTATGCTACCTTTCCACCCACTGATAATTTTAAATATATCTTGAATCACTTTTCTTTGTTCCTGGCCTAACTTTTTACAATTTGTTGCAACAAAATTTCCAGACAGATATTAGCTTCGTCTTGATTAAATTTTGGTATAATGAATTTTGAAACCTAATAATAAAAAACCTCAGTACTTTAATCACTCAAGACACTTGAGATAGGGGTGCTTAATAATGATATGATTTTTTTTCTTTTTTGATTAGTCAAATAGGGTTACTTGACAAATTACTTATTGCAATAAAAGAATCTTCATTCTTGTTCTTGATTCAAATAAAATATAAATTATAATTTTTAATGATAGCTTTTTTTATTTTTGTCTGTATTTTTGAGATTAGGTATTGTAACTATATAACAGTATAATTGTAACTATAACAGTATGGGCATGAGTGGTTAGAACGTTTGCATTCTGACCATGAGACCCATGTTCAAATCTCACCATAGTCGATTTGTCAGGAAGGAGGGGGTTCATCCCAGCATGCAGCACATTTGGAAAGTGCCTGCAAACCATACCATGGGTTGATCCAAGCCTTGTGAGTGAAATTGGGTAGATGGAACCCTTGGGGGCTCTCAGTAGCTGTGCTAGCACAAAGTCACAAGTCATCGTGGCCGAGGGTTTGAGCGTGCTGGCTTTGTTCATAGTGTTGTGCACGCTAGATAACACGCTATTTCCCAGAAACTGTAACTAAGGCCTACTCAGTATAGTTGCAGTATAAGCCACAGGTGGGCTCTGTGGGTGTTGAATAAACACAAATGTGCCTGAGCAAGCATCTGCAATAGGGATTGGCTGGCTGCCCAAGTAGATGGGTATCCTTGTATACAAGTGGCCAGCTATACATACATACATATATATTGTAACTATTTACACTATTTAAATTTTTAAAACTTGTCCTCATCGATATTGTCATATTCACAATGTTTCGACTGTTGTACACTGTGGTCTTCTTCAGGTAATATATATTGGAATTTCAAACTGAACCCTTTATTTTGTCCATTGCGGCAGATTGTTTGAACTGTTGTCCTCATCTTTATTGAACTAGAACAATGTAAATAGTGTAAATACTTTTTTCATTTATTCATTATTTTGGTTTTTACTTGCTTTCTGGTATGGCTTCTGTGTAGACATCTCAGAAATCAATACTGATCACAGATATCTCATGACTAGGCGTCATAAACAAACAGGCTGTGCTTCTTGGTGAAATGTGGGAGATTGTAATATCCGAGGTTTTCTTAGAAACACTTAACTGGTGAGGCTGGATAAGTGGATATGTCAGTTGTTCAGTTCTGTTCAGTATACACTTAGAATCAGGAAGACAGTTGAAATTCTTAATTTCACATAATGAGGAAAGAGGACTTGGAAAATTAGACACTCACAGGATATATTAAAGCAAGAGGGGCAGAGGAAAGCCGCAAATAACCTACCTAATGAGCTTGTGTAAATGCTTGGTGGAACAGTGATTAGGAGAGAAAGCAAAAAGATAAGAATTACTTAAAGTTACTGTTGTGTTAAACCCTCCAACAGTAGAATGAATTCTTCCTCCTCTCATAAATACTAACTGCAGTAGTTGGATGTGGAGCGTAGACACAGTGTTAATCTACTGTTCGGACGGACACTTCTATCTGCTTATTACTAACACTCTTGCTTTGTATATATCTGTTATTTCAATACACTTGTTCAACCTAGCTTTGTCTTCTGTGTCTTTCTTTCTGGCCCCTAAACAGGCCACAACAGTTACAAGGGACTGGAAAAAGGAAATTGTGGAGAGCCATGATAGCCAGTGTCCTGAAGAGATTTGGGTAGGGTGGCTAAAGGTGGCTTGGAATCAATCCATTTCACAAAATCATTATTTGATGTCTAATCTTTTACATAGAATTAATTGAGTTTATTTTTAACCAATTTTTAATTGTGCCAAATATTATTATAGTGGATGTTTTTTATTTGACATAGATACCCCATTTTTATGTATGAAATAGTGTGTATTATGGCTATCAGTCAATTGAAGAGACCTTAGTTCAGAAAATATGTCCACTGACAGGGATCAAACTTGTGTCCCCTTTTCTAGGTACAACCTCCATGGCCAAGCGGTAAAGCACATTGGATCAAACGGTGGTTTCCTCTACAAAGGGGAGGCAGATTTGATCCTGGCTGGTGGACACACACACACATACATATACATATATATATATATATATATATATATATATATATATATATATATTATGCCTTTAAATTCCTTGAGGAACATAGAGCCACAAGATATCATTCTGGTTTCTATAACAAGCCAGTTTTTAAGTGTTAGCCTACTGCACAACCCCCAACTTGGAGGATAAGGTTTTGAATTCAGAGTCGTCTTTCTACTAGACCATTTGCCACCAAAGGCTATAGAACCAAGTCTTCCCTGCTATTTACCCATAGCTGGAGGGGAGAAGAGGATTCATATCTTTATCGAGGGTATTAATGCGTAAGTGAATGTAATGGATTCAACTGATTCTTCAATCTGAGCCACTATCCATTACTCCAACGTGCCTCTAGACACATTTTAGTTACTAAGATTTCTTGAATGTTCAGGCCAGTAGCCATAATACACACTGTTTAACAGATAAAAAATGAGACATCTATTTGATATAGGAATGTCTAGTCAATGAGATTCTGATGTTGGGAAGGTTATTTGGCTTAGAACACTTTAGCATTCCTTCAAATAGATCAGTTTTGCTTTTTATCTTGATATATTTTATGGACAAAGAAACAAATACCATAAAGAAATTGGTATTGAGTACAGTGAATTTTTTTTTTTTTTACTTGTTTTACTCAATCTTAATATTGTCATGTTTGTTCCAGAAATCGGGATCAATATGCTCTTCATTATTATTATTATTTTGTCAGTATTTTATTCTATTTTAATATTGGTATATTTTAGATTAAGTCTTTTCATTCTGCCTTAATATCATTCTTAAAATAATATTTTCTTAATTAATATTAAGAAAACAGAAGATACCAATTGACATTTAATTTAAATTTTGGAAATCAAAATTGACTAGAAAGCAAAAGTCTGAAACAAAGTCCTACAATCGAGAAGTGCAAGAGAAGAAACTGTTATCATAGAACTTATGGTTACATCTAGCCATTTTCATCGTAAAATGATGACATTGCCACCAATCTAGTACTATGGTTAAATCTTATTCATTTCAACTGTAAGATGATTAAATCTTGCCACCAACCTAGTAGTATGCTTAAATTTATAAAGTCTAGGTTGCAAAGAGAAAAAGCTCATTTTATTATAAACTTATAATTAATACTGTATTTATATTATGAGCCTATAATTAATACCCAATTTTTAAATAAACTTATAATTAAAAACCAGATTTTTATTACAAACCTATAATTAATGCCTGTCTGAATTTCGGGCTATCATTAATTATATTTGGACTATTGTCCTCATTTTTGTTTTGTTTTTGTTATTACAAAATTTGAGACATTGTGCCCTTCATCAGGTGTATATCAATCTGTAGGTTACCTGGATGTGTATACACCTGATGAATGACAGAGAGAAAATGGCTGAAATGTAGTGATAACAAAAACAAAAATGAGGACAATGTTCTGAATGTAAATAGTGTAAATAACTTATAATTAGTACTGGATATATTTTGTAAACTTATATTTACTCCCAGGCTTAATTTTTTTCAGAAATTAAAAAAAAAAAAAAAAAAAAAAAATTAATGCCTCACTTTTTTTTATAAACATGTTTTTATAAACGAAATGTTTATTTTGATATTTAATATAAAATTTTACTGTGGGCATTAATAGGTTAACTTGGGTACAAATTTTTCAATCATTCTCATTTTGCAGGTGTCTGATTAATATTTCCCAGCTAGCTTGTTCGAGAAAAATCATTTTCATACTGATAATCCAAACAAAATCTCTTTCGTTTCTTCATTTCAATAGCTTCCATCATTTACTGTTTCCCAGGTTGTGAACAGATTTTAATGTACATTTTCAGGCTTATACGCAACGATCAATATCTTGCTGGTGGCATGATTTTCTCTGCCTAACTCACAAAGATGAGGCGTGGGAATATCAGGGTTTTAAACTGTTGAGCTGGAATCTTCAAATCATTGTTGTCGTTCTTATACTTCTTTCTTTCTTTTAGTTTTTTTTTTTTTTTGTACACGTGCATACACATACACACACGGTCTTCCATAAACAAAGAAGATTTTTATCAGTTCATGTCTATAAATAACTACAGTGATAACATACTAAAAGTACCAACTTACTGGACTAAATTCATACCAGCATGACCATTTGTTGCAGAGCAGACTTCTTACTAGAGCCATTAGGTGAGGGGGCTGTTCTGGTTCTGTGAGAGGTATCTCATTGCAAAACGTTTATCTCCCAAATTTCCCGGGTGGAAATATCCCCTCAATCATTTCTGGTCAAAATATTTATTTTTCTTTCTTTTAAAATGAATAAAAGAAACACAGTGGAAAAAAAAATTCTTTCACTTGTATGTTCAACATTTTGTTTTTGTAATTCTTTTTGCAAAACAATTAGAGGCAAACAAAGTTTTTTTTTGTTTTTTTTGTTTTTTTATCTGAAATAAACTAGAAGTCTGGCCAGTTCAGAGAAACTTCCTTTAAAAAAATATGTGGAAATTTTTTTAGTCACTTACTTCAATATTAGGTGCCAAAAAATAATTTTTCTATTTTTTTGCCCCCAATTTTCCAAGCAAAGAAAACAAAAAGGAAAACTGATGAAAAACACATGCATTTTACTTAACAAAATCTCCAAATGACTGTAGTTTTGTCTTAAACCAGAATTTTTTTTGCAACATGCTGACATGTGTTGAAATTCTCACAGTATTTAATAATATTGGAGTTATTGCTAAGATTTTTTGTTGAGACTTATAAACTCGACATTTTGTTCAATTTCACAAAGCAAACAATGAAATCTGAATAAGCTCACTTGTTTGGAAAAATACTTTGACAAAAACCCTACTTGGCGATTTTTATGTATCCTAGTAAAACCAACTATTTGTCCTTCTATCCAAAATTTGGTTTCAATCGGTCAATGTATAGCTATTTTAAAGGGTATTATGGACAGACTAATGAAAGTCACAAAACTTTATATATAGATATTGTCTGTTTCATATAATTATTTTACAGTTCAAAATGTTTGTCATGACAACAGAATCCTTTTTTTTTTAATACTATTTTCTAGAATGAATCAATTTAACAAGCCTTTTTTTTTTTTTTTAAATTAGCACTTAAAATTAAAAAAAATTAATAATTTACTTTTTCTGTCAGATTAATACTGTAAAATATCCAAGGGAGATAATTTTTTATCTATTTACACTTTTTATTCAAACTATTGTCCCCATCCTGGTTGTTGTTGCTATCACAATGTTTCGGCCATTGTGCCCTCCTGCCTTCCTCAGGTTCATATCGATCTGGATAACCTACAGCTGAAAAGATTAGGACAAGTCTGAATATATTGTGAATAATGATAACACTTCATCCCAGAAATTGAGACAAAAAAAATAAGTTTTGTTTGCAAGATAAACCTCAGCTTTCTTTTCATTACTGACATTGGCAGTATGACCACAACAAAGAAATTGGCACTACCCAATCTTCATTGCCCTATTAGCAAGGTTTAGAAAATGCCAACTACATAAACAGTTGATATTTCTAGGTGATATAATGAGAGAAAGGAAGGCTTGGAGAACTTACCACTCACAAGACTTACAAGAGAAGTAGCAGGGAAACATCAAGTAACAAGCTTGCATAAATGGATAGCAGAATGTACTGGGAAGGATAGTAATACTGCTTCTCGTTCTTCTTCTCCTGATTCTTGTTTTTGTTTAGAGCTACAAAGAATAGGAAGTTGTAGAGAGCCATGAATGACCATGTCCCGAAGGCGAACTGCAAGTAACATAACTAATGAGCTTGTGTAAATGGGAGGAATAGTAAGGGGATAAACATTGTTTAGAGCTACAAAGGCTTGGAAGTTGTGGAGGGCCATGATCGCTCATGTCTCAAAGGGAAACTGCTAGTAAGGTAACTAATGAGCAGGTGCAAATGGATGAGAGAACAGAGGCTGGGAGGGATGGTAAGGGGATAAACATTGCTCAGAGATACAAAAGATAGGAAGTTATGGAGGGCTATAATTGAAAAACTCCTGTAGAGATGCAACAGATAAAAGAAGAAATAGTAGTAGTAGTAAAGTAGATGTTTCTATTTCTTCTTCTCTCTCTCCTGCTTCTCGTTCTTCTCTCTCTCTCTCCTGCTTCTCGTTCTTCTCTCTCTCTCTCTCCTGCTTCTCGTTCTTCTCTCTCTCTCTCTCCTGCTTCTCGTTCTTCTCTCTCTCTCTCCTGCTTCTCGTTCTTCTCTCTCTCTCTCCTGCTTCTCGTTCTTCTCTCTCTCTCTCCTGCTTCTCGTTCTTCTCTCTCTCTCTCCTGCTTCTCGTTCTTCTCTCTCTCTCTCCTGCTTCTCGTTCTTCTCTCTCTCTCTCCAGCTTCTCGTTCTTCTCTCTCTCTCTCTCCTGCTGCTTCTCGTTCTTCTCTCTCTCTCTCTCCTGCTGCTTCTCGTTCTTCTCTCTCTCTCTCTCCTGCTGCTTCTCGTTCTTCTCTCTCTCTCTCCTGCTGCTTTTCGTTCTTCTCTCTCTCTCCTGTTTCTCGTTCTTTTTTGCTTCTCCTCCTCCTCTTTTTTCTTATCCTTGTTCTTCTCCTCCTTTCCCCTCTTCCTTGTTCTTTTTCACCTTTTCTTCCCCTTTCTCCCTCTCCATTTGCTTTTAATACTAATACTAATAATTATAATGTAAGTTAAAATAAAGATACTATTTCTGCTATTACGCTCTTATGAAGTTGAAATAAAGTTAAGCAAGACTGTTTTCAAATTAATGTCTCTTTACAGCCAACCTATCAGATCGACAATATCCTCAGGGAATAAATCTTTACACAGTATTTGTTAAGTTTGATGACTTGGTGCCAGCATTGTGTCTTCACTTCGAACAATCAGAGTTGCAGTGAAAGAATGACTGATTTCACAAAGGTCTCAGAAAACCTGGATATCAACCACTGTTCTTCACACAACCCAAGTAGTTGGAAACAGAATGACAGCAAATTATGTTACTTTATGAATGTAACGTATTAGAACTACAGAAAGAAAATACAATGTTTTGGATGAAAAATGTGACACCACGATCTAAAGGCGCATAGGATTTGTGAAAGATGCCTTCCAAAAACTGAGCAAATTATTAAGAAAGAGGAAAGTTTCACTAGAAACAAAAGTATGTTGAACTGCTTTGTAATATCAGTCCTCCAATGTGAATGCAAGACAGCTTCCTCAGAGATGAAGAGGAAACTTGAAGCAACAGAGATGGGTAGAAGGATGCTGAAAATATCACAAACAGAACATGTGAGCAACAAAAAGGACACTTGTATTTCCAGGGTTCATAATGAGGAAAGAAGACTCGGAAAATTTGATGCTCACAGGATATATTGAAGACAAGTGAGATAGTGAAACATTAACCTTAACCTACCTAACAAGCTTGTGTAAATGGATGGCAGAACAGAAACTGGGAGGGATATAAAGAGACAGACAATGCTAAGAGCTACAAAGGATAGGAAATTGTGGAAATCCATGATCACACATGTCCTAGAGGGATACGACACACAAAAAGAAAAATTTCTGCTACCTACAAATCAGTAAATAATGGTTATCAGCACGGAAAATCCTAAGGAACCAATCTTCCTTTTCTGTGTGTGTGTTTTTTTTTTTTTTTTAAGTGTATCACCCCAAGCAAGGCTAGAGGCCACTAGCACACAAGGGGTTACAGAAGGTTTGGAGGAAGAGCAGATAGGAGTGGTAAAGGAGAGGATGTGGAGAAAGACTGGATCGTGTTGTAGCCATTCAGGACATGTGCAGTCTTGGTTCTACACAGTTTCTATCCTTTGTAGCTCTTAGCGATGTTTGTTCCTTTACTATTCTCCTCCATGTTCTGCCATCCATATATGCAAGATTGTTAGTGCTGTAGCCTAGGAAGGGGTTACTCAATAAGAATAACCAAAACGAAGGTTGGACATGGAATGATAATATTTATAACAGGAACAATATAGAAAATTCGCCAGTGGCGTGTAGTAAGTAATCAACTGCTAGGGGTGAGCTAGAAGTGAATCATGGTGAATTGCAAGGGAATCCCAATGACTACCACATGCCATATATTCTACTGTATTTATACAGATTGGGACATACCCATTATAGTCCATAGGTACAGTATAACAAGATATAAAGTCAGAAGGTGTACAAAAAAGAAATGTGACTGGAAGGAATAATAATCCACTGTGAAGTGTGCAAATGATGTTGATTTGAACATGCAGGCTATTGGTAGACAAACCAGAGGCTGCCTGAGCAACAAAAAAAGGTCTTGAGGATTTGAAATTGAAATTAATCAACCAATCCAGACTAAGAGACCAAATTTAATATATATATATATATATATATATATAATGTGTTGTAACTTAGGAAAAGGTTACTGAATAAGAATAACCAAAACAAAGGTTGGAAATGAATGATAATATTTATAACAGGAACAGTATACAAGATTTGTCAGCGGCATGTAGTAAGTAATCAACTGCTAGAAGTGAATCAAGGTGAATTGCAAGTGAAATCCCAATGACTACCATATACATTATATTCTACTGTATATATACAGATTAGGAAATAACCATTATAGTCCATACATACAGTATAACAGTTAGGTAGGTTACTAGCTCTACCTCTTTTTCCTTCAGCATGCCACACCAATAATTGTAAACCAATCAATTTTATTCAGCTTGTCCTACAAATAATTTTAAATCCTTCAATTTTACTCAACATGTCACAAAAATTGTAGACCAATCAGTTTTATTCAGTGTGTCTCCCAAATAATTGTAGAATAGTCAATTCCTTTCAGCTTGTCATGCTGATAATTGTAGACCAATGGATTTTATTCAACATATCCCACAAATAATTGTAGATCCATCAATTTCATTCAACATATGTTATAACACAAATGGTGTATAATCATCAAGCATTTTGTAGGCGAGTTATTTGTTAATAAAAATTTTTTTTTTAGTTTACCTTTTTTAATAAAAATAATATTATTTTATTTTCAGGTTATAAAAATGTGTGTTGATAATCATACGCTTCAGGATAATCATTTAAAAATGTTGTTGTTGAATTATGTTTCTTTTTTCATAATAAATATTGTTTAAAAAACGCTTGATAATTATGCACCAACCCAATAATTATAGGCTAATCAATTTTATTCAGCATACCATTAATAATTGTAGACCAATTGATCCTATTCACTGTGTTCCACAAATAATTGTCAACCAATGAATTTTATTCAATATGTCCCCAAAATAATTTTCAGCCAATCATTTTAATTCAGTTGATCCTATTCATTGTGCCCCACAAACAACTGTAGACCAATGAATTTTTTTAATGTCTCAAAAATAATTTTAGGCCAATCAATTTTATCCACACAAACAACTGTAGACCAATGAATTTTTTTAATGTCTCAAAAATAATTTTAGGCCAATCAATTTTATCCACACAAATAACTGTAGCTGCGTTACACTAACCACAACTGATGTAAAGTATTTCAATAGATTGGAATCCAGACTCTTTCATATGGTCATAAAAAATTCAATATTTATTGAATATAAAATATATAAATCAACAAGCTCAATTTAAAGATATCTTTCATTTGAATAGAGGTGCAGTGGAGTAATGGATAATGGCTGGGATTGAGGATTCATATAGTTGAATTCCTTACATTTACTTAAGTGTAAATATCCTTGAGAAAGGTATGAATCCATCTCTTCTCTCTCCAGTTATGGGCTAAATAACAGGATAAATCAGATCCAATAAACTTGGGTGGAAACCTGTCTAAAAGAATGACAACTCTGAATTCAGAACAGTGGTTGGCAGATAAGATGGCTCCTTCACCAGACTCTGGTTAAACCAGAGCTGTTAAAGGGTGGATGAACTC
The DNA here is from genome assembly GCA_964036315.1 of Acanthosepion esculentum. Taxonomy (NCBI): domain Eukaryota; kingdom Metazoa; phylum Mollusca; class Cephalopoda; order Sepiida; family Sepiidae; genus Acanthosepion; species Acanthosepion esculentum. Next base: position 54,269,331 of record OZ038515.1, read on the forward strand.
CTCAAAGTCAACAGCCACCCAATTATGGGTTAAATAGCATCACCAGCCTGCAATTAGTTAAGTGTGGTGAGTCAGGCTACACCCCTGAAAACATGGTCAATCAGGATGGTGTTCCTATAACAGAAGTAAGTAGGTTCTGGATTTGGATTTCATTTGAATTATGTTAAAATTCAGTCATAAGTTAACAAACCTACAGCATCCATAATAAAAGTTGTTGCCATCTGATATTTTACATTGTTCCAAATTAGTCAAATGGACACCATTTACATTGTTTGGACTGTTGTCTTTATTTTTATTATTATATTCACAACATTTAGGCTGTTGTATGCTCCGGCCTACTTCAGGTGATATACATTGGAATTTCAAGCCAAACCCTTTATTTAGTCCATGGGGGTAGAGTGTTCTAGTTTCATATGTCAAGACTTTTCTGATACCTCATTTCAGAAATATAGTCAAATGGAGTCAAAAAATTTATTTAATTACCTCAAAAGTCAAAATAATGTTTGATTAGAATTTCTTAAAACTGTACTGAATTATTTCAATAGTGAAAAATGGCAAGTTTGCTGAATTATTATTAATATAAACTTATTAATATACTAAAATTATACAAGTGTTTCCATCATTGTCAGCTTTATGTAGCTACATCCAGAGTAGGATTGATTTGTTTTTATGGCTTGTCAACCTTTTGCGAGTTGTTTAAAACCAGAAAATAGTTTTAGATCTTAAGGATTTTTTTGAGATAATAATGATTTACCAATACAAGTTCTACTAATTAATTCATGATGGGAAGAGGTGGATTCATGCCTTTCCAAAGGGTATTTGTACATACAGTGGAGGAGGGGGGTAGACAAATATTCATACACATACAAATTTTTAATTTATTGTATTTCCAACAAATGAATAAACATACTTTTCATATAATTAACTCTACACAGATGCATAATAACTAAATATGCATAGGAAGAAATTGATTTAATAGAAATAAATCCCATTTATCCATTTTAATGGGTGAAAAAAGGATTCGTACAATACAAAAAAGAATGCATAATCTTCATTTAATACGCTGCAGAATAGCCATTATTCACTTCTGCAGCAACCAACCTCTTCTTGTAGTTCTCAATTAATGATTTGCAAATTTTATTTGGTATTTTGTTCCATTCTTCTTTGCATATGGTCTTCAGATCTGGGATGAATATAAAGAACCAGAGTGGAATTGGAACTTGACTCTCTGATTTCCAATTCTGAATCATTATCCATTGCACCATCCAAGCTTACAACACCAGGTATTTCAAAGTAGTCACCCATCTAGGTACTGACCAGGCTTGACATTGCTTAGCTTTGGTGAACACACCGGAACCAGTGTTTCAATATGACATGGCCATAAGCCTTCAGAGTAGGAAATTCAAGTGAACTTAGCATAACGGCAAAAGGAACTATAGAAAATAGATGCCTTGCTGAAAATGTTGCTGACACAAAAATTTTCAGTACTCCTCTATGGCAGTGAATGCAGGACAGTTTCTTCACAGATTAAGAAAACTCTTGGAGCAACAGAAATGTGATTCTACAGAAGGATGCTGAGAATAGCATGGACTGAACATATGAGCAATGACCAAGTTTTAGAGAAAATGCAAACAAAAAGGACAGTGATATTTAACATCAGAATAAGAGAGCTGAAATTTCTAGGGCACATAATGAGGAAAGACGGCTTGGAAAATTTGATACTCACAGGACATACTGAAGGTGTGGAGTGAGTAGCCATGCAAAAATAAGTAACAGAACCATCCAACAAACAGAATTGACAAAGTTTGCAATGAATAATAACAAGAAAGAGAAAAAAGAAGAGAGCAAAAATGAATATGAAACAAGCAAACAACATGTTCAAGGCAAAGCAACAGTAATATGGCAAACTAAGAATTGGGGTTGACACACAAAAGCATGTTCAGCCAAGCAAACATAGCATTCTGACTTCAAGACATGACAGACTGGGACTGAGTTAGATGAAACCGAGAACCTGCTTATTTTACTGGCTAGGAAAAAATCCCAACAAGAATTTGTATGCTTCTGCCTGTAAAGTGGGCAGGGGTAAGTGTTTTGCCGTCATTCCTAAAGATTTAAATCAACAGAAGGCAAGAAGAATAGAGAAGCCAATACTTTGTGAGCTTGAGTAAGTGTATGGCACAGCAAGTTTTAGGAGAGATAAAAAGACAAAGTTTAATCAGAGCTACAAAGGAAAGGAAATTGTGGAGAGCCATGATCGATTATGTCCTGATGGGACATGACACGTAGATGAGAAGAACTTTTATGATAACTTTTCTCTATTTGTAAGATGGGTAATTGGCTAGTCTCCAGAAGTTTCTGGAGAGAAATAAACAATGACTGTCATAAAGTTGACCTGAGGGATTAATAAAAATGCCATTGGATATTATAGTTTTAGTCAAACAGAATTAATAAAATTTTAGTGAGGTTTTTAGATTGGTGAGGTGTTACCCTAAGATTTAAAGAAGTTGAATAAATTGATCAGGCAATTCACCTGTCAAGTTACCCAATTTTTTTTTCTTTCTTTGCCAGACGTTTCAAGCACTTCTCAAAATCATTTCATCAGGAAACAAAGGATATCATTTCTTACTATGTTTTCATTTTATTTCAAGAAGCCACTTCATATGATATTTTGGTAGCATCTTGGGTGTACACAATTAATTGATTTTGATTTTACGACTTGTAGGTTATTTAAATCTGAAACACGTTTTGGGATTGCAAGAATAAATTTTTTTTTTTTCAAGTGAATATTGCATTAACAGTTTTTAGAAATAATAATATTCAGATACATGTCTTACTATTTTACCCATAGATGGAGGGAGAAGAGGCGGATGCATATCATTTCCAAGGCTATTTGCATAAGTGTATATGAAGAACCTGACTGAAATTTAAATCTGATTTCTCATGCTGAGCTGTTATTCATTACACCACCTGCACATTTCAGATACATGTCCTACTATTTTACCCATAGATGGAGGGAGAAGAGGTGGATGCATATCATTTCCAAGGCTATTGGCATAAATGTATATGAAGAACCTGACAGAAATTTAAATCTGATTTCTCATGCTGAGCTGTTATTCATTACACCACCTGCACATTTCAGATACATGTCCTACTATTTTACCCATGGATGGAGGGAGAAGAGGTGGATGCATATCATTTCCAAAGGTATTTGCATAAGTGTATATGAAGAACCTGACTGAAATTTAAATCTGATTTCTCATGCTGAGCTGTTATTCATTACACCACCTGCACATTTCAGATACATGTCCTACTATTTTACCCATGGATGGAGGGAGAAGAGGTGGATGCATATCATTTCCAAAGGTATTTGCATAAGTGTATATGAAGAACCTGACTGAAATTTAAATCTGATTTCTCATGCTGAGCTGTTATTCATTACACCACCTGCACATTTCAGATACATGTCCTACTATTTTACCCATGGATGGAGGGAGAAGAGGTGGATGCATATCATTTCCAAAGGTATTTGCATAAGTGTATATGAAGAACCTGACTAAAATTTGAGCTGTTATTCATTACACCACCTTCATGCTTACGACACCTGGTATTCCCAAGATGTCAGCCATCTAGATACTGACTAGCTCATTGCTTAAACCAGGCAATAATGATGACATTCAGCATTTATCAAAATTTAAAGTTTTAATATTTCTTTTGGTGAGCAATACTATACATGACTAATGGTGTCGCATGATGCTGCGATAATACGGCATCAACTGTCCTGCCTCTAGTATTACTTGTGTTAAGATCTAATTACATAGGCAATGCTTTTTTCTATGTTTTTCTTTTATCATCATGCTTCCAAAGCCCCTTACAAATACTGCTGAATGCCCAACTGTGTATTGAATGTGATGAAAAGTAAAAGAAAAGCAAAGTTATTCAACTGGAAGGGAAACTTGAACACTAAGTGACACTGCTTAAATTAATTGGTCCACTCATAAAAAAACAAGGAAAAAAATAAAACAATTGAAAATCAATAATTCAAGATTGTTCAAGCATATTCTAAAGTTATAGGCCTCTTATCATTGTTATTTTCATGCTAGTTTTATTCCATCTTAATAATGTTGCTTTTTATGCCAACACTGAGTCTCTTCATTAAGATTATCATTTTAGTTGTAGAGTAGAACTCGACATACTTCCTGTTTTTCCCTACTACTGTGACAATGGACGGCTCCAACTTATAAATAGAGCAAGTTGCCACATTAAAGTAGGATTTGAGGAGTAGTTGATTTATTCAAGTTTTTCTGTTCTATGTATGAATATTTAATAAACCTCTTTTCTTTTCCTACCTGGTTTTCTGTTCCTTTGATACTCTCTCTAACTATGGCCTTCTTTATGATGAAAAGTTAAAGTAAAGGAAAGTTATTCAACTGGAGCAAGAACTTGACCACTAAGAGACAGTGCTTTAATTAACTGGTCCATTCATAAAAAAAAGGCGACATTTAAAAAAAAAAATTGTTGTCGATTACCATCCATTTGACCTTCCTCACCTCATTTGTCAGATTTTTAAAAATATATATATATTATCATTTTAGAAGTGGACATCCTTTTCATAATATAAGTACATAGCCAAATCAATCCCTGACTTTTTGAAAGAGTGTTGCAGAGCAGGACTCAGCATACTTCCTGCTCTTCCCTACTACAGTGACAATGGACTCCTCCTACTTATAAATATGGCAAGTAGCCACATTAGAGTAGGATATGAGTAGTATTTGGTTTACTCAAGTATTCCCATTCTATGTATGAGTATTTAATAAACCTCCTCTTCTTTGTTTCCTCTACTTAGTCTTCGGTTCCTTTGATACTCTCTCTACCTATGGCCTTCTGAGTTCTTGGCTATTTTGAACAAAGACAACATTACAACAAAGGATTATTTATATTTTGTATTTAATTATAGATGTCAAGTTTGAAACTTTCCTTACATCATTAATAACTTTGTACCATTACAAATTGGGGAAAAGGGATTCATGTTTGGATAGCATAACAGAAAAACAAGTTACATAAACATATTACAAATATCAAATGTATATACCTACAGATATTATTTGCTTTTGAGAATTTAATCAGTTTGCTAAAGAGAAAGGTAGTGTAAATGTTCTGCCTTTCTTTTGTGTGGCAAGAAGAAAATATATTTTTGTATGAATTTGACTTGTAGGATTAAAAGTTTTTGAAATCAGATGCTTTCACTGTAGATAGAGATTTTGAGTTGATTTGAAAGTTTTTTTGTCTTATTTAATAGTTATTTCACCAAGTAGCAGTCACTGATTCATGAAACTTTCAAAAGCCACAAATGAAACCATCCTGAAGACAACTGCCAGAGATCACTTGGCTTGCTTTACATCAGACCTTTGTTCCTTGCTCAGTTGCCTATATACTGCAAGTGCTCCACCTTGCAACCTCAGAGGGATAACGTCTTACTTTCTGAATATCATACAGCTCACAAATGAGCTCCATGTTTTCATACCTTTCAACTATTGGGAGATTGGTGCCTGCTCCATAGAATTCTGGAATCAGCTGGATGTCAAACTGTTTGCCATTTTCTTGGTGTTGAAATAGTATTTTTTATTATTGGTTGGATATTTGCTCACAAGGAGGGATGGACAGATTAGCAGCACTTGAATCAAAAACAAGAAAAACTGGATCATAACAAGGGGTGTTGAAAACTGGATCATAACAAGGGGTGTTGAAAACTGGATCATAACAAGGGGTGTTGAAAACTGGATCATAACAAGGGGTGTTGAAAACTGGATCATAACAAGGGGTGTTGAAAACTGGATCATAACAAGGGGTGTTGAAAACTGGATCATAACAAGGGGTGTTGAAAACTGGATCATAACAAGGGGTGTTGAAAACTGGATCATAACAAGGGGTGTTGAAAACTGGATCATAACAAGGGGTGTTGAAAACTGGATCATAACAAGGGGTGTTGAAAACTGGATCATAACAAGGGGTGTTGAAAACTGGATCATAACAAGGGGTGTTGAAAACTGGATCATAACAAGCAGGGCATAAACAAGACTTCCACATGGGAACACCATACGTACAGGATGAATATAGTCAAGACAGCAGATACGCAAACAAGGACAAATGAATTTCAAATAAAGCTGGATAACATGGTCAGAAATCAGTGTGGCGTGCTGCCAGACTGCTGATTCCCAGAAAATATGCCTGCTTTTATGGAGCCCAAAATTCCAGCATTTGGCTAACAAAAGGAATCATTTGCATAGTTAACATCATCCTGACTATTTCATGGGGAAGCTGGTAGACACTTTCTTCATAACCAAATGTCCCAGGGTTTGCATTGGTTCTCTTCTGGTATGGCAGCCATGTGCCTTCCTTCTGTTGAGACAGCACACTAAACATTGTTTGACCAACAGGGGTGGGTACCATTATCAGTAGTGATTGACAGCTCTATCTGCATTTCATTTCTGCTACAGATTTTGAGTTGATTTGAAAGTTGTTGTTTTTTTTCTTTTTATATTTTGTTATTTTTCCCAATAGAAATCCCAAGAGCCACTCATGGTGAAGGTTTACTGAGTGAGATGTTTCTAAGAGAAAGAGGAATTAAGGAGTGAATATTATGAGGATGTTTAGGGTAGATATTGGTTGACTCTGGACTTGAAGAGACCAGGATTGTAGTTGGCAGGGAAGCATCCACTTGGGAGTTTGTTCCACAAAGTAACAGCCCTGGAGAAGAAACTGAGTGAAACTTACTTCTTATTGAAAGGACACAAAGGGAATGGCGATGATTTGCCACTGTGACAGTCTGAGCTGGTGGAACTAAGGAGTGAAACTCAAGCAAACATCTGCCGTAGAGTAGCAAGAGTCTAGAAACGTTTTTTTCTGTGAGATTAGGATTGCATGGTGGAAAATAATCCATCACTCACAAGGCAGAATAATCACTTTTGAAATCTGTGGAGGCTGGACAGTGAAGAATGTACAGCACCAGATATGGCAGAAATGCTTCATTCTTGGTTTGATCTGACTCTCACAAAGATAGAGAATGGCAGCAGGAGTTAGGTATTTTCTGGAATGGTTCAAGGAACTGGGTATTCTTCCAGCATATTTTGTGATAGCACAAATATATGCATTCTATTTGACTTTGAGAATGAGCTTAAGACTCAGTTGTTCAAAGGAAGGAGCCTTTTTGAAGGTATGACTATTCATCTGGATTTGTGCACATTCAGGATCTGCGTAGTGATGAAGTATTACTGGATTGATTTTGGAGGTATTGAATGATATCAGCCAGTCTTTTCTCCATTGAACTGTGAGAGCTAGATCAGTGAAGAGATCAGTTGCCAGGCTCTGAAATAATACTAGCTTGATTTTGGTCATCTTGAATGATACCAGCCAGACTTTCCTCTATTGAACTTTGAGAGCTAGATCAGGAAAAAAATCAGCTATCAGGTTCTGAAATAATACTTTGGGAGTTATTGAATGATACAAGACAGTCTTTTCTCCACTGGGCTGTGAGTATTAGGTCTCATGTGCCTTAGAAAACTGGCCACAAACAACCCTCATGTAACAACCTGGCACAAAGAAGATCGGTTTAATGTGGGAAGCCTGTGTGCGTAAACCCAGGCTAGGGAACAAAAATTTATGAGTCCATGTAACCGTCAGTTGTGCTGGCCTTGGTGTGTGCACTGATCCCTCTCTCTAATGCAATGAGAAGGTTCAGCCTCAGGAAGCTGTTCCACAGGGCCTGAACCTCTCAGTATAATTTTCCCCAGCTGCAACTCTGTCCTTTGACGGAGTTGCCCCTGAGTGCACTCTGCCCAAAGACAGACGCAACTGAGAGATGATAAATAGGGTGTTTCACACTACTCAAAAGTTTGTGTAGTAAAGAGAATTAGTGTATGAATGAAAGTTGAATTGAAAAAGTTCTTTCTTATATTATCAGCTATCAATTACTTCAGTTTATATATTTTTTTTTGTATAGTACCAGGTTTCTTCTTAACATCATTGTAACAGGAGAGCTTCTAGGCACAAACAAAATGGCATGATTGCTAATGTATACTGCTCTGGATCACTCTGTATATAGCTATCATATTAAGTGTCTTTTAAAAGACTGGGCTACATGAAAGTGGAACAAATATATGGATTCTTTTTAATTTCTTTTTAAAGCTTTTTATTGGCTGAAAAAAAAACTTTATTTTTATTTCTTTTAAAGGGGTTGCAACATTGAAATAAAACTAAATATGGAGTGAATTTATAGGAATGAGAAGATTTAATGCTAAGATTCTTCTATGTCCCTTCAGGATATTGGTGATTAAGGCTCTCCACAATTTCCTGTTCTTTGTAGCTCTTAATAATGTTTGTCTTTTTGCCATCTCTCCCCAACCTGTTCTGACCATCCATTTGCTTAAGCTCACCAGATAGGTTATGCATTGCTTTCCCCTGACCTGCCTATGAAAATTTCTTGGTTGCTTTAATCATTTGATAAAAATAATTAAATTGATTTAATAAAATATGAATTTGCAAATATTTTTAATATCACAGAAATATTTTTCCTTTACAAAATATTGAGTAAGAATTTTTATACAAGTTTGAACTTTGCTCTAGTTTGCTTATCTCCCTTCTTTTGAACTCGGTTTGTCACACTAACAATACAGAATGTATGTGTGTCTACTGCAGATTTTATAAGCATAAGATTTACTGATAGATACTGTAACAAAAGCAGTTATAAAATTATTTCAAAATGATTGATTCTCTTGAAAGGGCAAAGATCTAAAATTGGTCAATTATTGGATAAAACAAAATTGTTCTACAATTGATTCAATTAATACTTTTTGATAGAGGGTTTTATGACTATTGTTTCTCAGCAAATACTTCACCTTGATTGAATGAATTTGTCCTCAGGTCAAACACTCTGCTCTTGTTGCTTTTTGTATACAAAAGTACATTTATTCTAAATGAAAAATCTTATTGTGAATGAATGGTATATTGTTTGATGCAATTAATCAGCTAATTGAGGGCTTTCTTAATTCTCTTAAATAAAAAATATGGTCAGTATTTTTTTGTTAATGTTTTAAACCTTGAATCACAAATGAACTGTTGTCTTTCATATCCACAAAAAATTAAATGGATGCTATTGTCTAATTAAAAATGTCTAATTAGAGTTTTTCTTAGACATTTTTTGCCAAGCTTCATTATTTTAATTTCTTTTGTTGCTTTTTAACATAATGCTCAACATCAAATGATATGTTAAATTATACAATTTTACATATATGTCAAGATGAAAAGAATTTTATCAATGGCATACTCAAACATAAATAATATATAATACTTAGGTATTATTATTGTAATTTCCACTTATATTTTAATTAAGGTCTCTTTAATTAAACTAATTTGAATGATACCAGCCAGTCTTTTCTCTATTGAACTTTGAGAGCTAGACCAGGAAAAAAATCAGCTATCAGGTTCTGAAATAATACTTTGGGAATTATTGAATGATACAAGACAACCTTTTCTCCACTGAGCTGTGAGTATTAGGTCTCATGTGCCTTAGAAAACTGGCCACAAACAACCCTCATGTAACAACCTGGCACAAAGAAGATAGGTTTAATGTGGGAAGCCCGTGTGCGTAAACCCAGGCTAGGAACAAAAATTTAATTTTTTTTATTATTGTAATTTCCACTTATTATTTTAATTAAGGTCTCTTTAATTAAACTAATTTGGTATGGAATTGGTTTGTCCTGCCTAAAACAACAAACCATATCATTCAATTTAATATAAAAAGTCCCAAAATTTAAAGGAAAAATTCTTGGCAGGGCCAGCTGGTTTAAGCTTACTACCACCCAACCATTGATTCCTTAACCCTTTCTTTTCCTCTGTCCTGGGTAAGACGATAAACTACGTCCAGCAGCAAGGCCTCTGATCAGGAGGTTTTGAGGAGTGTAGAACCACCTCTTAATTGTTGGTGTTCCCAGATCCACCCTAACCCGGGGTGGTAGCACCTGTTAGGGTCCCAGCTATGGGCAAATAGTTAACACTCAGATTACATCCGCGTCCTAGGTATGACAATAAACTACATCCGCATCCTGGGTAAGACGATAAACAACGTTCAACAGCAAGGCCTCTGATAATACGTTTTTGAAAAAATAATATTGCCAGTTATACATTTTTGAAAAAAAATAATATTACCAACTATACGTTTTTGAAAAAATATTACCAGCTATACGTTTTTGAGAAAATAAATATTAACAGAAATGGATTTTTAACAAAACAAAAATATTACCAGGAAAAAAAAGTTGTCTGCATTAAATGACCCATTGAGGTTAATATGCCATAAAACTAAACAAACTTTCTTTTCCTAAGAGATGAACGTTGCAGTGTTCACAAAATAAATTATAATCAAAATGAATAATTAAAGTTTCCTTCTTTATTATATATATATATATATAAAAATGTTAGATATAATTAAAAATATATATCTCTGTAAAAGGGTATCTAAAGAATGCAACACTTATTGAAAGTGAAAGTAACTTACTTAAAAAGAAAATTCTTGAGTGTGCTGCTATTGAATCTTACCAAAATATAAATCTGCACTCCGGGTTTTTTTTAGAATATCTTTCCATAAAGAAATATTACTATCACAAGCCAGTATACACGACTATATAAAAGTTTAAAAATTAAAAGAAAACAATGGAAAACAAAGTCTTTTATTTAAAATATGATACATAAATTACTCTCAGACTAAAATAATATAAATAATAATTACATCATTAAAAAATTCAAAAATATTTACTCCTTTTTGTTTATTAGACATTAAATTACATCACTAAAAATGAAATAAATTTTACCCTGTAGTATAGCTATCCCTACATAAGTTTTTTTTTGAAAAGTTGTAACTTTTTTTTTTTAAATCAGTATCACCCCATGCAAGGCAGTAAAGACACTAAGACACAAGGGTTTAATGTGTGTCGAAGAATTAGAAACAGAAACATTACTAATGAGCAGGAAGAGAAAATAGTAATCAGGAGGACAGTAGATAGCAATTGACATTGCATTCAGATTTTTGCAGATTAAAGTTGGCTGAAAAGCATGGAGACAGAAGAGAATTCCACAAGTGAGAAGTGCAGGAAAAGAAACTGTTAGCATAGAATTTATGGTTACATTAAGCCTACTCTACTGTAAATTGATGAGATCTTAATGCCAGTCTAGTACTGCATTTAAATTAAAAAATTCCAGGCACTATAGTGAAGAGCTCATCCGAACAATTACTATAAAAGTATTGATGGAAAAGTCAAAGAGAGGCAACCTTATGGGAGTGATTAAAATCTCTGTTGTACTTTTATTTTGCTAGAATATTTAATTTTTCACAATATTAAAGAATAGAAATGAACCGGATATTTCACCATGACATGTTTCTTCTAATTTCCATTTCAAAACTTATTTATTTTAAAATCAGTATTTTAAATATTTTTAAATCCACATAAATTATTGTAATATTTTGCAATTTTAAAATTACCAGTACCAGCATACACTATAAAGCAATATAATTATGAAGTTGTTTATGTAGGTATTTTGTATTGTTTTATTTTTCTCCAATCTTTTGAAGTTTTTAAACTGGATACTTTGTGTCAACAAATGGAGGAATATAAAAGAACTTCATAGCAGGGGAATTGTTGTAATGTTAATGTTTTTAATCAATTTCAATGAATTTCCTGTCTTTGAGACAAGAGACATTCAGTTACATTGATTCTCAAAGAACAAATATGGCTGACATATCAAAAACCTTTTGTAAACAATTGTCATCAACACCTTTGTGTTTTATTATCTATTGTGAAAACCGAGTGTTTTTGCAATCTTGCTTTTTCAAATAAAAGGGTTTTCAAGCTGAGTAAATATTTCTGAAAACATGTACATTTGTATAATATGACACCCCCACATCCACTTTTTACATTTAATTTTCGTCCAACATTTCATGTATTTTGCACAAGAAAATATAGTAATCTTGATTTAATTGGGAACAATGCCCAAGAATTTATGCTGGGAGCAAACCAACTGCATACAGATAGAAAATGAATTGAGTAGCCATACACAGATAGAAAGGGGCATGAGACAAAGATGTGTCCTCTCCCCAGATTTATTCAACCTCTACAGCAATGATATCTTAAGGGAACTAGAGACATAGGGAAGGTTACTGAATAGAATAATCAAACAAAGGTTGGTAATAAATGATAATACTTAGGACAAGAACAACGCATATAAAATTCACCAGCAGCACATAGAAGTAGTAGTCAACTGCTAGAAGTGAGTCAAGTGAATTCCACAATGAATCTCCAACTGCAAACAAACATACAGTATTTACTACTGTATTTATGCGAATGGGGACATACCCATTATCATCTGTAGGTATGCTACCACAAGGCCCTACCAGGATTTATTATCAGTGGGTGTAATCAGTTTTGATGGTTAAAATAGAAAGAAAACTACAGGACCTCTGAGACAGGGTAATAGAAGAAAGTAAGACAAAAGTACTACATGAAGACAGAAAGCATGGTCATCAACAAGAGAAAAAACCCAAAATGAGAATTATGAATTGTATACATTATTGTTGCAGCATACCTATGGAAGATAATGGGTATGTCCCCATTCACATAAATACAGTAGTAAATACTGTATGTTGGTCAGTAGTTGGAGATTCGTCTCCAGCTGTGTTGGCTAAACTGTCTGCCTGGAAGCAGAGAGGATCCCCATACGAGGCTATGTTGAAGGGCAGAGTCTCGTCTTAGGAAACAGTTACCTGACCCTGTTTTATACAGGGTCTATGGGGAATTTTTAACTGAGCCTATGGGCTCAGATACCCTACATTAAATTTGGCCTTGTGCCACATCTGACCATGTGGAGTGGTTGGTAGATATCCTGTAGTTGGAGATCGTCTCCAGCTATACTGGTCAAACTATCTGTCTCCAAGCAGAGAGGATCCCTAGATGAAAGGCACTCTTGTCTCAGGAAACAGCTGCCTGACCCTGTTTTATATGGGGTCTATGGGGAATTTTTGGCCAAGCCTAAAGGCTCAGATACCCCACATTAAATTCAGCCTTATGCCACATCTGACCACATGGAGTGATTGGTAGATATTCTGCAGTTAGTGATTCATTGTGGAATTCGCATGGCTCACTTCTAGCAGCTGACTACTACTTCTATGTATCGCTGGTGAATCTTATATGTGTTGTTCATGTCTTAGATATTATTGTTCATTACCAACCTTTGTGTGATTATTCTATTCAGTAACCTTCCCTAGGTTACAACAATAAGCATCAAGCAGGTGTAGGAATTTAAATATCTAGAAAGCATTTTAACAGATGATGGAAAATGTGAGACCGAGATCTGAACACAAATTTAACTAGTGAAAGAAGCATTTCCAAAAGGTAAGCAAAGGTGCTGAGAAACAAAAATATTTAATTAGAAACAAAGAAAAGAGTGCTGGGTTGCTATGTGATACCTACGCTTTTATATGGCGGTGAATGCTGAACAATCTCCCCTTACATAAGGAGAAAACTGACACATCAGAAATGTTGTTCTACAGAAGGATACTGAGAATTCCATGGATGGAGCCAGTAAAGAAAATGGTAACAGAAAGAACACTTTTACTCAGAATCTGGAAAAGACAGTTGAAATTCCATGGACACACAATTAACAAGGAGGACTTTGAAAACTTAACTCTCTTGGGGCATATTATGGGCAGTAGAGATTGGATGGGAACTGGGGGCAGGGGCATTAGCAAATGGAGAAAAATTGCTAAGAGCTACATGAGATAGAAAGTTTTAGAGAGCCATGATTTCTTATATCCTGAAGTGATGTAGCACATAGAAGATTAGTATAATCCAGATCTTATGCTGATAGCAAACAGCCTACATAATGATAGAAAATAAATACACAAAAATAGAAGTGTAAGACAAGGGTGTGTCTTCTCACCACACTTACTCAACCTTTACACTGAGGGGATCTTGAAAAAACTGGAAATTCTACTAGGATTCATTATTGACAACTATGGTCTTAACAATATAAGATATGCGAATAACTCAGTGTTGATAGCAGACAGAGAAAAGAAACTATGGAAACTCATACAGAAGGTAATAAAGGAAAGCAAGAAGAAAGGACTAAGCATCAGTTGCAAGAAAATAGAATGTATGTTTATCAGCAAAAGGAATAACCCAAGATGTTAACTACAAGTTGGAGACCCCGAAATCTAGCAAGTACAAAAATCTAAATATCTAGGAAGTGTTTTAACAGAGGATGGAAAAATGTTATTAGAAACAAAGAAAAGAGTACTGAACTGTTATGTAATATTGGTCCCTTTCTGTGACAGTGAATTTTAAGAAATCTCATCACAGATGGAGTGCTGGACAATCTACACAAAGTTGAAGACTTGAGACAACAGAAATGTGGTTCTACAGAAGGATGCTGAGAATATCATGGATTGAACCTGTGAGCAATGAAGAAGTTTTATGAAAAAATAAAAACAAAAAGAACATTATACCTAGAATCAGAAAGAGAGAATTGAAATGTCTTGAGCCCATAATGAGTCCTGGGTATGACAATAAACTATATTCAGCAGCAAGGTCACAGATCAGGACATTGAAGTTTTTGAGGAGTGTGGAACCACCTCTTATTTGCTGTTGTTCCCAGGTCCAACCTGACCCAGGGTGGTAGCAGCTGTTAGGGTCCCCAAATAAAACATATTGTAGGTCATTCTACAAAATTGTCTTTTATGTATTCTAATCTCATGTATTTCATGGGCCAACAAGTAAGGCTAAGAGGGAGGAAAATAGTGCATGGAAAATGCAAACTCTCTCCAGAAATGATCCAGATTTATATTAATGAAAAAAGTAGCCTACCTAGGGCAATGTTGCCATAGTCCACTTCAATGTTGTTTTTCTTTTTTTATTATTCACCTAGTAGTGAAAACAAAAACAAAACGTTATGAAAGTATAAAATACAATTTTATAGAATGACCTACAATACATTTAACTGGAGTTGTAGGCATACAATTATGTTTAACCCTTTGAGCCCTGACCACCGCTTTACCAGTGGTAGAGAAAAATGATGTAATACCCAGCCACCAGTTGAACGATGGTAGAAAAAAAAATGACTTAATACCCAGCCACTGATTGAATTGTAAAAAACAAAATCAACCAACCAGAGCACATAATGAGGAAAGAGGATTTGGAAAATTTGACACTCACTGGACATATTGAAGGAATGAAGGAGAGAGGAAAGCAGTGCATAACCTACTTAACAAGCTTGTGTAAATGGTTGACAGGACAGGAATTAGGAGAGATACCAGAAAGAGAAACTTTACTAAGAGCTACAAAGAACAGGAAGTTGTGGAGAGCCAGGATCACCAACATCCTGAAGTGAGACACCACATATAAAAACAAGAATACAAGGATTGTGATCTACTCAAGGTAGGGTTGTGTGATATGGATGAAAGCGGAGGAAGTAGAAAAGAAAGATTATAAGGATATGGGGGATAGCTAACGACTGAC
Organism: Acanthosepion esculentum; assembly: GCA_964036315.1. Classification (NCBI taxonomy): domain Eukaryota; kingdom Metazoa; phylum Mollusca; class Cephalopoda; order Sepiida; family Sepiidae; genus Acanthosepion; species Acanthosepion esculentum. Next base: position 54,284,885 of record OZ038515.1, read on the forward strand.
ACTAGACCTCCACAACTTCCTATCCTTTGTAGCTCTAAGTAATGTTTGTCCCCTTCAATCCCTCTCAGTAAATAAGTGAGTCATCATTTGTGTACAGTGTCTCTTCAGGATATGGGTGATTATAGCTCTCTACAACTTCCTCCTATTTATAGCTCTAAGAAATATTTGTCTCCCTATTATCCCTCCCAACAAATAGGTATGTAGATAAATGGGAGAGTCATCATTTGTTATGTACAGTGTCCCTTCATGATGTGGGGGTTGCTTTCCACACCTTCCTACCCTTTATAGCTCTAAGTAACATCTGTCTCCCTCCCAACAAATAGGTATGTAGATAAATGGGAGAGTCATCATCATTTATGTGCAGTGTCCTTTCATGACATAGGTGGTTATGGCTCTCCACAACTTCCTTCCCTTTGTAGCTGTAAATAATATTTGTCTCACTACTATCTCTCCCAACAAATAGTGATGCCGATAAATGTGTGAGTCATCATTATTTATTTGCAGTGCCCCTTCAGCATGCAGGTGATTATGATTCTCCACTATTTCCACTCTTTTTTAATTCTACATAATATATTTCTCCTTAATATCTGTCCCAATTAATAGTTATGTAGATGAATGAGTGAAGTATGGCTCAAGAGCCACTCAATATAGAGGGATACTCAATGAGCTTGTCTTATGGATGTAAGAAGCAGAGCAAAGAAGTGTAATTTATGAGGATATTTAGAACAGATAACAGTTGACCCTAGACTCCTCTTAGGAATTATATATTTATAATTGTATGGAAGAAGCTGAACTTGCTTCATATAAATGGAATGCAAAGGCTATGAGGATGTATTAACCCTGTGGGTAGGTGTAGTATGACAGGTTTGAGTCTTAAAGGTCTGAACTGATAGAACTAAAAAATGGTGCCCATCTGAACATTTACCATGGATGTACTCTCTTTGACACCACATACACTCACCCTAGTGTCCCTTCAGCTTTTCAAGACATTCTGAAAATTCTTCTACCAGGACTAGCATCAGCTACTTATTCCACAGCCTGAAAATTTCAGTTGCTGTGAGCCAAATCTGGACTTTTGGGAGCCCTGATAGACCTGGGCAAGGCAAGATGTTGCAACCCACTCCTTGCATGAGACTCCATTCATCTAGTTGCATAACCATTTTCAATGCAATAGTTACAGACTAAACAAGATCATTCAGGTTAGTAAACTACTGATTGATTAGAAGAATTTCTTCTTTACACAGAGTAAAGTCTTTATCTATGTCCCTTCAGAACAGGGATAATCATGGTTCTCAACTATTTCCTCTCCTTTATAGTACATAGTAAGTTTTCTCTTTTTGATATCTCTTCTAATCCCTGTCATACCAACCATTTACACATGCTCGGTAGGCAGG
>OZ038515.1:54291278-54301278 GCA_964036315.1 Acanthosepion esculentum
AATTTAAATATCTAGGAAGTGTTTTAACAGAGGACAGAAAGTGCAACAGTGAAATCCAAAGGTGCATTAGGATAGCCAAAGATGCCTTCCAAAAGCTAAACAGAGTATTAAGAAACAGGAAAACTCTGCTAGAAACAAAGAAAAGAGTACTGATCTGTTATATGATATAACTGTCCTCCTGTATGGCAGTGCGTACTGGACAATCTCCTCAAAGATAAATACTTGAAGCAACAGAAATGTGGTCCTACAGAAGGATACTGGAAGCCAAACATGTCAGCAACAACAAAATTTTAAGAGAAAACGGAAACAAAAAAGAAACTTATGCTTAGTAACAGGAAGAGACAGTTAAGGTTTCTAGGACACAATGAGAAAAGAGAGCTTGGGAATTCTGATACTCACAGGACAGATTGAAGGCAAGAGAAACAGAGGAAAATGATACATAACATACTTAGTGAGCTTGAGTAAATAGATGGTGGAAAAGGTTTAGGAGAGATAAGACAAAAGTTATTAAAAATTACAAAGGATAGGAAGTTGTGACGAGTCATAATCACCTATATCCTGAAGGGACATGGCAGATAAAGAAGATATGTTTGGAACTGGTGAGGTACTCAGCTCTGCAGAAACCCAACAACTATACCTTTTCATGGAAATGATGATTATGATCATTAATGTTTGCCTATAAACTCAAGTATGAGCCCGGCCAGTGCTCGCCGAGAGGCTCGAGTAATGAGCCCGGCCAGTGCTTGCCGAGAGGCTCGAGTAATGAGCCCGGCAAGTGCTCGCCGAGAGGCTCGAGTAATGAGCCCGGCCAGTGCTCGCCGAGAGGATCAAGTAATGAGCCCGGCCAGTGCTCGCCGAGAGGATCAAGTAATGAGCCTGGCCAGTGCTTGCCGAGAGGCTCGAGTAATGAGCCTGGCCATTGCTCACTGAGAAGCTCGCCGAGAAGCTTGCCGAGAAGCTCGAGTAATGAGCCTGGCCAGTGCTTGCCGAGAAGCTCGAGTAATGAGCCTGGCCAGTGCTCGCCGAGAAGCTCGCCGAGAAGCTCGCCGAGAAGCTCGCCGAGAAGCTCGAGTAATGAGCCTGGCCAGTGCTCGCCGAGAAGCTCGAGTAATGAGCCTGGCCAGTACTCGCCGAGAAGCTCACCGAGAAGCTCGAGTAATGAGCCTGGCCAGTGCTCGCCGAGAAGCTCACCAAGAAGCTCACTGAGAAGCTCACCGAGAAGCTCGAGTAATGAGCCTGGCCAGTGCTCGCCGAGAGGCTTGAGTAACGAGCCCAATCATTGCTCGCCGAGAGGCTCGAGTATAATAAAAATAATACAGATTTCAACCTTAAATAATAAATAATTCCATAAAGTTTGATGTGTCATTAAATCCTGCATCCCAATTCAATCCACAAGAGTAGAGCCCCCAATGAGGATTGAATTCACTACTCAAAAATAATAATATGAGAGGCTAGTTAGATGAATATTATTCCATGATGACATGTCCATATTTATATTTACTATGTTTAGCTTAGGTTTGGTACAAGGCAACAATTATGGCAGTACTCATTCAAGATCATGTTCTCTAATGAGTCATAATTATCTGCAAGAACTGCTTGTTAACCATTATTCTTCAGCTTGGCTGAATTATGGTATAATGCTGCAAATATATTGTAAATTGACCTTACTGCTATTGAGTAGCCATTGTCTGTTAGACTTACTGGCTGTAACTCTTTGGCAAGGTGCCCAAGCTTATATCTACATAAATTCTAATTTGGTGGTGTTAACTGAATAGAGTAGATACAAATATGATTGAAGACCATTGTAATATTTATTTTAAGAAATGTTTTAAGTTTCTTCTTTGTTTTCTTACAAGTGCTTTTACTGATGGTTTAAGATTATAGATCTATTTTCCAATATTTTTATTTCAAGTCCTTTCAGCCATTTTGGTTACCCTCAGAGAGTAAGAGAGAAGTTTTCAAGAAAAGTAGGTCCTGATCTGGCCTCTAATCTACAATCGCTATCCCACAGACATGCTGTGGCTTCCTTCTGTCTCTTCCACAAGTATTTTCATGGCAATTGTTCGAACGAGCTACTTTCGCTGGTTCCCAGACTGCATGAATTTAAGCAAGTTACCTGGCTGGCATTTCGGTCCCACCCTTTCACCTTTGTTAAATGTAACCATCTCTTCTACTCAAACAGCTTTTTCTCTTGCACTTCCCATCTGCAGAACTCCCTTCCCCTTACTTGCTTCCCCGATGACTATAATCTTTCAAGTGTAATGCCAATTGATATCTGACACATTGTGTTTGTTCCCCATCCTTCTCTGTATCCTTTCCTCAAATACACCTTTTTACTCTTGTTCTCAATCCTCTGTAACCCCTTGTATGCTAGTGGCACTCCCACCTTGCTTGGGGTGAAATGCTTAAAAAAAAATTCTCTTTTTTGCAAGGGTTTTTACAAGATTATAAATGTATTTCCTGATATTTTTTTCCAAGTAGTTTTAGTCACTTGAGGCATCTTCAAGGATTAATGTTGTTTTCAAGAGAAATTGGTGTTTGCATTATGTGGTGTTTCTTACTATTAGAAATGTTATTTTTAATGGGTACACATGTTTGATTTAACATCTATTTTTTACTTTCTTAAACAGTGAAATTAATATCAACTGGCCTAGATTAAGATGTCCCACTGAAGAAGCATGTGCCTCCTAACAGGAATCAAACCTTTATCCATTTTTTCTCCATCAGGGAACACCTTCCCACCCGTAACTGATGCATACCATGACCAAATTTTTTCCATTAGGGAAACTACTCCAATAGCCGAAGTGTCCTGTGACCAATTTGGTCAGAAGAAATTATGATAATGCAAAATTCAATGAGGAAATTGAACATTGAATATGTTATGCTAGAGCTAGTTTCCCATAACACCACAGGATGCTACAAAACCAAAACATTAACCTAAGAACTTTAGTCATGTTCTGAAATACCTTTGTCAGATCTAGACTCTCATAAGGATGGCATGCATGTGCACCATACTTATTCAAAAGTGTTTAAACTGCCCTGTCCTGGGTATGACAATAAACTACATCTGGCAGCAAACCTCAGATCAGGAGGTTTTGAGGAGTGTGGAACCACCCCTTAATTGCTATTGTTCCCAGGTCCACCCTATGGGCAAATAATGAACCCTAAACTGAGGTCAAAACATAAAATTATAAAAATACATTTGAAAAAAATTAGCAACAACATATTTTCATAGTAAAAAAAAAAAAAATACCAGCAATATATTTTTTGAAAATAAAATAAAAACTTTGTTATTCAATGACCCATAAGGAGTTGATATACCATTAAATAAACAAACCAAATTATCTAAACTATCAGCTAGATAGAACATTTTTCTCAGATCAAGCAAATGAACCCTGGGAGAGTTCTTCATCAGATCACACAGACTGATGCTACAGGGTGACAAAGAACTTTATAGAATAACAAAATTCATATCACTTGAAGATTTCCATCTGCAGCAACAACTAAAATGGCCCAAATAGAAAATACTGAAATTACTGCTGACTTTCCACACAACTTCAATCAAAAGGTTAGGAAGGAAACCCTGACAATACTAGGAAGAGAGATAACAGTGAACACTGGAAACCTATTTTCCTGAAAAACTGTTTCAAGAGAAAAATTTTAAAATTTCAACCAACAGTAATGCTAACTGTTCATTCAATAAATGCCAAATGTTTCCTTATAAGGAAACAGCTAATATTACCATTATAATTAACATTAAGGCCAATATTTTCTATTTATTTTCTTGCTAAATTTTTTGGTTTCTTTTTTGATTGATTGTGTTCTTACTACCGACAGTACCAATGGCTGCTCGGTCAATGAATGCCAAATGTTTCCTTATAAGGAAAAGGCTAATATTACCATTATGATTAATATTAAGGCCAATATTTTCTATTTCTTCTCTTGCTAATGTTTTTAGTTTCTTTTTTGACTGTTTGTGTTTTTACTACCGAGAGTAGCAATGGCTGCTCAGTCAATGAATGCCAAATGTTTCCTTATAATGAAACAGTTAATATTACCATTAGCATTTATTGTAGAGAAAGAAATTTCTGATGTCTACTTTTAAAACTTTTTTGAGAGGGGAAACATTTGATTCACTCAGTAATGAAGTAAAAATTTTAATAAATTTTTATAGTTGAATTTGTATAGATTTTAAATTGCCAAAGTGTAAAACGTGTTAAAATTCTGTTATTATTGATTTCTTTATTTGTTAAATTTGTTGTTTCTTTTTCTAGATGTCTGAGAGAAGGAATTACCATTATTAGATACTGAACTATTCAGAAAAGTGTTGATTTTTATTCTCAGAACATTTTAGCTATTTCTGAGATGAGAAATTACCATTATTAAATACTGAACTATTCAGACGATTGATGTCATCATAGTTATTCTCAGAACATTGATGTCATCATAGCTATTTTCAGAACATTTTTACTATTTCTGAGAAGAGGAATTCGTGTTATTAGATTCAGAACTAATCAGATGATTGTTGTCATCTTGGTTGCTATTCTCAAAATATTTTCACTGAGATGAGGAATTACCATGATGAGATACTGAACTATTTAGATGAGTGTTGCTGTCTTGGTTGCTATTCTCAGAACAGTTTCACAATTTCTGAGATAAGGAATTAACATTATTAGATATGAAACTATTCAGACAATTGTTGTCATCTTGGTTGTTATTTTCATAACATTTTGGCTATTGGTACATATTAAATTAACTTGCCCACTTGTAAAATTTTGTGGGAACACTTTTTGAAGATTATCTTTTATTTTCCATATCATTTATCAGAATAAAAGTATTGATTTTTTTTTTTCATCTTAGAAGAGTCAACCTTATTGTAGCATTAATAGTATCAGATTGATCCTTAACTTTTTCAAGAGTTACCTGTACTTTGTTTTTATTTACAAATGACAAGTCTGAAACTGTATTTGCATCATTGATAACATTCCTAATTCTCATTGCTGCATCTCAGCAGCAAACATAATTGAAAACAGCATGTATCCCTGGTCCCACTTTTATGATCTGTTACCCTCAGGACAAACTTTTAGATATGTTAGTTCTAGAACAAAGAGCTTGAGGGGTAGCTTTTATCAAAGAGCCCCATGTAAAATGAATGCTGCCACATACTGACAAATTTAAATGTCATTACTTTTCTTCATGCATTGCTGTGACTATGTTTGTTTTGTGTGTGTGTGTCTCATTGAAAAAATATAGACATATTGTGTCTATTTATTTTGATAGTGATCTTTCCAGTTCTGTAATCAGTTTCTTGATGTTAAGATGAAATTTATTTATATCAAAATCAGCCAACCAACACTCAACAAAATTTATTATATGTATAGCAGCAATGTGTTGAAGTGCATATAAGAAACATTTAATGCCATTTTACATTTCTACCAATTTCTGGTCAGTTCCTTTCTATTGAAATTCTTGTTTTGCAAAAAGAATTCCATAACTACAACGAATAAATTTAAAATTTTAAAATAACTATAAAAGCTAGTTCGCACATGTTTTTTAAAAATCCTATTATAACAGAATGCAGATGTTATCACAATTACAATAAGTTTGTCATTGTAATTTACCCCTAAGGTTGACCTTGGAAATAATTGAAAATACTTGGATTAGAAAAAAGTACAGAGCCTTCATTGATGTATTTCATCTTAACACCAAGAAACTGATTAGAGAACTGGAAAGGATCAGTATAAAATTAAACAGACATAATATGTCTATATTTTTAAATGAAACATATTTGAATGATGATATATATATAGTCATCCACAGATAGACTGTTTCACTGTATCACAGCTCTTCAATGTTGCTAGATGTCCGACTGCTTCAAGCCGGGATCGAAACCCGACTGATTTGGCATCAGTCAGAGATACTACCCCTAGGCTATCACCATATGGCAAAGAGAAAGGGAAATTTTAACGTTTTCCATATGAAATATGCCAGTAGCCCAGAGAGCTCAATTCAGTTGAAGAGCAATGCGTTAATAGCAGTAGGAGACACTGTTTTTAAAATTACCCTTTTCCCAAGATATATATATATATATATATATATATATATATATATATATACACACACACACACGCATTTACAGTGATTTGATATTACAAAATTTTATGAAAACTTTGAATAGTACCAATGAAAGAATCTTAATATTAAAAAAGGCAAATATCTAAAGAACCTTTCAGCCAACCCTTCTTCAGAGATCAGTCATTGGCAAAAACAGTTTATTTTTATTAATCCTAACAAGAACAACAACAAAATGTAGAGGACTATTAGGGTAGACAAACGAATTGGTGCATGATTGAAAGATAATTTCGTAATTGTATAAATAAAACAAATAAAACTTAGTGTTCTCCCAAAAGAAAGGAACAGGTGAAGCACTTCTTTTACCTGCACAGGGCGGGTCTTCTAAATTTGCTTGTAATTGCTTCGACAATTCTGAGCATATCTCGATAACATACCCTGTGTAATATGCCAAACAAATTTTCTTCATATTCACCTGCACACATGGGATTGTCGACCAAATACTGGCCAACAGCAGAATTTAAAGCCAACTGTGTCAACCATGCTAAACTATGTGACTCCTTCAGTCTTATATAGGCCTGAACATACTGGTTGATTCTTGTAACTAAGCATAGACTGGTTCAACCCACATAGTCAACATTGTACCAACATTTAAAATAGTACACAATGAAGATATTAAAAAAGGATGAACATTGTCCTTCTGAAAGGAAGAAAGAATGCATCTGGTAGAAAAAAAACAGTTGACTTGTTGGGGGTTTATTTTATAATGGCTCTCTTCCTAAAGGAGCAACAAAACAAGAATAAATATGAGGTACTAAAAAAAAATGAAAGTGCGGTGCCAAAATATTTTTTACCATTATTTTATTACATGCAACAATTTAAAACAACAATGTAACATAAATGTAAACATGGTACTTATGATACTTATGAACTTGGTAAGTTTTCTATCTTTGAGGTGATGTCATCAACTACCAGTATATATCATCATTCCTAAGGTGTGAAGTCGAGATGCCATTCACAATGTATATACGACCTCTTCCCAGGAACGGACTGACTCTGTGTTAAGGGACCCATTTCATTTCAGTTGTCCTTACTGTTTCAAGAGCATTAACTCACCTCACCTTATTTGGTTGCTTGGTGGAGAGTTCTATCTAAAACCCTAAAGTCTCATAGCAATCAGAAATATAGGAACTAATCTGATCACCAAACACTGACCATTTCTGCCTATCCAAAGGACAGTTTTTCCCATGACCACATTTTTTTTTTAACTACTTTCACTCTTTGGCAATGTTTACTGTTTTAAAAAGTAATGATTGGAATTGCAATAAAACCTAAACATATGATGAAAGTGAATTTATATATATATTTTTTTGTTTTTGAGAATTTAAAACAAAAATGTTAAACATTATTATCGCCTGTTTCCAAAAATAATTTTCTATTTACATTTTAAAAACTAATACAATGTATATTTATCATTTACCAATTTATAAAGAAATAAATGTGAAAACAATTTTTTATTCATAAATTTATAAACATTTACTAAATTATTTACATTATTCGGACTATTGTCCTCATCTTTGTCGCCATATTTATTACAATGTTTCAGGCGTTGTACACTCTGGCCATCTTCAGGTGGTTGGAATGTTGAACTGAACCCTTTATTTCGCTCACTGGGGTAGACTGTTCTAGTTCCACGTGCCATGTTTAATGGATGTCACTTATCAGTTATCTCCTGTTAATTCCCCTCTCCAAGTTCTCCACTGCCTTAACCAGGTATTGAACTCACACTCTTTGGGTCCTGTAATTCGATCTAACCAATGCCTTTATCCACTGTGCCATGTGTCCTTGACGTCCGAAACGTTGTAATAAATATGGTGACAAAGATGAGGACAATAGTCCGAATAATGTAAATAGTGTACATAATACCTCATCTCAGAATTATAGACATTTACTAAATTATTAAAATATCCGAATTAACTATAAGGAAATCCTTATTTCAATCAGTTATGTGCCATGTGAGATACATGCTTTGGCAAGCATGTATCTTTCGACACATGACTGATGAGGCAGTTTTTTTCCTGCAGTAGGTTACCATTTCTTTCTGTGGTAGACCAGTTGCCATCCAAGGCTACAAAACCTGATCTGTCCTGCTATTTACCCATAGCTGAGGGGAGAAGGAGAGGATTCATACCTTTCCCAAGGGTATTAGCACATAAGTGAATGTAATGGACTCAACTGGAATTTGAACTCAGCTCTCCAATTCCTCAATCTGAGGCCGCTATCCATTACTCCACTATGCCTCCTTATTTACCATTTTATAAAGTTTGAATCAATTGACAATTAGCCAACATTTTTCCAACCATTCCAATATATAATATAATCTAATAAATAATCTAATAAATAAATAGCATTTACAGTGTAACCCGGATATAAGAGAGTTGTCGGGACCGGATAAGTCTCTTATATCCGGGTTTCTCTTATATCCGGGTTTGGTCTATTTTGTTTAGTTAAATATGGCTCTAATTTGGGACCAGAGAAAATCTCTCTTATATCTGGGTTACACTGTATTATGTTTGTTGTAAATTCTCATGAACTAAAAAAAAAATGTATTTCAAGGAAATGATGGAGAGCCATGATTCCCCATGTCCTGAATGGACAGTGCATATAAATGATGATGACTCATCTATCCATCTACATGCCTATTTACCAGGAGGGATAGTAAGGACACAAACATTACTTAGAGCTGCAAAAGAGAGGTCGTCGCGGAGAGCCATGATCACTCACGTACTGAACGGACAAGGCACATAAAAGGAGAGTTCCTCCCTCTTCATTGACAAATGGTTTCTGGAAAGGGAATGAGATTTTTTAAAAATATCTTTAAAACCACGATGTCTCATTAGGAAAGCATAGGTGATTATCTTTTGCATTTGTGTCCGACTGGAAATGATGAAGAGTCAGGTGAATCAATTGCTCCACTTCACTTGATATTGATCTGACACTCACAAATCGATTGATTATGAAAATAGAAGCAACTAAAATGAAGTAACAGTCTTACTATTTAACTATTAGTGAGCTATTAATAACAGACTGTAACCGAAAAAAAAAAAAGAAGGAATTTGCAATTAAAAAAGAAGTATTAATAAGTCAAGTGGCTGCATTTTTAACTTTTCATATACAATAATAGCCGGCTACTTGTATCCGAGGATGCTCGTCTACTAGGGCAGTTAGCAAATCCCTGTTGTAGACGCCTGCTCAGGCAGATTTGTGTTTGTTCAACACCCACAAAGCCCACCTGTGGTTTATACTGTAACTATGCTGAGTGGACATTACTGTGGAGAAGGTGACAGGAAGCTATCAATACGACGAGAACTCACGGATTCTAAAAATCAAATTAAGATAATGGTACAAAGGGGGTTAAGTCTATAAGGATTAACTCCTCGGCTGCGGTAAGGTGCAACAGGGTTCACTTGACAATCATCCAGTAACTGAGTTAAAAAAAAGTGCAAAGAGGGTCAAACTCTTTGGAAATGATCTCCTGCCCAGTAAGGGAAAACAGGAGTGACACGTGTCACTGAGCCGTCGTGCAGTGATTGTTTGCATCAAACAAAATATTCAATAATTAGGCAAAAGATCTAAATACCAATTTTGCGTGACTAATTTTTAACGTATTTGTTTCCTTAAAACATAAAATTTTTAAAATCTTTGTCTCCCTAAAACACAAATAATAAAAATATTATGAGGATTTTTTATTTACACTATGTAAATGTAGGTGGCATGGTGGGTCATATATATATATATATATATATATATATATATATATATATATATATATATATATATAAGTTTTCACTTAATTAAAGTACTATTATTATTATATATTATTATATTCTTTTTAAATTCAAAGTAACTTCTTACCTTGACTTTCTCG
>OZ038515.1:54306278-54363778 GCA_964036315.1 Acanthosepion esculentum
AACGCTTTTAATTATTTCTTTTTTTTTTTTTTTGGTTTATTTTGTTTGCAAGTAGAATATACTTGGACAATGTATTTATTACTGAAAAAGACCTGATTCTTGAAACATAAATCCTGTCAAAAAATCCAACTAAATTTTCCAGGACTACTTCTTTTGGTTTGTGTGTTCTCAGGCCTTCTTCAGGTTCATGTCAATCCAGATAACCATCAGGGAATTTTGAAATGAATCCTTTATTTAATCTATATTACTAGATTGTTCTCATTACACTGTCCCTGTCAAAGGATCTCTCATCTTGTTATTATTGAGTATGACTGTCATTGCTTACCCTGTTTCCACTGAGTCCAAATCTGTACTACACAGCCCTGGAATTGAATGCAAATGTCTTTTTAATCATTTCACCCCAAACAAAGCAATAAAGTCACTAAGATGCAAGGGGTTACTGAGTGTGAAAGAATAAAAAAACATATTAAGGAGAGAGGACAATAAAAGAACAGGATTTGAGAAAACAGAAGATGATGATTGATATGACATTTAAATTTTTGAAAATCAAAGTTAACTGAAAAGCAAAAGGCTGGAAGAGAGTTCCAGAAGCGAAAAAGCTGGAAGAGAAGAAATTGTTAGCATCAAACTTTACATCTGGCCATTTCAAATGCAAGATGGTGAAATCTTGCCACCAATCTAGTACTGCACTTAAATTCATAAAGAAAGTTCATCAGAACAATTACCATGAAAAATATTTATAGAAAAGGTACAGAAAACCTACATTACGGCAGTGGGTAAAGTGATTAAAGGCAAGATGCCAGGTCAGGGCCAATAATATTACTGATACTTCTTTGAATTTATCAAGAATCTCTAAATATATAGCAGAAGCACCAGACCTGACCTGGCAGCTATATTCAATGCATGGATTAATGGTAGACCTATAAATATGTAAGATAGATTTTGACAATAAAAATTGTCTAGCATGACACGGTGAACCAACTTTCCTAGCAAATTCACAAACCAATGCTTTAATCTACTAAGCTATAGACCCACAAACAGGCGTAAAATCTCAAGTAAAAGAATTTCTCACTCATCTGAAATTCTGGGGTGAGTTACAATTATTCTCAAAACAGGATTTGGCTCAATAAAAAATATTTACCGAGGAGAAATTTCAGTAAACTTGAATAATGCCTAAAGGTTAACTCCACTTTGGCAGAAATGGAGACAAGCCAGTGTCTACAACTGCTTAGAACACACCCATTAAGCTGAGAAATAGGGGTCTAATATCTTCAGAAATTTGTTAGCCAAGGATTTGGGGGTACAATCCTAGGTAGGACCACAAGAGACAGCATAGTTAATAATTATGTTAATTATTTACAGTCAGACTAATATTTTCATCGTAATTAAATAACAGGATGAGAACAACCTAATCTAGTAGTTTAAGTATAGTGTTCAATTTGAAATCCCCTGAAGAGGTTTGAAGGGTACAACACTTGAAATATTGTAATAATAAAAACCAAGATAAGGACATTAGTCCAACTGTATATAATGTAAATAATTTTTTACCTATTTTTGATATCATTTTTTTTTTTTTTTTGTTTAATTTTAATTTTGTTTTAATTTTTCCAAAATCTTTTTAACTATGTCTATCATTTATTTTGAACTTAATTTTTACCAGAAATTTAACCGGGCTGTCAGTTTTCAGTTGTGAGTAGGCAGCATGGGATTTGGAATCAGAGATACCTAAATAATAACTAAAAAAGTAAGATTACGATAAATACTACTAAAAAAAATAGTAATATCAAATAGTACTCATGAACATCTCATGGTTTTACTACTTAAATTTTCTGATAAATCCTAATTCCTAAGTAAATGATTGAATAAGCTCCTTGTCAGTTCTACAATTATAAAATACCCATAGAAATTCCCCTTATTCCATTGTTAATACTTGAGCTTTTTAAGCTTCAATTTGGAAAATCATAAAATTATCACATGTCCTACTTGGACGCATGGACGAATGATAGACCTCCCATCTCATAATTTATTTATGAATGGGACTTAGTCATGGATCAATATAACTCTGTATATTTGTATCATTTTTTTTTTAATCATTTCACACCATGTAAGGCAATAATGCCACTAAGATGCAAGGGTTTACTGGGAGTGAAAGAGAATGATAAGACTTCAGAGAGGAGAAATGATGATAAAGGAACAGGATTTTTTTTTTTTTTTTTTTTTTTTTTTTTTTTTTTTAAGCTTATCACCCCAAGCAAGGCCGGAAGCCACTAGCATGCAAGGGGTTACAGAAGGTTTGGAGGAAGAGCAGATAGGAGTGTTAAAGGAGAGGATGTGGAGAAAGATAGTGGATCGATCAAGGCAAGGGGGTTACAGAAGATTTGGAGTGAGAGCAGATAGGAATGAAAGGTGAAAGGATGTGGAGAAGGGAAGTGGATAGATCAAGGCAACTGGAGATGTCGATTGACATTACACTTAAATAGTTGGAGATTGTATTTGTCAGGGAAACAGGAATAAGGAAGGGAGTTCCACAGGCGAGATGTGCGAGACATGAAGCTATTGGAGTAGAAGAGACATCTACATCTAACAGTTTCAACAGTGAAGGGGTGGGAACGGGATGCCAGCCTCGTAGGACGTTTAAATTCATGAGGCCTGGGAACCAGCGAAAGTAGCTCATCGGAGCAATTACCGTGAAAGTATTTGTAAAAAAGACAGAGCGAGGCAACGGCACGTCTGTGAGAGAGTGACTGCAGATGAGATGACAGATCAGGGCCAATTACATTGCATATCCGTCTCTGGATCTTATCAAGAACCCTGAGGCAAACAGCAGGGGCTCCGGACCATAAATGGCAGCAATACTACTAGTAAACTCACATATTTAACGATGCCTTGGGGGAAATTCCATGAGTGTTTTATAGTCGTAGAACTTGCAAGAAGACTATACAATCATTAACTTAAGAATTATTATAAATCTTAAATTTAACAAAATATTAGTCACAATCATAAGGATGAATTCGGGTCATTACTATAACTGTATGTACTTGTGTAACATGTGATGTTTATTTTAAATACAGCTGTACATTTTGACTACAGTAAATAGATGTATATAGTTTGGTCAATGGTGTAGTCAGGGCCAGCAGTACATATGCTAATTCTCATGTATGATGCTACCCCCTTAAAATTAGCTTCAAAATTAGGTCTTCAAAAGTCACATGATACCTGATTATATACAGTAATTTATTCAGGTCTATTGTGTTAATTTAATGCATATTTCTGATTTATAAATAAATCTTTTGGGTTTATTAATTAAAAAAAAAATTATGATGAATTTCATTTGCATAATAAAGTTTCACAACAACAAAATTGATTGATCTACTTTTTATGGTTTATCAACCCTTTGTGTGTTATTTAAAGCTGAAACATATTTTGGATTGCAAGAATATTTCTATTTTTTTTACAAGTGAATATTGCATTAGGAATTCTTCTAGAATACAATGATTTTTTTTCCAGATATAAGCCCTACTATTTAACCCATAGCTGGGGGAGGAGTCACAACACTCCAAACAAGTCATTATCAATGTTTTAATGAGTATATTTGAATTTTCTGGTTAATCATAATTCTTAATTTAAGGATTGAATAAGATCCTTGCAAGTTCCATGAATATAAAATATCTGTGGAAGTTTCCTTCTTTCATCATGAATATCTAAACTTAATTTTAAAAAGCATTGCAATAACAATCACAAATATGAATGCAGGTAATTATTTAAATATGTAAATGAGTACAAATGAAAATATTTTAAATTGTCAAGTTTATTCCATTTCCTAGAAGCAGACATTAAACACATGAGAGTATTATCGGCTTCTCTATCTTCCTTTTCTTTCATTTTGTCACTGAAACCAAACAGCATCTCTGATATGCCTTTTCCATCTTTCCTCACCATCAAAATAGTGTAGTCCATTATTTATGGCATCATTGGTATGACGATAAACTGCACTAGGATTTGAACTCAGCACTCTGATTTCTCATTCTGAAGATAGCCCTATGATTTATATATTAACCTGGACTACAAGCAAGTAATATAGATGCCCTGATTGCTAATATTCAATTTGAATCATTCTGGAATGAAGAACAATTTCTGTTCTCTATTGTACCACAAATTGTATTTATGACTATCGTGACAGTTATGATAATGGTCACGCCCAGGCATGTCCAAAGTCTGACCCTGAGCCAATTATGGCCCATGGTCAAATTTCATATGACTCCAAACCTCTCTCATACAATGTATCACTTATGGTCTGCAAGTATTGTCAATCAGAGCATGTAAAATGCACTCCTAAGAAATGCAATTTCATGTTTTGCTAAATGATGGTAGCAGCACTGTGTGGCTGCCCTCTGGCAGTGTGACCCTGACCATGGCCTTTTTCAGCCAATTTCTAAAATCACTGCCTATGAACCTGACCTGGCCTATATACTGTG
The DNA here is from genome assembly GCA_964036315.1 of Acanthosepion esculentum. Lineage (NCBI taxonomy): Eukaryota > Metazoa > Mollusca > Cephalopoda > Sepiida > Sepiidae > Acanthosepion > Acanthosepion esculentum. Next base: position 54,310,754 of record OZ038515.1, read on the forward strand.
GTCCAGATCTTAGTATCCTCCTTCAGATTAGTGCAGGCAAGTTATTTGTTTTGGTCATCTAAGATGAATAAATTCTAAAAAATTAGTGAATTTGTTTTGTGTTGGTCAAAATCAGTTTTGAATATTGGACACTTGGATTTGTGTCACTTTGTTTTCTGCTTCTTAATAAGATGAATGTTGGGGGTTATATTCCTATTCATGTGTTTTTACCTTAAATGTTGACAGACAATATTAATTACAAATAATAAATAATGCTTAAGATTGACCTAAAATATATTATAAGTTCCTGGAAGTTCTTTTTTCTCAGACATATTTTACTTCATCTTATATGGGCTTCAGATACGATAATCTGAGTGATTTTGGTAAGATCTGTTTAAATCTATTTGTCAGCCATGTGAAGAAATAAAAATATGGCATTTGCAATAAAATTTTAATTTGCATTTAATTTTAATGGTTCAAAGAATGCCAAGCAGAATGGTTGGCCCTCATGTACATCCACTTCATCAAATCTGGCCCCCTTTGAAAAAGTTTGGACTATCCACCCATCCTGCTCCCTCACGGTCATGGATTTCATGCCAGAGTTGCAATTGTTGGCTTGAATTTCTCCCAAGACAGCAGAATGAATTCACCTCTTTAAGTAACTGCTGAAGGAATTCACAGTAACGAATTAGGCAGCTAAATGCAATGGATTTTCACTTGAATTACTCCACAGAATGTAGTGCCAATTTTGCTCTCAATGGCATTGCAGGAGGAAATTACATTTTATTAATCATACAAATTATGTACATTGATCACAGGGACGTGAAGGGGATCAAGATGGTTGTCGATTTAAAAAGAATTTTTTTTTTCTTGATATTGAAACCTCTTAATTGCTGTTGTTCCCAGGTCCACCCTGACCCGGAGTGGTTGCACCTCTTATGGTCTCAGCTATGGACAAAGAGTGATGACCCAACCCCCCCAAACAAAAACAAAACACTATGAATGTATAAAAATACCAGTAGTACATTTTTACAAAAAATAAAAATTGCCAACAATACCTATTTATGAGAAAATTACCAACATTACATTTTATCTGTATTTCAAGTCATAAAAATTGTGTTCAAAATACTTAAATGTTGGCAGTAAATAACCCATAGAGGTGTTGATATGTCACAAAACAAAATCAATCAACTAACCTGATATTGAGTTTAACAGACTCCTTGTTTCAAAAACTTTTTCTTCTCAGAAAAAGGAAAGATTTCCATCGATTGTTTAGCTTAATTTGTAAACCTTGTCTTGCAAAGTGATGTTTTATGACACATGATCAGTAGTCAACTTCCACTTATCTGACTCTTTACTCAGCATTTTTTTTATCCTATAACCAACATGCAAATAAGTAAAATCCTATTTGCCAATCCTGCTACACATGGATATCCTTCCCTTCCTGATTTTCAGTGTTTTTTTATAGTAATGTTCACCCAATGAAGACCCAAGAGCCACTCAGAGTAGAGAGTTACTTTGTGGTGTTATCTGAGTGTAAAAAAATGACAAGAAGTAGAGTTCTTGAGGTTATCCAGGAAAGACAACTGTTAACCCTAGACTTAAAGAATTGTAGTGATTAGGAAAACATCCACAAAGCAGCAGTTCTTGGAAAGAAGCTGTCCAAATGGAACTAGCTTCTTACTAAAGTAAATATGGAAAGAAAAGATAACGATTAAGCCTAGACTTGAAAAGGTCAAGATTGTAGTGATTGGGAAAAACATCATACCGGCAGTCTGTTCCACAAAGCAGCCTTTCTTTGGAAGAAGCTGTCCTGTTACTATAGGAAAACGAAAGGAACAGATAACGATTCACCCTAGACTTGAAGAGGTCAAGATTGTAGTGATTGGGAAAAACATCATACCAGCAGTCTGTTCCACAAAGCAGCAGTTCTTTGGAAGAAGCTGTCCTGTTACTATAGGAAAACGAAAGGAACAGATAACTATTCACTCTAGACTTGAAGAGGTCAAGATTGTAGTGATTGGGAAAACATCCTGCCGGGAGTCTGTTCCACAAAGCAGCAGTTCTTGGGAAGCTGTCCAAATGGAACTTACTTCTTACTAAAGGAATACGAAAAGAAATGATAACAGTAAACCCTGGAATTGAAGAGGTTATGATTGTGATCAATGGGAAAACATTGTGTAGGTATATTCACTCACATCAAGTGATCAAAACTTTGGGAAACAGAACAAACAAATGTACACAATAACAATAAAAAAACATAGTAAATTGTATGGTAATTTCATACAATTTTATGTACTTGTGTGTATTGGTGTGTGTGTCTGTGTTGTACATTACAATTGTGATAAGGTTTATATTATAAAAGGGAGTAAGTCACTCTGTAATATGACAAGTACTATCATGGAGGATTTTTAAACACATCTTGTCATCTCAACAGTTCTTGGGCAAAAAGATTGAAACTCACGTTTCTAGACAGGATGTTTGTATTTTCAGCAGGAACATTCCCTGTTGCATGTTGGGATTAATTTTATTATTTTCATTTTTTATTTATTTAATTTATTTTAAATGAGGTTTACATTTTATTTTATTTTCTAATTTTCATTATTATTCTTGTTTTATATTCTATTTTCATTTATAATAATAATAATGTTCCCACATCTCGCCAGATGTCTGTTCCAAAGCAGAAGTTCTTGGGAAGAAGCTGTCCAAATGGAATAAACTTCTTACTATAGGAACACAAAAAGAAAAGATAATAGTTAACTCTTGACTTGAAGAGGTCATGATTGAACTGAACTTTGCAAGTTTTTTGGTTCGCCACTGCTGTAGTCTAGTATTGAACTCACAACTCTTTGGGTCTTGTCACTTTATTTAACCAATATCTTTATCGACTGAGCCATGAATTTCTGGGATTTCAAAGAAAAGACATGTCACATGGAACTAGAACAATCTACTCCAGTGGATGAAATAAAGGTTTCATTTCGAAATTCCAATCACCTGAAGAAGGCCGGAGTATACAACAGCTGAAACATTGTGAATATGGCAATGAAGATAAGGATATCAGTCCAAATAATATAAAAATCAAGTTATGTATTTAAATTATACATGTTGGCCATGTACCAATCCTACAGATAGAGAAAAGTAAGTTGTAATATAAGTGATTGTTATCTCTCTAAAAGTTCTGTACAAGCATTTTCAGCAAGACCTAGTTTCCTTTTGTTTTATACTAAATCTATTTGAATTTTCTCCTCTGGGCATAGCTACATTTTTTTTTCATTTTATTTCATTCAACCCAAGCAAGGCAATAAAGCCACTAAAATGAAAAGGGGTTACTGAGTGTTAGAGGATATAAGAAAAAAAAAACACTATTAAGTAGTGAGAACAAGAATTAAGAAGACAGTAGATAATGATTGTCATTGCATTTAAATTTTTGAAGATCAAAGTTAGCTGGAAAGCAAGAAGCCAGAAGAGAGTTCCACAACTGAGAAGAAGCTGTTAGCATAGAACTTGCAGTTACATCTGACAATTTCAATTTTGAAATGATGAGACCTAGCTGCCAATCTAGTACTGTACTTAAATTCGTAAAGCAAAGAGTAATGCTCAGCAAAACAATTACCATGAAAATATTTATAGAGAAGGTACAGGAAAGATACATTATGATGATGGGAATGTGACTGAAGCCAAGATGCCAGATCATGACTGAAATATCATCAGAGGTAATGAAAAATAGGTGGCATGTGAAATGGCGGTGGATTAACAAGGACAAAAAAGCACAACTGACTCTATAAGCTAAGCTCCATTGGAGAAAGGTAATATTTTTAACTTGGCTGATTTGTTCTACTCCACCCACCATATTCACCTGACTTTGCACCAGCCAATTAGCACCTTTTTTTTCAATCACTGCAATTATTATTAATATTAATTATTAATAATAATATTAACAATAATAATTCATCAAACTTACTATTTTTTCACTTGTTTAAATAATTCATTACAGATTTAATGAAATCTAATAATAACAGATTATTTTGACTTATTTAGATAATTCCATAAATTTTATTTGACTCTATTTGGCTATATTTCTGAGACGAGGTATCAGAAAAGGCATAACATGTGGAACTATAACAATCTACCCCCATAGACTATATAAAGTGTTCAGTTTGAAATTCCAATGTATATCACCTGAAGCAGGCTGGAGTGTACAGAGGTTGAAATAATGTGAATATGACAATAAAGATGAGGACAACAGTTTAAACAATCTAAATGGTGTCCATTTGACTAATCTGTAAGAATGTAAAATATCAGATGGCAACAATTTTTATTATGGATGCTGTAGGTATCTTTTAACTTACAACTGAATGTTAACATAATTCAAATGAAATTCAAATCCGTAGCCTACTTACTCATGTTGTAGGAACTCCACACTGATTGACCATGTTTTCAGGGGTGTAGCTGTACTCACTATGCTTGACTAATTGCAGGCTGGTGATGCTATTTAACCCATGGATGGTTGTTGGCTGTTCATCCACACTTTAACAGCCCTGTTTGTTATACTGTTGGGCTTCTATTTACCAGGGTCTGGTGGGGAGAGCCGGTTTATCCACCATCCACTTGATGACTCAGGTTTTGAATTCAGAGTTGTTCTTCTCTTAGATCAGTTTCCACCCAAGTTTATAGAACCCAGTCTATCCTGCTATTTAAGTTCAAACTCCACTCTGGTTCATTATATTCACTTACGTACAAATACCCTTGGGAAAGGCATGAATCCACCTCTCCCCAGCTATTGGTCAATTAGTAGGATAGTTTCAGTAAATCATTATTATCTCCAAAAATTCTTAAGATCTAAAATTATTTTCTGGCATTAAATAACCTGCAAAGGGTTGATAAGCCATAAAAAAACAATCAATCAATCCTACTCTGGATGTAGCTACATACAGCTGGCCATGCTTAGTATAATTTTAGTATATTAATAAGTTTATATTAATAATAATAATAATAATTCAGCAAACTTACTATTTTCTCACTTGTTTAAATAATTCAATACAGTTTTTATAAAAATCTAATTTGTTGCAATGTGAAATTTCAAATGACAATAATGGTTGCTACAAACGCTGCAGGAAATGAGAGTATAACTAACATTGTTGAGCCTAAAATTATAGAATTCCACAAAAAAATTTTATATTTAAAAAAAATTATTTACTTTATATCTACTTCTTTTAAAAAGAGTGAAAAAAAGAAAGAAAGAAAAAAAGAAGAGGTGAAAAAAAAGAGAGTAAAAATGAAACATTATTTTGATAAGCCAACATGATATTTCTTTAATGTAAACATACTGATATTTTTTCTATGAACATACAACTTTACAATTTATAAATTATAGAATGTATGTCAACCATTCATCCATGCATTGAATATTGCTGCCACATCTGGTCTGGTGTTTCTGCAATGTATTTAGGTTCTTGATAAAAATAAAGTACACTATTTACATTATTCAAACTATTGTCCTCATCTTTGTCGCCATATTTATTACAACGTTTCGGCCGTTGTACACTCCAGCCTTCTTCAAACTCTGCCTTTAGAATGTCAAACTGAACCCTTTATTTCGCTCATTGGGGTAGACTGTTCTAGTTCCACGTGCCATGTCTTAATGGATGTCAGTTATCTCCTGTTAATTCCCTTCTCCAAGTTCTCCACCACTTTAACCAGGTATTGAACTCACACTCTTTGGGTCCTGTCACTAGATCTAACTAATGCCTTTATCCACTGTGCCATGTGTCCTTGAAGACATCTGTGTATGAATTTCTGGGTATTATAAACCTAATGTCTTCAGCAACCAAAGATGTTCAGGTTCTACGGGACCATTTGAACTCAATAAGACCTTCAATAAGATACAGTTCACGATGGAGAAATAGAGTAACAACACACTCCCATTCAGGGATCTTCTAATATCTCGAATAGAGCATGGGTTCAAGACATCCGTATACTGTAAACCGACATTCACCGGACAGTACCTCAATTTCTACTCCCACCATCCATACAGTGTAAAGAAAGGGGTCATCCAATGCTTACAATACTGAGAAAAGTCATAAGTGGTGATCCAGAGACATTAGATAAAGAATTGGTCAGTATAAGTAGTACCCTACAACGTAACGACTACCCTGAGCATTGGTAAAAAACTATTGCTGCAGACATTAGGTTTATAAAACCCAGGAATTCATACACAGATTTCCTCAAAGACACATGGAACAGTGGATAAAGGCGTTGGTTAGATCCAGTGACAGGACCCAAAGAGTGTGAGTTCAATGGTTAAGGCAGTGGAGAACTTGGAAAAGGGAATTAATAGGAGATAACTGATAACTGACATCCATTAGACATGGCACGTGGAACTAGAACAGTCTACCACAGTAAGCGAAATAAAAGTTTCAGTTCGACATTCCAACCACCTGAAGAAGGTTGGAGCGTACAACGTCTGAAATGTGATAAATATGGCGACAAAGATGAGGACAATAGTCCGAATAATGTAAATAGTGTACATAATACCTCATCTCAGAAATATAGAAAAAAAATAAAGAATCTTTAGTTATTGGTCCTAACCTAGCATCTTGGATTCAATCACTTTCCTACCACTATAACGTAAATTCCCTGTTACATTTTCTATAAATATTTTCCTGGTAATTGTTCTAATGAGCTTTCCTCTTTGATACCTTGACTTTATGAATATAAGTGTGGTACTTGATTGGCAGCTAGGTCTCATCATTTTCGAGTTGAAATTGCTAGATGTAACCGTAAGTTCTATGCCAACAGTTTCTTCTCTCACTTGTGGAATTCTCTTTTGGCTCCATGCTTTCCAATCAACTTTGACAGGGTTTTAGAGAAAATGGAAACAAAAAGGAAACTTATACTTAAGATCAGGTAAAGGCAGTTAAAATTTCTGGGACATACAATTCTGAAGGAGGGCTTGGAAAATGTGATGCTCACAGGACAGTTTGAGGGATGGACGAAAGTAGCGCGTAACATACTTGATGAGCTTGAGTAAGTGGATAGTAGAACAGGGTTTGGGAGAAATAACAAAAAGACAAAACTAAGAATTACTAGGGATAGGAAGATGTGGAGGGCCATGATCGTTTATATTCTGAAGGGACACAGTACATAAAAGTAGATCTACTTTTTTCTTAAATCCAGTATTCTCTCTCATTAATAATGTTTTTCTTTTTACATATTCTCTTACACTCAGTAACCCCTTGTGTCTTAGTGGATTTATTGCTTTGCTTGGGGTGAAATGATAAAAAAAAAAAGAAGAATTTTGACAAGGGTGATATAAATTCTTTCTTTCTTTAGAAATACAAATGCATTTAAAAAAAACTTTATCCACAGAAACATTCCTTGTATATGGCAATTAAAAAAAAAGAATGAATTAAACTTAATGCAGCTGATATATTTAATAAGAGACGGTTTTAAAAATTGTTATACAAATTAAATATTACCATATATTTTTTTTATCAAATTCACCCCATGTAAGGCAGTAAAGCCACTAAGACACAAGGGATTCCTGGGTGTGAGAGAATTAGAAAAAGGAAGCATTTTTGAGGAGCCAGAACAATAGAGTAATCAGGAAGACAGTAGATAATGATTGTAATTTAGATTTTTGAAAATTTAAGTTGGCTGGAAAGCAAGAAACCAGAAGACTGTTTCACAAATGAGAAGTGCAAGAGAATTTGGATTTTGTCAAGAATCTCTAAATAAAAAGCAGGAGCACCAGACCATCTGTAGCAGCAGTATTCAAATCAAAGATGAATGGTAGACTTATAGATATCTAAGATAGATTCAGGAGAGAAAAATTGTCTAGCATGACACAGTGAAGCAACTTTCTTGCTAGCATGCCAGGCAATGGATTCAGTATAGTTTTTCCACTTCCTGTCAACTGAGAATGTCAGCTCAAGAAGGTGCAATGAGTCAGTCTTCTGGAGGTTAGCATCAGCCATAAAGTTAATGTGATTTATTTTTTTTAATAAAATATATAAAAGACTGATAATAAATTTTATTATTAACTGTTTCATTCTACTGGGAACATGCAGACAAAATTTAGCCCTATGGAAATTTCATGTCCTGATGAATGACCATTTTTTTCTTAATTTTTTTAGTGCATTTCATTAGTAAATTCCTTTGTGATTCATTTACGTTATATAGATGCACAACTTCTTTGTCTCTTGTTTGCTGTTTAGGATTGGGTTTCTGGTTCCTACTGAAATCTAATTCACTTTCACTGCCAGTACCCCCTTGCCATTATCACCTTGCTTGGGGTAAACTGATCAAAAAAAAAAAAGATGTTTGATCTCTTGGTTGGTAGATGTTAATTTCACTATTTAGAAAAAGACTGGGATGTCTACTAATAAATGTGTACTCAAAAATGTATACAAAAAAGAAATGTGTGCTCAAAAAATGTACTCAAAAATGTGTACTAAAAAGTGTACTTTTCAAAAAATTGATTAAAAAAAGATGTTTGATTTCTTGGCCAGTAAATGCTAATTTCACTATTTAGAAAAAGACTGGGATGTCTACTAATAAATGTGTACTCAAGAATAAAATCTGTGTACTCGAAAATGTATACTAAAAAAGAAATGTGTACTCAAAGATTGGGATGTCTACTCAAATGTGTGTACTCACAACATAGAGCATTTTTAAGTTGTCAGCATTAGAAACTGCCCAATATGTGAACTATGAAATAGAGGTACCAAATTCAAGCAAGTACAACAATTTAACACATTGACTGCCAAGATAACTTCTGGTCATCAGTTTTTATTATGACGCTGAGTTTTTATTATGACACTGAGTTTTTATTATGACACTGAGTTTTTATTATGTTCTCATGCTTAGCATTTTCTGATACATTTTCATCTGGGCACATAAACAATGAGTTTATTCGCAAGGGCACTTTTAAAAGGATTTTTTATCCGACATTGTTTCTTATTACTACCAACTTAATTTTTTCATGGCTACACATGTTTGAGTTGCTATCCTTGTTTTGTTTTTTGTTTTTATTAAACAGTCATATTAATAACAATCGGACTAATTTGAGAAATACTACTAAAGAAAAATTGTGCCCCAACAAGAATTAAACCTGCATCCCTTTTTACCCATCATAAAATTAAAAGAAAAAATAGCAATGCAAACATGTTTACCCAGTAAAATTAGCCAGAAAGGAGTGCAGAACCTAATAAGTTTTTGTAAATGGATAGCAGAACAAAATTTAGAAGAGATCGTAAAAAGACAAAACTTATTTTTCTTCTCAATTTCTTTCACTCCCTTGTACCGTAGTGGCTTTATTGCCTTGCTTGCCAAAGCTGAATGGATTTTTTAGGACTGAGTCAGCTGAAACTGAGAACTGACCTATTTTATTTGCTAGGAAAAATCCTAGCCTGCACTTGTGTTCTTCTGCCTATAAATTGGGGAGTGGCAAGTGTTCTACAGTTATTCCCTATACAGATTGGAATCAACAGTATATTTTTTTAAAATCATGCTATGAATTACATAAAAAAAATACTTTGGGTTTTTATTATATATATATATATATATATATATATATATATATATATATATATATGCAAAAGAGGAGAATTTCAACCACTGTTTCCTGAAATCCATAACATTATAATTCTTAATAATTTTGTTTCAGAATATTTTCCATTTTGTTTTGGCATTTGTTTTCTTTTGAATGCCATGCTTCTGTCAATAAATTCTTCAAGCCTCTGAAGGTGTATTTTTACATTTGGTGGTCTTCGATATCACTGGATATATTATTTAGAACATCATTTCTCAAACGTTTTACTCTTCTGGAACCCTTGAAATAGTTTTTGTATCTCAGAGAAGCCCTGTATAAAAATTACTATATAGTATTATTTATATTTATCTCTTATATTTTTATTGTAGTTCACATGTTACACATAATATATGGACACTGCATGAATCCTGTACTCAAGTCAGTCACACAATGATACACAAATTCACCATGTAAAGGTCCTGTCCACTAATTAGTGAGGGCACTTTCAAACTGATGTCATATAGACATCACTAAATACATTCCCTATGATTATTATAATTTTGAATATAAGAGGTTGAAGCCTTTATTATGATAACCAACCATAACAATAATAAAATTGAACAAAAATTACTCAAAAAATGTATTAACCTATTTATCACTGTTTCTTGCAGAACCCTTAGTGACCTCTTGCAGGATCCTGGGGTTCCAGCCAACACCAGTTGAGAAACACTGATTTAGACCAATATCATTCTCTTTGTTTTGTTTTTTTTTCTATGATATTTTAATTGATAGGTTCTTAGACCTTCATAAGTTGTACCTTCTATATGGTTGTTTTATATATCACTAGATACATTATTTAGATCAATGTCCTCATCTTTATTTTGTTTTTGTTTTTTTTCACAATATTTCAACTGATAGATTTTGCAGGGTAAAGTGTACCATTACATTTGGTGTTTTTATATATCACTAGAAAGATTATTTAGACCTGTACTTCAGCTTTTTTTTTATTTCCTTATTTGTTTTTGTTTCTTCACAATATTTTAACTGATAGGTTTTCAGCCTTTGTAAGGTGTACATTGCATTTGGGGGTTTTAAATATCATTGAATATTTTATTTGGAACATTTTTTTCATCTTTGCTTTTTTTTTTCATAATATTTTAACTGATAGGTTTTCAGACTTTGTAAGGTGTACATTGCATTTGGGGGTTTTAAATATCATTGAATATTTTATTTGGAACATTTTTTTCATCTTTGCTTTTTTTTTTCATAATATTTTAACTGATAGGTTTTCAGCCTTTGTAAGGCATACATTGCATTTGGGGGTTTTAAATATCATTGAATATTTTATTTGGAACATTTTTTTCATCTTTGCTTTTTTTTTTCATAATATTTTAACTGATAGGTTTTTCAGCCATTGTAAGGTGTACATTGCATTTGGGGGTTTTAAATATCATTGAATATTTTATTTGGAACATTTTTTTCATCTTTGCTTTTTTTTCATAATATTTTAACTGATAGGTTTTCAGCCATTGTAAGGCATACATTGCATTTGGGGGTTTTAAATATCATTGAATATTTTATTTGGAACATTTTTTTCATCTTTGCTTTTTTTTTTCATAATATTTTAACTGATAGGTTTTTCAGCCGTTGTAAGAAGTGCATTGCATTTGGGGGTTTTAAATATCACTGAATATTTTATGTTTGCATGTGTGTAACCCATATAGGTGGAGGGTTAAGGAGGGAAAAAAAGTGGGAAGGAGAAAAAGAAAGTAATTTTTTTGTTTTCTTTTTCTTTGGCAGATGACTAACATGAATGAAAATGGAATAAGTGTAACAGAATGTGAGGCTTGAGCACATTTCTGTGTGTGAGTGTGCGTGTCAGTAAGGAGAATCAAATTGGTACTTACCACTTCAAGCCAAGCACACTGCCATATTCCTGATCAGTTGGAAATTGTGGCTGCGTTTACTTCCTTTTTTATGGAAGAGCGCTCATTGCTGGTGAACTGGAAGTCATCTGGATTGGGCAATAAATTGCCAAGAAGAATTGCATGGTGTGTAGTTTGTAAGATGGAAAGAATTGTAGCTGATGGAAGGCACACAAGTCGATACCTGATCAGTATCAGCCGGGTCACCGTGGAGAGGGTGTATGATGTTGAAAGACCCGAAACTCCTCATGAACCTCGGCTAGAAACATCACTGTTGATGTGTACCAAAGCATCCGATAGATGTATTTTATGAAATATTTAGAACATTTTTTCATCTTTGCTTTATTTTTCATAATATTTTAACTGATAGTTTTTTTCAGACATTGTAAGGATTACATTACATTTGGGGGTTTTAGGTATCACTAGATAGATTATTTAGACTAATATCCTCGTCTTTGTTTTTTTCCACAATATCTTAGCTGATTGGGTCTTTAACTTTTCTAAGCTAAAGTGTACCACTAGATTATTTTGACCAATGTCTTCATCTTTTTTTATTTTTGCCTTATTGGTTTTTGTTGTTTCACAATATTTTATCTGATAGGTTCTCCAGCCTTTGTAAGGTGTACATTGACTTTGGGGGTTTTACATATCAGTGAATACACTGTTCATCTTTGCTATTTTTTTTTTTTTTTAATAATATTTCAATTGATAGTTTCTTTAGCTTTTATAAGGTGTACATCACATTAATTAAAAACTGACAACATTGATAACGACCTTGATTTTTCTTTTGGCATTAATAAGAACAGATTGATACAAAACTTTCCTTCAATTTTCTTTACATAAATGATCATTTTATAACATTTTATTATATAAATTCATGACCTCATCATTCAGTCACCAAAGTATTCTCTCGTTTTCTATGGCTTTACATAACCTTTCAGCTAAATTACGTATTCAATTGTAAAAGAACAAGACTGGTTTTCATATGCTAAATACTTCAGGGAATATTTTAACATCTTCAATTTGTTGGAATTGTTAACAAGACCTGGAATGTTAAATGCAGTGAAATGAGTTGTAGTCAGAAAGCAACACACCTGGAGAATGGGTTGCATGTTGGATAACTTTTCACTTCCAATCTGATTGTTTCCTGTGTTGCATTTGTAATACGGGCACAAAAGTTTTTTTTTTGCAGCAATGTGCAGGAATCATTTCTAAAGGATAAAAAAAAAAATTATCAAAGAATTGCTTTTGATTCCCAACAAAAAAAAAAACAAAACAAGACTGATTTTTTTTCTTCAATAGATTCAATTATTTTCTGTGACTTGTGTTTTTATAATAAATCCATTTTTCGTTGCCTTTCACTATCTTGTTCTAAAATGATTTTTTCTACGTTAAACAAAAAAAAAAATATAAAATAAGAAGATCATTAAATGCTATTTGTTTCCATAAATCCTTGTGGAACCAATTTTCCTTACTTGCGAGTTTTTCTTAAGTTTTATAAATGATGTACTATAATTGAAAAGTCCACCTTTAATTCTTCTCTGCCACATTGTGCTGTAACAGTTTGTACAAATTTCTGATCATTTTTAGTATAGAATTCACTTTTAATCAATCTGAATATTGAAAGAATCTTTTTATTATCTCAATCAATCCCCTTTGGGCTTTGATATAGATAAAGATAGAAGAATCCAAGATGAATAAAATCACAGTTAGATCCAGAACAGCAGTCAATATCAAAACTCAAAGGGGTTCGACTGAGATAATAAAAAGACTGTCTCTATATTTGGATTGATTAGAAAGGGTTTTTCTATTAGCTAATCTTGTATCATATTCAGGGGAATGTTAAAAGTTTTTTTTTTCATTTATACTGAAATTCATAAGCATTCAGTGAAAGATTTTTTCTATGTTGGACAAAAGAAAAAGAATATCATTAAATGCTATTTGTTTCCATAAATCCTTGTGGAACCAATTTTTCTTAGTGTCTTTCTTGCAGTAAAAAACCCACTGTTTTGAAAATTCTTGCAAAAATCAAATAATTCTAGGATTTTAATGAAATGTTCAGGACTTATTCACAAATAAATGAAAGTACTTCTGATATTTTTTTTTTTAAGAAAATCTTGGTAAAAATTTATATATATATTTTTTTTTTTTTTTTTACATCTGTCATGCCCAATTATTTAATTTTATGAAATTTCCAGAAATAAAAATTCCAGCCTCCTCCTATTTATATTAGTTAAAAGTAGGACTCCTTGGATAATTTAAATCATTAGTTTGTTTTTGTCAAAAAGAAAAACCTTTTACCAAAAGTCTGCTCTGAATTGTGAAATAAAAAAATGCAATAAAACTATGACATTATTTAATTAGAAAAGCTTTAATTGAATTTTTAAATAAAATATATTAAGGACATTACTGTCATCAAGCCTTCTTTCCTCATAATGTGCCCTAGAAATTGCAACTTTTTATGACAAGCATAAATGTCATTTTTGTTTCCATTTGGTTAAATAGCAAGGCTGACTGAGCCTATCAAACATGGTTGACAATCAATCTAGAGGAACAATTCTGAATTCAAAACTGGACATTGCCCTGACACTGTGATAGATACCTTGAGTAAGATCTCTATTAGGATTCAACTGAAGGGTTTCATCAAAAACAATTCATTGAACGAAAGTTGTGTCCTGGAAACTTCATCTGTTTCTAATGTTAAGTGTAAGTGTCCTTTTTGTTTCCATTTTCTCTAAAATTTTGTCATTGTTCACTCACATGTTAGGTCTATGGTATTCTCAGCATCCTTCTATAGAACCACATCTCTATTGCTTCAAGTCTCTTCTTCATCTCTGATGAGATTGTCCAGCATTCATTAAAAAAAAATATTAATAAAATTATTTACACTTTTTATATGTGGACTGTTGTTAGGACAATAGTCTGCATGTAAATAACATAACTAATGATAAATCGTCATCCCAGAAATTTAGATAGAAATAAGTCATTTAGAATTTTCTGTCTTATGTAGGGAAAAATGTCGGCACCAGTAAAGGATTTTGCAGTTGGTCAGAATGATAGTGTTGATGCAGAAGTGATTAAACCAAGCTGTCATCATTCCTGAATGATGATTGTTCCTTGGAACTGTTTGTAGGAATGGAGAACAAATTCTGATTGAATTGTTAGTGCTGCTCATGTTCCTTCTTCTGTCTGTTTCCTTAAAAGACCTTGTATCGGATTGGCAATAAGCTGGAAATAACATGAGCCCGAGAAGTTCACTTTTCAGTACAGGGTGTCTTCAATGTTGAAAGCTGTCAGTGACCCGCATTGTCAGATTTCCAATTTTTAGCTTTTGAACACTGGCACAATCTGTCAAAATGGAATTTTCCATCCACAGGAGAAATGCCTTGTATTAACGTAGAAATGTTTGAGGTAAGGAAGCAGCTGAAATGGCAGAAAGTAAAAGACAGTGTTTGGTAGGCATCATTTGGACAAACTCATTTCTTTTATTTTAGGATACTCTGACAAAATCTGTGTTGGAAATAGTGGACATGCATGTAGCAGAATAAATGAAATCAATTGATTTATCAGCATCCAAAAAGACACTGGCTATGCTGTGCCTAGTTTAACAACTGCATTATTATTATTAATGATAATAATAATAATGATAATGGGGTACAATGACAAACAACTAGTCAGATGCTTCTGTATTTAGAGGTTCTTGAAAAATTCTAAGAATCTTCAATGTTATCAGTTCTGACCTGGCATCTCAGCCTCATTCACCCTCCCACCACCATAATGTAGTTTCTCTCTGCATTTTCTATAAATATTTCCATTGGAATTTTTCAGATGAGTTTTCCTCGTTGGTACCTAAGCTTTATGAATTTAAGTGCAGTACTAGACTGGCAGATAGGTCTCATCTTTTTACAGTTGAGCTGGCTAGATGTAACTCTAAATTCTATTCTTCTGTTCTTCTCTTGCACTTCTCACTTGTAGACCTCCCTTCTGGCTTCATATTTTCCAGTCAACTTTGATCTTCAATAAGTTAAATGCAATGTCAGTTGTTACCTACTGTCTTCTTGATTTCTCTCTCTCAATGTTTTTTTTTCTCATATTATTTCACATTTAGTAACACCTTGCATCTTAGTGGCTTTATTGCCTTGCTTGGGGTCAAATGATTACAAAAAATAAGTCAGTATCAAATTGCATAAAGTATCATTCATTGAATGACTTTTATTTATATATATATATATATATATATAAAAAGTGGACATGGAAGTCAGCACTTAGAGGCGACAGTCTGTTTCATGCTAGATGCAATCGTCAGTCCTGATGATTGCACTAGCATGAAACAGACTGTCGCCTCTAAGTGCTGACTTCCATGTCCACTTTTATATTTACACACGCTCTGATATCGAGCACTTTATCCCATAAATATAGCACACTTTAAGACTATATCTCTTCATATATATATATATATATATATATTGGCAGCGGGTCATTATTGAGGCATGTGTTGTTAAAAACTATGGAACTTTTCTGTTTAAAAATCTTTTTTCAGCTTTGTCTTGCTTTCTCATGCTTTTTCATAAGTTTTTTTTTTTTTAATATTTGGGTCTAAGTGGTTGAAATAAGACCCTAGTCCAAGTTGTTTTGCAAAATTGATTGCAAAGTCTTGAAGCCATCCTAATTAAAAACCAAAAACCCAACATAAATAAAATAGCTTTTAATACGAGCAGAAACATCTTAAACATATTTAATAACTAATCCTCCAAATAATAAACACCAACCCCCCTCCTTATTAATAATGAACTAATCCAACCACATTGTCTAAATACCCAAAATATCTATAAAACTAAAATAATAAGCAATCTATTTCAAACCAAAACATACAGCCATGATGATGGTTGACAATAACCAAAAGGGCACAGTAAATACCTGTTATTTACATCATAATGCAAATTAATATCAAAATGTCTTACATATGCAAATGTATTTCTTCTTATTTTAAAATAGATTAACTTTTTTTGTTTTTTTACAACTTAGCACTTTTTGGGTTACTGAAAGCAAAAACAAATTTTGAATTGTAAAAATATTTATTTTGTTAGTGAATATTGTATTATCAGTTTGTTGAGAATAACAATGATTTTTCCAGATACATGTTCTATTTAGCCCATAGCTGGGGGTGGGAAGATAAGAGTTATACCTTCCCCAAAGGTATTTGCATGTAATCCACTGATCTGAGTTGGAACAACTACATTGAATCTGTATCTGCATCTACCACAAAGAAAGTTGATTCTCTGTGTCCATCCTCCACATCTACAAATCCACCATTCATCCATACATGGAATACTGCTGCCATATATGGTCTGGTGCCCCCACTGTTCATCTCAAGGTTCTTGATAAAATCCAATGACAGATATGCAATGGGATAGGTCCTGACCTGGCATCTCAACTCCAGTCACTTACATATGTAATGTGGCTTCCCTCTGTCTTTCTATAAATATTTTCATGGCATCTGCTCTGACGAGCTATTTTCACTGGTGCCCCCGACTGCATGAATTTTAGAATGCTACTAAGGTTGGCATCTCAGTCCCACCCTTTCACTGTCGAAACAATTAAATGCAACTGCCTCTTCTACTCCAACAGCTTCTTCTCTTGCACTTCCTGACAGTGGAACACCCTTCCTCTTACTTGCTTCCCTGATAAGTATAATCTTCAGAATTTAAATATAATGTCAATCAACATCTTCTGTTGCCTTGATCCCAGTTCTTCTTTTTATCCCCCTCCGTTTTCCTTTCCTCACCCCCACAACCAGTCTTTTCCCTTATTTACACTCTCTGTAGCTCCTTGCATACTAGTGGCACTCCTGCCTTGCTTGGAGTGAAATACTTTAAAAAAAAAAAAAAAGTCAATATAATGAACTTGACTGGTAATTTCAACTGTGGTCTCCAATTTCTTAATCCCATTATATCACCTGTACAACCTGTACAACCATGGCTTTACTATAGAAATCCATGATAAATTATTTTACTATAGAAATACGCGATAAATTATTTTATTTTACTATAGTATACATGGTAAATTATTTTACTATAGGAATCCATGATCAATTATTTTACTATAGAAATACATGATAAATTATTTTATTTTACTATAGAAATAGATGATATACTATTTTACTATAGAAATAGATGATATACTATTTTATTTTACTATAGAAATACATGATGAATTATATTATTTTAATATTTTAAGCAACCCATGATAAAAGCAATTTGTGGAGAGATATAAAAAACTTGGAAAATATATATAGTTACAACACTACTTCTAGTTATACTAAAAGCAGTGGTAATAATATTTTTTTGCATATTAATAACGGGTGTAATGAAATGAATTTCAACAAGGTGATATTTTATATTTTGGTTTTTTATATAACTGAATAAAAAGAGGGAAAATACACAAGTGTGAATGTAAAAGAAAGAAAACATGAAAAGTTAGGATATGTTTGTGTATGTAAAAAAATAAATGAATAAATCCAGTTACTAAGGGGAAAGATATCCCCATATCTATGAATGTCCAGGTTGGTGTTGTCACCCCAGCATGCTGGGAGGGAAAGACAGGAAATGTCCTGTGTTTATAGGCACTTAGCAGTGGCCTCTATTTCAATCAATTCATCCCAAAGTAAAGCCACTAAGGCGCAAGGAGTTGCTGGGTGTGAAAGAATTAGAAAACAGACATTATTAAGGCACAAGACCAATAAAAAAAGAGGAATCAAGAAGACAGAAGATAATTATTAACATGGCATTTAAATTTTTGAAGATTAAAGTTGGCCAGAAAGCATGGAGCCAGAAGGGAGTTCCACAAGTGATAAGTGCAAGAAAAGAAACTGTTAGCATAGAATTTATGGCTGCATCTCGTCAATTCAACTGTTAATGGATGAGACCTTGTTGCCAATCTAGTACTGCATTCAAATTCATAGTCTAGCTACCACAGCAGAAAGTTCATCAAAACAGTTACCATGAAAGTATTAATAGAAAAGGCACTTTCTCCCCCACCATTATGAAGCTGAGATGCCAGATCAGGACTAATAACATTGTGGATTCTTCTTTGGATTTTATCTTTTATACAACATGCAAAGCTATGTGGGTATAACCTGCAGTATCATAGATAGAATTTGTCAAACAAATAGTAAACCTTTCTTTTATTGGTATAATTACAGAGAGTAAAAACAAGCAATTTGCAGGTAGGGGGTGAAAGAATAATTCCAGTGATTTATTTTTTTTTTTTTTCAATGTAGAAATAGACAAAATTTCAGTATTTTGGTGTTCAAAATAAATTCCAGTGATTGATGAGGAAATGGAGCAATAATTCTCCTGATCAATGTGTGGGATGAAAAAGTATTTCAAGCACTTGGGTGGGAGGTGAATTAAACTATTTCTTGTGACCAGGGAGTGGGGTCGTTGGCAGTGAAACAATAACTCCAGCAATTGGGAGAGGGGAAATGAAACAGAAATTTCAGTTATTGCTCTTACAATAAAAAAAAAATGTATTTTAACGTTTTGCAATGAATTTTGTAACATTTTTTACACGGTGAGCAGGTCAAGATTTCCATGTTAATTATCTAATTATTTTTATTTCTCAGTGGCTGTAAAGTTTGCATAATAATTCCATATTATTGATTGTTCTGTGTCTGCAAAGTGTAAACCATAGATGGCAGCAAAGTTTGATGGTCATGAAACTGTTTTCCTGCGAACTGCTAAGTTCATTTAATGGAATCTGCTCAGAATATAAAAACCATTGCAAGAGAATACCTTTGGTGCTCATACTAATTGGTGAGGGTGAAAATCTCATTTGGACATGTGCCAGAATAAATACTGTATATACTTACATATTATGCAACTTTTGAAGACTGTAGTCAGTTTCGTTATGCTAGAACTAAAATTTCTGAGATCGATGTCATAGATTACTTCCACAATGAAGAAAGCAAATTGCAAGTCCAAACTTGAATATCAGAAAGAAATCTCAAAATCTCAACTCACAGGTCCTATGTCACAAATTCCAATGCATGTAAACAGTCAGAGAAATAACACTCGCTGGTGAATGCAGTAGCAAAATAAACAACTTTTTTCCTCCCCAATTCAAGAACACCAACTGCTTTTATTGACGGACAATTTTTTTCATTCATCAACAGCTAGGAGAGGACACACAATATTAGCATATCAAAGATACTTTTACAGCAATTCCTGCAACTGATTTGTTTTCTACTTTTAACTTTATCTGTTTATATTTCTGAGATGAGGTATTATGTACACTATTTACATTATTTTGACTATTGTCTTCATCTTTGTTGCCATATTTATTACAATGTTTCGGCCCTTTAGAATCTGTCTATATTTCTGAGATGAGGTATTATGTACACTATTTACATTATTCGGACTATTGTCTTCATCTTTGTCGCCATATTTATTACAATGTTTCAGCCTTTGTATGCTCCAACCTTTTCAGGTGGTTGGAATGTCGAACGAACCCTTTATTTTGCTCACTGGGGTATACTGTCCTAGCTCCACGTGCCATGTTTAATGTCAGTTGTCAGTTATCTCCTCTTAATTCCCCTCTGCAAGTTCTCCACGGCCTTAACCGAGTATTGAACTCACACTCTTTGGGTCCTGTCACTGGATCTAACGCCTTTATCCACTGTGCCATGTGTCCTTGTAACTTTTTTTCACTACATTTTCCATCTTAGAAAACATGCAACACACTGTCACTTGGTTTGATGAAGTAATTTGCTGTTTTCGTCACCACAAAAACCTAATTTTGAAGCTAATTTTAAAGTGGGGGGTTCACATCACATATAAGATATAAAATTAGTGTATGTACTGCTGGCCCTGGCTATGCCATTGACCAAACTATCTGTTTACTGTAGTCAAATTAGCTTCAAATTAGGTCTTCAAAGGTCACATGATACATGAGTATATATGGTATGTAAAATCTGCTTTTTCTATAACACAAAATCTGTTTATTCTGGTCACTATGGTGGACAATTGATTGTTTCATTTAAAGAAATTCAATCCTTACTGTGTGCTCCATGCTTGTAACCTTATGCCAAACTGAACTAACTATTTTGATTTTAAAGTCATATTCATGATTTAAAATATTTTCTTTTTAGTGGTAAACAACTTATTATCGATAAGTAAAATTCTGCAGGATAGAAAATATTTAAGGTTGTTTCAAAAAATTTAGCTTGAAATCTAGGATGCAAAAAGGATTCAGATTGAATATCAATAATTAATAGTTTCATAATCCATTACAAGAATCTTTGCAAATCTTTGCAATAATTGTTCAATGAATTGTTTTGATGAAGCACATTGGTTGAATCCTAAGAGAGATCTAACTAAAGATATCTTTCACAAATTCCTCTTGTAATGCAAACTCAGCTGAAATTTTAACAATTTGTCAGTTTCATTTTCTTGTGTTCTTTAGGTATTTTGTAGTTTCAGCAGACAGGATTTGAATTTAGGTTGTATCGATTAATTGGTTGATAAATCAGTAATTCTTGGCCCAAACCATTTCCCAAAATCTGTCTAAATGACCAAACACCAGAATTTCTTTCATAATCCCTTCTTGGTTCTGCTGAGAACTTTTCAGTACCATATCACACTGTATTTTTTTTATATATACATATGATAAATTTATAAGTTATGTATAATTATAGGTTAATAAAAAATACAATAGTTTTATTATCCATTACAAAGATCTTTGCACAACTCTTGTTTACTGAATTGTTTTTGATGAAGCTTTTTGGTCAAATTGTATTAGAGATCTTGCTGAAGGTATCTATCACAGTGTCAGGGTAATGTCTGGTTTTGAATTCACAGTTATCCTTCTCCTAGACTGATTGCCAACCATGGCTAGAGAGCCCAATCTGCTCTTCTACTTAACCCATCCATGCTTTATACCAAAAAATAAAATTGATACGTTACCTCATTTAATCAAGACAATCACCTTAAGTAGGTTCATTTTGAAATTGTTAGATGTAACAATATTTTCTTAACTTCTTACTTATGGAACTTTCTTCTGGCTTCTTTCTTTTTCTGACAACTATGATCTTCAAAATTTTAAATGCAACATCAATCATCATCTGTCTTTTTGAATTCTGTTCTTTTATTGCCCTCTCTCTCCTCAATGTTTTTCTCAGATTCTTTTACTCTCAGTAACTTCTTGTGCCTTAGTGGCTTTATCACCTTGCTTAGGGGTAAAGGATTAGAAAATAAGAATTCCTTTTGTAATGTTGTCAAAGTTGAAAATTCTTGGCCCAATCCATTTCCCAAAATCTGTCTAAATGACCAAACAGCAGAATTTCTTTTATAATACCTTCTTGGTTCTGCTGAGAACTTTCCAGTACCATATCACACTTTATTTTTTATACATACATATGAGTGTCCTGGGTAAGATGATAAACTGCATCCACAACCTGGGTAAGACAATAAATTACATCCGACAGCAAGGCCTTTGATCAGGAGGTTTTGAGGAGCATGGAGCCACCTCTTAATTGCTGGTGTTTCCAGGTTCACCCTGACCCAGGGTGGTAGCATCTGTTAGTTTCCCAGCTATGGGTAAATAGTTACCCCCCCCCCCAAAAAAAAGGGGTCAAAACACTATGAAAGTTTAAAAATAGGTTTTAATACCAGCAATACTTTTGGGGGAAAATTATTACCAGCAGTACATTTATTTGAAAAAAATGACTAGCAATACATTTTTGAAAATGAGAAATATTACCAGCAATACATTTTTAGAAAAATATATTACCAGCAATAATATTACCAGCAATCTTGTCAGCATTAAATAACCCATTGAGGTTGATATGCCGTAAAACAAACCAAACCAAACAAAACACACATATGATGAATTTATAAGTTTGGAATAATAAGAGATTTTAAAAAAATACAAAAAGTTAAATGCATTGTTAATAATTATCTTCTGTCTTCTTGATTCCTTTTCTTGTATTATTCTTGTTCCTTAATAATGGTTTGCATTTTTCTTATTCATTCCCACTCAATAACCCCTTGTGTCTTTGTTACTTTATTTTGGGCTGAATTGATTAAAATAGATTTATAATCCATTACAAGAATCTTAGCACAACTCTTGTTCAATGAATTGTTTTTGATGAAGCCCTTCGGTCAAATCCTAAGAGAGATCTTACTTAAGATATCTTTCACAGTGTCAGGGCAATGTCCAGTTTTGAATTCAAAGTTGTCCTTCTAGACTGATTGTCAATCATGGATGGAAGGCCCAGTCAGCCTTGCTATTTAACCAGATGGAATCAAAAAGTACATTTATACTCATCAGAAACAGTTGAGATTTCTAGGGCACATAATGAGGAAAGAGGGCTTGAAGAATTTAACACTCACAGGACAATGAGATGGCAAGATGGATGGAGGGGAAGCCGTGAGTAACCTGTCTAATGAGTTTGTATGAATGGAAGGCAAAACAGGGATTGGGAGGGATGGTAAAAAAAAACAAATCTTACTTGGAGAAGAATTCTCTTAATGAAACTCTAAAGAATTTAATGACTTCCAGAAAAACGATTTTTACAGTATATGCATAAAGAACATTTTGTGCTGTCGGTGGTGCTTAGAATACAGTGACTGTACTCCCCTGCTTAATGCCAAGATTCCCACCATCTCCACAAAAAGAGGCCAACTTGCAGACTTGAGTGTAAACCAGAACTATGTCTATGGGGCTATTAATACATTGTGATGTTTGTCTTACAAGATTTATATCCAATACAATTCAATAAAGGATCCAAATTCAATAACAATAATCAATAATCTATAGTTACATAATCCATTGTTCAATGAATTGTTTTTGATGAAGCATTTTGGTTGAATCCTAATAGAGATCAGCCGTAAGGTATGTAGCAGAATGTCAGAGGAACAATTTTATTTGAATGAACCAAAATCTAAATTCTTGAAGCTTTTATTTTAACATTTTCTGTTTTATGATAAGCATCTAAGTAATAAATGTATTTTTAAAATCTAATTCAAAGGAGATGGTGGAAACTAGAAATTTTTTATATGGCATACTATATTTGATGATGTATAAGATACTAATCACATATGATATTATAGTAATACTGAGTTTGACAGCTTACGGCCATATTATATAGAAAACTTAATTCTCATACAATCACTAAAGTTAAGTGTCAAGCCTGGTCAGTACCTAGATGGGTGACCACTTAGGAATACTAGGTACTGTAAGCTTGGATGTGCAGGTGGTGTAATGGATAATGAGTTTGAATTGTAAATCAGATAGCAGAGTTCCAGTTCTGTCTGAGTTTGATATATTCACTTATGCACAAATATCCTTGGTATGAATGCACATCTCTCCCCAGCTATGGCTTAATTGGTAGGACTTGTATCAGAAAATCCTTATCACAACTACAAAAAAATTCTTACAATCTACAAGTATTTTCTGGCTTTAAATAACCTTAAAAAGGTTGATAAACCATAAAAAACAATCAATCAATCAATACAAAGTTAGATTGTGTACAATTGCTGTGGTTCTGGATAAATATTAGCTTACTAGATATTTCAAATTTCAAGAAGAATCTGCAATGTTATTGGTCTTGACCTGGCATCTCGGCTTCAGTGACTTTCCCATCGCCATAATGTAGCTTCGCTATGTCTTTCCTATAAATATGTTTCATGGTAATTGTTCAGATGAATTTCTGCTATGGTGCTTAGACTTTATGAATTTAAACACAGTACTAGATTGGTGGCAAAGTCTCATCATTTTACAGTTAAAATGGCTAAATGTAACCGTAAGTTCTATGATAACAGTTTCTTCTCTTGCACTTCTCGCTTCTGAAACTCTTTTCCAGCTAACTTTAATCTTCAAAAATTTAAATGCAACGTCAGTTGTTATCTCTTCTTATTTAATCATCATTAATTTTTCTTGCTCCTTAATTTTTTATCTTTTCTTATTCTTTCCTGCTCAGTAACCCCTTGTGCCTTAGTGACTTTATTGCCTTGAATGAGGTGACATGATTGAAAAAAAATAGAATCCAGAAGATATTTTTCAGTCATTTGTGGTGTAGGGGAAAGCAAAGAAAGAAGTTATGTTATATGGTATCAAATATAGTGTATATGGCCACACACACACACACACACACACACACACACACACACATATATATATATATATATATATATATATATATATATATATATATATACACACACACAGACACACGCTCACAAATACTTATGACAAGTATCCTCTCCTTTTCTCGATGTTCATGTACAGATGGGGTAATAATTAGTGGAATGGAACAAGAAATTTGCAAGTTCAAATTCTGGTCACGTTAGTTATATTCACTTTCAAACAAACACCTTTGGGAAAGGCATGGAATGAATCTCCCCACTGCCACCACCACCGATTATATGATAAAAGGTGGAGTGGGCTGGGATGGGATGGCTTGGGTTATCTAGATATGGTTGGCAACCGGTCTAGGAGAAGGACAATAAATAAATTCTAAATTGTACATAGATCTGGCACATTCCATGTAACCGTCGAAAGGACTGTGGAGTTCACAATGACTATGATCTCAACAATGGTCAATTTGACATCAATAGTATGAGGCAAATTGACAATTGAGTCCAATGAGGTCCAGAATTGATTGGGCCTTCGACTTGTTCAGAAGTTTTAGTCTCTAAGTTTTCGCATATTCTCAGCATTGGAAGCTCTCCTAAGAGCCATTTGATCTGGGTTTTCATTTGCACAGCATTCACTGCAGCATTGGCTCTTTTGATTGCAATATGGTCCTCTGCTAGTGGAGATTTCTTATTGCGAGGCAACTGCTGCCATATGCGATAAGCAACAATTGATTGCTGCATTTAAATATTGCTTTAATATATAAGCTTACCTTTTTAAACAATTTGATGTGCATAGATCCTTACTTTCCATGCAGACAATTATTTTTATTTCATGGGTGACTTTTGTTGGATTTTACAATTAATTTTGATTATTTCCAAATTTATTTCCAAGTTATAAAATTGTTATCATACAAAAAAAACTTTGTTGCAAAGAATCAGCTAAAAAATCACTGAAAACAATCACAGTACTGAAAAGTTGGAAATCCAAAATTTCTGTAACATGAGCTATTGAAAGTTAGAGAGTTGCATTCCTTTAATTGAAAAAGAGTGACAGTGAGAAACTGAAAGTGAGAAATCTATTATATAGATGGTTGGTTGAACAAGGGCCAAAAAGGATGGTAATGAGTGAAAAATTGCTTAAAGTAACAAAATACAGGCAGAAGTTGTAGAGAGAGATAATCGCCTATATCCTCCAAGTACTTGGCATATGAGTTTTACACAGCTATAAATTTGGAAATCATGCTGAAACAATATTATGTGTGAAAATAAACAAAATCAATGAGATGACCGAGATTATAAAAAGAATAAAAAGGCTTTGTTAAAAGCATACCAGAAGATAAATGTCAGTATTTTGCTAAAATGATGCATCATGAAGAGTGAATTACAAAAGAGAAATTGATGATTGGACAAAATGATATGATGATGATCAGTTCAACTCTGACCTTAGTTCACAAAGTGTAAATTAAGATGGCTAAAAATTATGACTTCAGACAAGGCATAGTTTTCAACAGTTATAACAACTGATTCCTATCAATGTGTCAGGGAGGGAAAAACATTACACAAGCTGCTGATGTTCTGTATTCCTCACCATCAATTTAACTTCCACAGATTTCATTTACTGATGTTCTATATAGAGATTCTTGATAAAATCCAGCCAAGAATTTGCAATGTTATCAGTTCAAACGTAGCATCTCAGATTTCTTTTACTGATGTTCTATATAGAGATTCTTGATAAAATCCAGCCAAGAATTTGCAATGTTATCAGTTCAAACGTAGCATCTCAGATTTCTTTTACTGATGTTCTATATAGAGATTCTTGCTAAAATCCAGCCAAGAATTTGCAATGTTATTAGTCCAAATGTAGCATCTCAGATTTCTTTTACTGATGTTCTATATAGAGATTCATGATAAAATCCAGCCAAGAATTTGCAATGTTATCAGTCCAAACGTAGCATCTCAGATTTCTTTTACTGATGTTCTATATAGAGATTCTTGATAAAATCCAGCCAAGAATTTGCAATGTTATCAGTCCAAATGTAACATCTCGCCATCAGTCATTTTCCCACAACTGTAATATGGTTTCCCTCTGGTTTTTCTATAAATATTTTTTCATAGTAATTGTTCTGATGAGCTTTCCTCTTTCATATTAGATTTTATGAATTTAAAGAGTGCTAGATTGGTAGTTAGGTTTCATCATTTTATACTTAAAATGGTTAGATGTAAGTTCTATGTTAACAGTTCCTTCTCTTATACATTTTGCTTTTGAAATTCTCTTCTGACTTCTTGCTTTCAAGTCAAGTTTAATTTTCAAATTTTTTAAATGTTTAAAATTTTTGGGGTGTAAAAGATAAAACACTTCAACTAAGTTTTTTTTCCTGAATTAATTTTGCTGTATGCAGCCTTGAGTTGTCATGGAGAGCAATATTTTTTTCTTATTGATGAGTTTAGGTCTATTTCAACCCAACTCTTATGGACACATTGCAGCTGCCGGATGTATGAATGTGCATTTATTGTTCCATTGCATTTTAAGAGCTCTAAATAAATAGTAGCCCAACTATTTCACCACATGCACAACATCGTCTTTCTTTCATGGAGCTCAACTTTTGGGATTGGTTGTGGAGATTTCTCCTTGTCAACCAACTGTATTTTATGCTTAACATTCACATACATTAGATGCATTAAATTTATTCTCATATATGATTAGTAGTTACAATTCTTTGGCGCTTAATAGGGGCAGATAGGTTTGTCTATCACCCATTTCACAGTCTTTCCCCAGCCTTTTGAAGGTGGAGAAGGCTGGTCTATCTAGATATGGTTGGCAACCATATCTAGATAGCTGAGGCCGCTCCGCCATTTAACTAATAACTGGTGGGGGTGAGGGATTAATTCCATGCCTTTCCCAAAGGTATTTGTTTGAAAGTGAATGTAACTAAATTGACCAGAATTTGAACTTGCGAATTTCTTGTTCCATGCCACTAATAATTACCCCATCTGTACATGAACATTAGGAAAAGGAGAGGATACTTGTCATAAGTATTTGTGTATGTATGTGTGTGTGTGTGTGTATATATATATATATATATATATATATATATATATATATATATATATATATGTGTGTGTGTGTGGCCTTTCATACTCTTTCTCAGTCTTTTGAACAGGAGTAGAGGTTTATCCCTTGGTTCCTATTTAGAACTGAGCTTCTGGTTCCTTTGAAAGTCTACTTTAACCCTATACTTCTAACATCTCTGCCTAAACTGTGGAATTTTATTTACCATTTCTTTGGGGTTTCCCCACCCTAATAAGAGTAGACAGGTTTGTCATGATCATCTGGTTCACACTCTTCCCTGATCTTTTGAACAGGAGTAGAGATATTTCCCTTGTTTGCTGTTTAGAATTGGATTTTCAAATTCTTCTAAAGTTTACTTCAACGCTATACTTCTGAAATCTCTGCCTAAACTCTGAATTTTATTTACTATTTATTTATTTTTTCCATCACCCCAATAAGAGTAAATAGGCTCAACTGCTATATCTAAAGATTAAGAGTACCTAAGATCCTCATCAGAAGTTTTGATATAGTAGACATTAGTTTAGCCTTACGAGATAAGAGATAATAAGTACTACAAATTTATCATATTCTCAGAATCTAAATCTGTTCCCTCAGCTTTGAGAAACAAAGAAACTAAAAACCATTTAGTTATTGAATTTGTCCACAATATAGACAAAACCTCCAAAAACAAAGCCAACCTTTTTTGTTGGATACCCAGCCATATTAGAATTGATGTGAATGAAAGGGCAGATAAAGGAGCCAAAAATGTCCTACACATTAGCATATCAAACATAAAATTCCTCACATCACAGACTTGAAATAAATTATATGCAAATCCAACACCAACAAATGGCAAGAATCATGGAATAATTGCCTAAAAAGCAAACTCCAAACGATCCACCCCATCATTGAAGGACCGCCTCTAAGGGTGTAGAAAGATTAGAAGAGAAATGTTAGTCTTCACTAGAATTGACATTGGACACACCTGCCCTAACTTGTTCTTTTTTTCCTTAAAAATGAGGAACCTCCAATATATGCAGCATTTTTTTTTTGTTTTTATAAGCATTTCACTCCAGGCAAGGCAGTAGTTCCACTAGTATGCAAGGGACTACAAAGTGTGAAAGTAAGAGAAAAGACTGGTTATAGATTTAGGAAAGGATAAAAAGAAGAATGGGGATCAAGGCATCAGATGTCAATTGACATTACATTTAAATTTTTGAAGATTATAGCTACCAGGGAAGCAAGTAAGAGGAAGGGAGTTCCACTGTCAGGAAGTGCGAGAGAAGAAGTTGCTGGAGTAGAAGAGGCGGTTACTTTTAACTGTTTTGACAGTAAAAAGGTGGGAGTGAGATGCGGACCTAGTAGCATGCTTAAATTCATGCAGTCTGAGCACCAGTGAAAATAGTTTGTCAGAGCAGATGCCATGAAAATATTTATAGAAAAGACAGAGGGAAGCCACAGTGCATCTGTGAGAAAGTGACTGGTGTCATGCTATTAAACAAGAAAAACCAAAACACAAAGTGTTGACAAACAATAAAAAAGCATATCAAACAATCAACAATTCTATAAAGAAGAAATTCTATAAAAATATAATAGACATGAACAAGCTTTTCAGACAAACCCAAATAACATCCTTAACTTTATAAAACAGAATTCCCTGCAGGTTACCTGGATTGACATACAACAGATGGAGGCTGGTGGGGACTATGGCTGAAATGCTGTGATAGCAACAAAAAAGATGAAGACAATAGTCCACATGCAGATAGTGTAATTAGCTTTTGATAGCTCTAATAAAAACTTTGTTGCCATATGACGCATGTATACACCTTGCAGAATGTTGCTTGTTGATGTAGTTGTACTTCTATTCAATTGTTTTAAGATGATATGAATAGCTCAAGCCGTATAGCTGTCCTTATTGCCACAAGATTTTTTTAACTTCTTGTGTATGGCTGTTTTATATATATATATATATATATATATATATATTTGAAGAAAACATGCTGCACAGTCTAGCAATTTCTACTGGTAATTCTAACAAAAACAGATATAGCATTATGTAAGGGTTCAAATAGCAGTGAATGGGTAAAAAAAACTTAATATTTCTAACTGAAAGCATTAAGTCTGATAGAGCAATTTGTAATGTTAATGAAAGCAAAAAAATAGCATTAGATAAGGTTTGAATATCAAAAGTAGCAGCAAATGTGCTAATTTTATTTACCAAAATAAAGCATTAGTAGTCTTTCATCAAAATTTCTAAGGGTAACTAACAAAAAAATAGATTTCATTATGCAACCATTCCAATATCCAACATAGCAGTAAATTTAATATAATTAACAAAATAAAGCATAGGTAGTTTTATATGGTAATTTTAGTTGTTTTCTTATCAAGTAAAAATTCAATATTTGTTGACCAAGCAGCCATTACTATTTTCGGTTGAAATTTAGAAAATCTTTCTCTGAAAACAATTTTTCAGAAGAGGAGGTTTCTGTCATTATGAACACTAATGGGTATGTCCCAATCCTCATAAATACGTTGGACATTATTGTAAGTGGGGATAATATGCTGTCTAAGTAGTTAACCCCTAGCAGTGGTTTACCTACTTCATGCTGCTGGCGAGTATTGTATTTTATTGATGTTATAAAGATTTCCATTTCAATTCCGACCTCCGTTTTGGTTATTCCTCATTCAGTAATCATTCCTGGGTTACAACAACTATAAAAATGCATTGCAAATGATTTTTACTATAAAAATGCATTGCAAATTATCTTTACTATGAAAATGCATTGCAAATGATTTTTACTATGAAAAATGTATTGCAAATGATTTTTACTATGAAAATACATTGCAAATGATTTTTACTAATGTTATATGTTGTACCGATGAACACTAATATGTATGTCCCAATCCTCAGAAATAAATTGGACACTATTGTAAGGTGGGGTAATATGCTGTCTAAGTAGTCCACCACTAGTAGTGGTTTACCTACTTCATGCTACTGGCGAGTATTGTATTTTGTTGATGTTATAAAGATTACCATTTCATTTCCAATCTCTGTTTTGGTTATTCCCCATTTAGTAACCCTTTCTAGATTATAACAGTTTCTCAAGTTCAGTAATAGTTATCACTCTCTCCAATATTGATGGGGGTTTCTTTCCTAATATTTTATTTAAAATAGCAGGGCAAAGTTAACATCTTGATCATGTCGTTATTTTCTCTTTGAGTTACATATGCTATCCATTTTAGTTGTTGCTGCTGTTGAATCTTCACAAGTTACGTGGTTTCTGTTATTTGGAACAGTTCTATGTTTGTAATTTCTGTTTCTCTTTCCAGTCCGGAATGTTCGAAGGAGGATGGTCTTCACCAAAATCCACAGGTTTAACTTTCTCAGAGACATTTTTTAACCATTGATCATAGGTGGTTGTATACAACTGACAGTTTAGATATTTCTGAACTGATTTGGAGCCATGCATGGCATATGTAGGAAATCGTCTCATCCTTGCTCCTATGGCATCCTTCTGGAGGTGTCTTCTCATGAAAAATTGATTTTCACAGACACCATAGCTTGGGACACAGAGTTGGACACTGGGTATCTGCGGAGAGCAATGCAGGACCGAATAGCATAGAAAAGGTTTGTCAATAGAGTTCTGACCAACCATAGGGAGGTTGAAGGATGATGATGATAGGAAATTCTTGATCTGATGAGGCTATTTAAGATGATGTGAGTTTTCTGGTAATTTGCATTGTTGGACAAAATTTTTCGAGCAAAACCTATTCTATGCTTAATTTCCTTTTCTTCTATACTAAATTTGTTATAACTGATCCGTACCTTGAAGTATTTGAAATGTTTCGCATTTACTAATTCCACATCCCAAATTTTTATGATAGATTCAGAGCAGGCGCCATTGCTGCTTTCATTGGTTTAAATGATTAGCTGTAACTGTAAATTCTATACTAACAATTTCTTTTCTAACACTTCTTGCTTGTGGAACTTTCTTTCGATTCCATGCTGTTCTGACAAGTTTGATTTTCAAAAATTTAAATGCAATATCAGTCATTATCTTCTTTTTTTAATTCCTGTTCTTTTATTATGCTCTCATATTGTTTCACAGTCAGTAACCCCTTGTGTCTTAGTGGCTTTATTGTCTTGCTTTTAATTAAAGATGACTGACAAGTTGGTGCAATTAAGATTTTTATTTGATTTTTCTTTGAAAAAATTTTTTTAAAAGTGCCAACACTCAATAACATCTATGAACAAGGCCACAATGTCCTGACCATGTTTGGAAAATAAAAGAAAACTTATATAAAAAAACATTTCCATCAGTCTAGAAACTTATAAAATCTACACATTCAGTTAAAAATAAAAGAAAAATCCTTGATAATGGCTAATAGAATGTCCAAGAACACTCAGATATATTTGGACAGTTTTTAAATATTTATGTCCAGAAAAGAAAATATTTATACAAACACAAGAAAAATTGAATAAGAAGCTTAATTGCAGTATCTTGTTAGTTGTCTTTAATGAAACTTGTGTGAAAGAGGGATTGCTTCCCAAATACACAAATATATATATATATATATATATATATATATATATATATATATGGTGGACTCTCCTGTTGTATTCAACATATTAGGGTCAAGCAGCTCAGTTCCTAGGGACTGACAGCCAGACACTAGCACATATGATTTGATTATAGTGGTGAAGGCTTTGTACAGAACCAACCACGCTTTTTGAAGGACCGAATACAGTGACCTGGTGTACTATGTGCCACAAGATCCCGAAATGACCCACTGCAGGTTTGGATTTTAGAGTTGTCCTTCTAGACCAGTTGCCAACCAAGGCTATAGAGCCCAGTCTGTCCTGCTATTTATTTATAGCTGGAGGAAGAAGAGGATGATTAATATCTTTCCCAAGGGTATTAGCACGTAAATGAATGTAATTGATTCAACAAGAATTTGAACTCGGCTCTCTGATTCCTCAATCTGAGCTGCTATCCATCGTACATACATATATATATATATATATATATATATATATATATATATATATATATATATATATATGTGTGTGTGTGTGTGTATTAAATTTCCCCATTATTTCATCAGGAATTGATGATTTTGTCAGTGCTGGTGGGTGGGACATTGTAGTAGTATGTATCTGCATTAATACAGTCACTTCTAGCAATTTATTAGTGGACAAAACAGAAAATGAAATCAATATTCTAGGTAGACATGTCTTTGCCTTTGGCTCACATTATTGATAGAAAGTATTGACAGAAACTTAATCAATGCAAAGACGTCTTTCATAACACTTTAGAAGAAAAGTACTTACTTGTTCTTCACAGTAATTGTGGCCCTTGGCTGAAAAAAAAAAACTTTGTAAAAGCCTTCGGACATCTTGGCACTGAGCAAAAGAATTACAGATATACTTCTATTATGTCAGCAAAAATCAATTTTCCGACAGTCTTAATGTGTTTCTATTGTAAAATCAAGAGCAATTAATTTCTATAGTAAAACCACTTAACAATGCAAATATCTAGAAGAAGAAATCATTAACGGTGTGTTTACATTATACTTTTTATAGCTGTTTTTACTTGACTAAATTGGGCTTACAGCCATATCATGTTGAAACACCAGTTTTTGGTCGATCACTGAAGTTAAGCAATGTCAAACTTGTTTAGTACCTAGATGGGTAACTTTTTGGGAATACCAGGTGCTGTAAGTTTTGTTGTGTGGGTGGTGATAATAGATAACTGTTCAGAATTTGAAATCAGAGTTCAGTATATTCACTTATGCGCAACTACCCTTGGGAAAAGTATGAATCCACCTCTTCTCCCCCAGCTATGGGTTAATTAGTAGGAATTGTATCAGTAAATCTTTAAAATCCTTAAAAAAATTTATTACAATCGAAAAACATTTTCTAGCATTCAAACAGCCCAGACCGTTACAAATCCTGACAAGTCATGTACACAGGGTCGACTCATCCATATTCACTTCATATTCCATTTGTAAGGGGGAAGTTCTATTCAAACCGCTTCTTCCTGAAGTGTCATTTTGTGAAATGGGCTCCTGAGAGGATGCTTTCCAGACCACTACAATCTTCAACTCTAGGGCCAACATTACCTATTTTACAGATACCCATAATATGCACTTCTTACTTCTTCCCTTTACATCCTTATTCAGTAAACCTTTACCTTGAGTAGCTCTTGGGCCTTATGAACAATAGTATAAAAAAATGGAAGAATTTAAGATTACCAATGTTGGCATCATTAGACGACAGTACATCAGATGATAAACTTGCAGAAATGACTAGCTACTTCTTAGTGAGTGCAAAAGTGCCTGACTGTTTCTTTGAGAAAATTTTAATGGCATCACGTTACCACTTTATGTGAGTCGTCAGTTTGTAGTGATGTTGTCTCATCTGTTAAAGAGGGATATTTTCTTGTATTGGATATATATATATGTATATATATATATAGTCAGCCACAGACAGACTATTTCACTGTATCATTATCAGTATGGCTAGACATCCAATTGCTTCAAGCCGGGATCGAAACTCGACTGATTTGACATCAGTCAGAGACTCTTACCCCTAGGCTATCAGTGCACAGCAGAGCAAGGGAACTTTTAATGCATTATATATGTGATATATAAACATCATACTGGCCACTATAGTACTCACTTCTTACAAAGAGTGATGCATTAAAGCAGCAGCAGCCATTAATTTTCCCCTTTCTCCATAGTGCTCAATCGATGAATGAGAGCATCCCTTGATTAATGCATTTTTGATTAGTGTGCTAAAATTTTTATATACCAAAATACAATTAGTGCATGCATAATACTCAGTGCAGTAAAAAATTCTTCAGTTTAACCATAGTAATTGAAAATTGATTTTTTTATAGTTACCAATGTGTTGTAGCATACCCACAGACAATAATAGTTATGTCCCCATTCACATAAATACAGTAGTAAATACTGTATGTTGGTCTGCAGTTGGAGATTCATTGTGGAATTCACTTGACTCACTTCTAGCAGTTGACTACTTCTCTACACTGCATATATTATATGTGTTGTTCTTGTCCTAAGTATTATTGTTCATTACCAACCTTCATGTGATTATTCTATTTAGTAACCTTCCCTAGGTGACAACATAATGTAAACATTAGCCACACTAATCGAGGGATTGATTAGTTTCTGATTTTTTTTTTCAAAACTCATGTTCACTCCGTACAAGACATAAGGGCCACTCAAAATAGAGGGTTACTATTATGTGACTGAAAGAGGAGGTTGTAGGAACTGAAGGTAATGAGGATAAGGATGATAGATAAGGATCCTTGACATAAAGAGGTTAAGATTGTAGGGTTTAGGGAAGCACCCACGTGGGAGTTTGTTCCACAAAGTAGCAGGTCTTCAGAAAAAGCCCAACGGAATTTTTATTTGGGATATAGAGTAAATGAGAGTGATTTGATTCAATGGAAGCTGCATGGTGTGTCCTCGCTGTCAAGGGATGAACTGGTGAAGGTAAACAATGGAGCTAATCTGAATATTTACCATGGAAATTGTGATATAGTAGCAACGGGTCTGCCACAATGCAAGAAGGCTGGAGAGCATAACAGTCAAAATAATAACAACAAAGAACAGGATATTAGTTTAAATATAAAGAATGATAACTCCATATCACATGAATTGAGACAAATTTGGTATGTTAATGCCTCTTGTCACAGTGCTAGACAAATTGTAAATGTTGTTTGACATAAAAATGAATTCTTATAAGAATAAAAATCTGTAGTAAATCATTAAAGACTGGGTGTAATGGGGAAATTGAGTTAATATTGAACTTATGAGGAAGAAAAAATGATTGTACATTTGGAATGGCTCTTGGCAAAAGATGGAAAACCTGATAATGAAATAAAAAGAAATATAGTTGTGAACTAATAAAACTCGGACAGCTTTTGCAAAAATAAAACTTAAAAAAGTCATTATTAACAGAGAAAAGTATGTCAGAAAAATTTCACAACAAATGGATATTTCCAACTCTGGTACGAAAACATGAACCGTTTCCAACAATCAGTTAAAAGGAGAAGGGAGAAAAATACTTGTGCAAAGTTGATGTAAAGATGGATGTTTGAAATCTTACAGTGCTGAGGAGGAATTAAAATAATGTTAACTGATGCAGTGCAAAGATTGGAGAATCTGATATGACAAAGGCATAAACCTAGGTGCTTTCAGTACATTAACAGACAATAACATACTTATACTAAAAACAAAAAGAGGCTAAAACAAACATTCAGTGGGAAAGAAATATGTGTATCTATATCTATAAAAGGCAGGATGTGTGTGTGTGTGTGCATAACGAATGCACGGCTGCAATTTTCGACGGATTTGCACCAAAATTTACATGCACATGCTCCAAGTTAGCGATAACGCCAAGACTGACTTTGCATTTCCCAAATCCCATTGATAGTGGAAATAATCGATTTTTTCCCTGCTTCTACAGCAGTTTTCATGTAGTTTGCGACCATTTTCTACTGACCAGAGTGAAAGCCTATAGCTGGCTGCCACATATAGGCAAGAAGATTCTATTGGCCAGCGTGAGAGCCAACAGCTGACTGATACAAATGTTAACTAGCATGCTAAAAAAAATCGATAGCTGCATTCGTCACAAGTGGGAAAAATTTAAATCTGCATGGCACTTTACTCCAATTGGCTCATTTGCTTGCTTAAACTCAACGTTGATTCTGATTCCACAGAACTGCGTTGGGTGTGAAAAAGTAATAGTTGTTAACATTCTTTTTCATTCAGTTTTTCCAGTTACGAATCCTTTTTTAAAGCTGATCATTTTGTGTTCATTTTGTTTAGTTCTTTTTTTGTAACAGATTTAATGTTTAGTAGAGAGCTTAGAAAAAAATTTGCAGTGTGAGATAGGCAAGAAGTAAGGCATGTAGCAACATCAGCATGGCAAAGGGCACTCCTTTAAAGACAAGGAAGGGCAAAAATATTTTAAGTCAAGTGATAGTGATTGCTGTATGAGTCGTACGATTTTTGAATCAAGCATGGGCAACACCGGGCCATGCTGCTAGTCAAGAATAAAGTGGAGAATTAATATTGTCAAACAGACAATATGGTCGACAATACAATTCATCTGGAATGTCATTAAATCTCAAAGTTATAATCTTAAATATGTTCATTGTAAACTACATAGTCTGTCCGAAAAGTGTGCAGACATTTTGAATATCTTTAGAATTTTGCTGTAATTTGGTCACCACTCAGAAGGTATGGCATGTGGGTCAGTTATAACATATTTAGTATAGAGAAAAGGAAATTGACCATAGAATAGGCTTTGCTAGGTGTAGTTTTACCCAACACCACAAATTATTAACAAAAACATTAATCTGAAAACTTGCATCAAAATAAGATCATCAGATCAAGACTTTTATATAGATGCCACACATGACTTGAAATTCGTTCAGAAATATCTAAAATGTTAGATATATACAATCACATTCTAAGATCAGTGGGTAAAAATGGCTTTAAGCAAATGAAGCATGTGGGTCTTCAAAAAGACATTAGAACATTGCAGAGACAGAAAGAATCAAAAACATGGAATTTTTCCAAATAAGTGAAACCACATCACTTGTGAAGATTAAACAGTAGCAACAACTAAAAGAGATATCACATGTAATTCAAAGAGAAAATAACATAATCAAGATGTTAACTTTCTACACTCCTTCAAATAAAAGGATAGGAAGCAAACCCCTATTAATACTGGAAAGAGTGATAACAGCTACTGGATTTGAGAAACCGATTTTCCTGAAAAATTGTTTTCAGAAAAAGGTTTTATAAATTTTCATTGAAAGTAGTACTGACTGGTCGATGGAGAAATGGTGTGCAGTGCAATGCATGCAAGTTCAAACATTTTCTCATGGGATTAGCCAGTAAGGTGTGAGCTTGTGCATTGTGTGACAGTCACATTTTTATTGTTCATTTTAAGTGCTCAACCTTTGGGGAATATCAGTCTTCCTATATGGCAGTGAATACAGGACAATTTCTTCAGAGGTGAAGAGAAACTTGAGTTATATTCATTCTCTTAGTCATCTAGCGTCTCTTCTGGTTTTTGCCGGTGCATCAATAGTATATGCCTGGCATAGATTTCATTCTTAGGCTTGTTATACAATTGCTGGAACCTATTAACAGCTCTCACTCTATCGTCTGGACAGCAAGAAATTAATTCATACACTTAAGGGCCTATAAAGTTTAGGAGCACAGTTCATCAGTTGGGTGGGGTGTATTGTTCTATACTTTGCAGGAAATTCTCAAAAGTTGCAAACCAGTGCCTCCAATCCTTTTCAGCACTCTTCGATTAGGGGAGAGTTTCAAATATCTGAGGTTGTAGAATTTTGTCCATATTTCTCAGACCAAGATAGCATTACTGAAAAGTATTTATGAATTTGCACAAAATGAATTGTAATAAAAGACACGATGCAGAGTAACCCAAATTAGGTTTTATTCTGTGAAATAGAACAGTTAGTACAAAGAAAACTATTTATAAGCAGGTAAAGTCCATTTTTGATGATGGGCAGAGAGGGAGAGAAAGAATGTTCACCACAGGCCAAAATGTTGTGATAATAACAGCAAAGATGAGAACAGTAGTCTATGAGTAAATAATGATAATTTCTTCATCCCAGAGATATATATATATATATATATATATATATATATATATATATATGTGTCATGTTTTTTGTTGAAGCAGGACTGAGATTAATCTTGCTCAAAGCAAGGTGGATTTCTGCTTGACAAAGAATTTTTTATAATGATTTGAGATAAGGTTTTACAAGGCTGGATGATCTTCCTGATGGCCAACTCAGTCACTGACAGTAGTTCAAATACATCAAGTGTTTTTATTAAGACACCATCTCTATGAAAGTTGACATTCAAGGCTTGAGACCCCCTTCTAGCCATATATAGGGCACCATGTGTACTGCAGCCACAATAGAAGTTGTGTTTCTTGGGCAAGATAGCCTGACAGAGCCCAACCCCTTCTGGGACGGTTTTGAATTCAGAGTTTTTCCTTTTCCTAGACTGGTTGCCACCCAAGGTTATAGAAGCCGGTCTGTCCTGCTATTTATCTATTGCTGGTGGGATAATTCATAGCTTTTCCAAGGGTATTAGCACATAAGTGAATGTAATGGATCTGACTGGAATTCAAACTTGGTTCTCTGATTCCTCAATCCAGACAACAGGCTATATATGTATATAGCCTGTTCTAGTGATAGGAAATATATAACTTCTATCCTATTAGTAAAAAAGATAACAAATATTAGGAAAATTAATGACAAAGAGGAAAAAGATTTTGTGTTTGACCCATTTAGACTTCATTGGACTAAAGTGATGTTTATGTTGATATAACTACATATTTGCACAAGAGACGGGAATATAAAAATGCAAAATATTATTCCCCACCCACTTCATGTGTAGCTACAGCAACAGAAACATCATTTTAGTCTGATGAAGTCCTAAAGGATTAAACACATCACATACAGGAAAAAAATTCCCACATTGTTCCGGCATATATCATCTTCTCTGATACTATTCCTTGTTGTCTCCTAGGGAAGGTTACTGACTAGAATAATCACACGAAGGTTGGTAATGAACAATAATACTTAGGACACGAACAACACATAAGATTCATAGAAGCAGTAGTCAACTGAATTCCACAATGAATCTTCAACTGCAGACCAACATACAGTATTTACTACCATATTCATGAGAATGGAGACATACCCATTATCATCTGTATGCTACAACAAATATTATAAGCAAGAATAATAATATAAACAAGTCTTAACAAACAATTTTAAATCAATACTACAAGAATGTGAATTTCATAACACCTTAACAATCACCTCAAGATTGCATGTTTGTATGAAACTCTGAGTTGTGCTATTGCTGTGGGAGATTATGTATATTCACTAATATATACTTAATAGCTCTATTATTTATGACGTCAAATGATTGATTCTGCCTGAGTTCTGCATTGATAATTGTTGTAACCTAGGGAAGGTTACTGAATAGAATAATCAAATGAAGGTTGGAAATGAATGATAATACATAAGACAAGAACAACACATATAAGATTTGCCAGCAGTGCATAGAAGATGTAGTCAACTGCTAGAAGTGAGTCAAGTGAATTCCACAATGAATCTTCAACTGCAGACCAACATACAGTATTTACTACCATATTTATGTGAATGGGGGACATAGCCATTATCATCCATAAGTGTGCTGCAACATTCCTGAAGACAATATGGAGAGGAAGAGCAAAAATTTCTCAACGAAGTGGATGTCAGGAAACGGCATATTGACAAAAACATTAATTCCCTAGCTACAATAGTAGAGAATTTATTTTTAAACAAAGATTTAAGAACATGATAAAAAGTTGACATGAAATGAAAATCACTTTGAAAAATTTCACTCACCAGAAGGTAAAGGAATACAGAATATCAGCCACTAAATGTCAGGTAATGCTGTTTCTAACGATTATATATATATATATATATATATATATATATATATACACACACACACACACACACACATATATATATATATATATAGCCCTAATCTATTGGCAGCAAACACATAACAAATTTATATATGTATATATATACACACACACATATATATATATATATATATATATATATATATATATATATCCCTACTCTATTGGTAGCAAACACATAACAAATTTATATATATATATATATATATATATATATATATACATTAGACACTTTAAAATCTTAGAGGCATTACATATTAAAAGCAAAAGACCTCTTATTAATCGTATAGATTACAATATTTCTGGTAACATATTACTACGTTTATAATATATTTAAATTTTATAACGTATTCTTCGATCTTTTGGCTTGTATAATAAAAATCTTTTTCACACTGTCACATGATAAAAATCTTCGCCCTGCACGTGATAACATCATCGCGTCTTTTGAATTTAAAAGGATTTTAGCGTTTATTTAGTTTGTAAAAAAGTAGAAACATGATTACGCTACAAGATAATTGGCAAATGTTTGATTAAAAAAATTTTGACTAAAAATATTGACCCTGAAGATGAACAATGATGTTCGAAAGCGCTAAGTCATCGTATGGACAATACATATTTCGAAATCATTTTCAAATAAAAAGTCTCATTAGAGAATATGAGAAAATTCAAAAGAAAATATGCAAGACTATGTTGTCTTTAACATTCAATACTACATGTTTAAAATATATATATATATATATATATATATATATATATATATATATATAGCCGTACTCTATTGGTAGCAAATACATAACAAATTTATATATGTATATATACACACATATATATATATATAGCCCTACTCTATTGGTAGCAAACACATAAATTTATATATGTATATATATATATATACACACACACACACACACACACACACATATATATATATATATATATAGCGCTATTGCTATTGGTAGCAAACACATAACAAATTTATATATATATATATACACACACACACACACACACACACACACACACACATATATATATATATATATATAGCCCTATTGCTATTGGTAGCAAACACATAACAAATTTATATATATACACACACACACACACACATATATATATATATATATATGCACATTTCATTGACTACAACAGACAAGGTACTTTGATTTAGTTTTTTTTATACAATTTCTCATGTGATCTAATAATATTTTTCTTTTCAGCTGATAAATTATATAAAAACTGTCCAATTGTTCTTTTTATCAGAGCACTTTCAGCTATATATTTTGCCATTTTAAAGATTGAAATCTATAAATCTATGAAATCTATAACTAGCACATGAAAATATACAGTAGAAATATTTTAATATTTATTATCCAATGAGGCCGTAGGTAACTCAGAGTAATATGATAATTGGTTTTGATCCACTGGAATGTAGAAGTTAGGGTCTCCAAGACAGATGAAGACCAGTCTTCCTCATCTTGACGTTTGATCTTGTGCCTCATTTTTATTATTATATAAATATTATTATTATGCGTTAATAAAGTGGGCTGTTTTGTTCTACTGATGTAGTAAAGATTTCGCCTTACGTGAATTTATAAAAGAAAATAGCTTTATTCTCTCAATATAGATTGCATTTATTATTGACCAATATCTCACAGCAAAACCATTGCAAATTCATTTACATTACAAGAACCTTATTTTGTTAGTCATGCTTGCATAGATTCCTGAAAACTGACAATTCCTTTTGTTTCCTCACTTTCAATGCTATCTTATAGTAAAACCATTGTGAATGCAATTATGTTATACTTATAATAGCAATGTTCTATCAGTAATGCTTGCATTACTGACAGAATAGGACCACAAACAATACTTTTTTTCCTGAGTTTCAATATCCACTCTTGTATAGATTGCCATACAACTGTTGCAGTAGTAATTTCCATTAACAGCACAATGAATCACTCATATGAATTGCTTTGATTAGATAATGCATTAATCATGTAATAATAGCATTTGTAATTATTAAGTGTTGGGTATTACAAATTCTTTAGTGAGGTGGACTCCAGTATACACTTTTTATCTAGCTATGCCTTTGAATTTAATGTAGGAATTTTCTAGTAGGAGGAATACAATGATTAAATGTCCATTTGCTTGTATTAATATCAATGTATTAGGGAAAACATGGTACCTGCATTTCCCCTGTATATGCTTTTAATATATGAATTTGACTGATTGTATCATGGGTTATAGGAACAGCTTGACTGTAATATGATTTCCAGTTGCAATACATTTATATAGCAAAAATATATTTGCAATGCATTTTTATAGTAAAAACCATTTGTATTCATTTTATAGTAAAAATCATTTGCAATGCATTTTTCTAGTAAAAATTATTTGCAGTGCATTTTTCTAGTAAAAATCATTTGCAATGCATTTTTCTAGTAAAAATCATTTGCAATGCATTTTTCATAGTAAAAATCATTTCCAATGCATTTTTATAGTAAAAATCATTTGCAATGCATTTTTATAGTAAAAATCATTTGCAATGCGTTTTCATAGTAAAAATCATTGCCAATCCATTTTTCTAGTAAAAATCATTTGCAATGCATTTTTCTAGTAAAATTCATTTGCAATTCATTTTTATAGTAAAGATCATTTGCAATGCATTTTTATAGTAAAAATCATTGCCAATGCATTTTTATAGTAAAAATCATTTGCAATTCATTTTTATAGTAAAATTCATTTGCAATTCATTTTTATAGTAAAATTCATTTGCAATGCATTTTTATAGTAACAATCATTTGCAATGCATTTTTCATAGTAAAAATCATTTGCAATGCATTTTTATAGTAAAAATCATTTGCAATGCATTTTTATAGTAAAAATCATTTGCAATGCATTTTTCATAGTAAAAATCATTTGCAAGGCATTTTTATAGTAAAAATCATTTGCAATGCGTTTTCATAGTAAAAATCATTGCCAATCCATTTTTATAGTAAAAATCATTTGCAATGCATTTTTCTAGTAAAATGCATTTGCAATTCATTTTTATAGTAAAAATCATTTGCAATGCATTTTTATAGTAAAAATCATTGCCAATCCATTTTTATAGTAAAAATCATTTGCAATTCTTTTTTATAGTAAAATTCATTTGCAATTCATTTTTATAGTAAAAATCATTGCCAATGCATTTTTATAGTAAAAATCATTTGCAATTCATTTTTATAGTAAAAATCATTTGCAATGCATTTTCATAGTAAAAATCATTTGCAATGCATTTTCATAGTAAAAATCATTTGCAATGCATTTTCATAGTAAAAATCATTTGCAATGCATTTTCATAGATTTGATTATAGCAGACATGCATAGAACCAATCATACTTTTTTGAAGAACTAGTAATAGTGTACAGTGCCATAAAGTCTGTAAACAGACCTCCTTTGTTTTGAATCCAGTGGTTTCCTTTCCCTAGACCAGCTGCCACCCAAAGCAAGAAAGAACAGTTTACTTTGCCGTTTAATTTGTATCTGAAGGAAGATGAATTCATGCCACTTCAAACAATGCAGCATTGATCAGGATTTGAACTCTAACAGAAACTAGTGAAGGAAAGCGACAAGAAAGGATTAAACATCAGCTGAAAGAAGACAGAATGCATGGTTTTCAGCAAGAGGAAGAGCACAACATGCAAATTACAAATTGAAGATACTAAAATCAAACAAGTTCCCCAATTTAAATATTTGGGACGTGTTTTAACAGAGGATGGAAAGTGCGATACTAAAATCCGAAGATACATTGGGATAGCAAAAGCTGCCTTCCAAAAGCTAAGTAAAGTATGAAGAAACAAGAAAATTTACATAATATCAGTCCTCTTATATGGCAGAGAATGTTGGAAATCTCCTCACAGATAAAGGTCAGACTTGAAGCAACAGAAATGTGGTTTTACAGGAGAATTATTACTTTCCCAAGCCAACATGCACAACAACAAATATGTTGAAAAATAAAAAATAAAACGATTAAATCCATCACTTCAGCCTTTCAATCTAAGCACAATCTAAACAAGATTCATTTTAACAAAATTCTTGAATGTTACTTGATCACTTTACACCAGACTTTGAATTATGACACTTTGTGCCCTCCATATGTTTTGACTGACTTTTCAACCACCTGATGAACATTTACCAAATTACAAGCCTTGATAAACCAATGACATGCTCACCTCTGTCTATATAAATATATATATATATATATATATAGATATAGATATATAAATACATGCAGCATAATAAATCCTACAATGACTTGATAAAGTCCCTCAGAGGACAAAACATATCGGCTAAGTATAAGTGTTTCCTCTTGTCTATTTTTATTCATTTTGTCTCTTTTAGAGATACACTGAGAATATATATATATATATATATATATATATATATATATATATATATTAAAAACGAGTGACAAGGTGCTTTTATTTAGTTTTTTATATAATTTCTCGTGCGATCTAATAAAGCTTTTCTTTTCAGAGGATAAATTATATAAAAACTGTCCGAATGTTCTTTTTATCCGAGCGCTTTCGGCTATACATTTAGCCATTTTCAAGGATTATATTTCAACTGTTAGAAATAGAAATAGTTTGTTATATGTATGTTTTATAAAGTGATTCATTTTTTTTTTGTTGTTGTTGTTTCAAAATACGGTCAAGATATTATGTCCATGTTCAAAGTTAATATTATTAAGTGTTGGTTTGTTTTTATTAGTATGGCTTCCATTATTTTTAGCCTTATTT
Source organism: Acanthosepion esculentum (assembly GCA_964036315.1). Taxonomy (NCBI): domain Eukaryota; kingdom Metazoa; phylum Mollusca; class Cephalopoda; order Sepiida; family Sepiidae; genus Acanthosepion; species Acanthosepion esculentum. The sequence continues at coordinate 54,355,718 of OZ038515.1, forward strand.
TGCAAGTGGATGATGCTATTATATTAGTGTTGTCAACAAGTATATTCCGAATAGTGTCCGGTAGGTCTCCATGAATATTTAAATATTCTGACAGTTTTTATATAATTTATACTCTGAAAAGAAAAACTTTATTAGATCACACGAGAAATTATATAAAAAACTAAATAAAAGCACCTTGTCAGTCGTTTTTAATGAAATGTGCATAAAAGAAGGATTGCTGCCTAAATACACAAATATATATATATATATACTGAGACTACCAGGAACTAAACATGTGGGCAATAACAAAGTTTTAGAGAAAATGGAAATAAAAAGGATACTTATACTTACTATCAGAAAGAGTTAGTTGAAATTTCTAGGGCAGATAATGAGGAAAGAGGGCTTGGAAAATCTGATACTCACAGGACAGAATGAAGGCAAGAGGGAGAGAAGGAAACAATATGTAACATACTAATAAGCATGAGTAAATGGATGGTAGAACAGTATTTAGGAGAGATAATAAAAAGACATAATTTATTAAGAGCAACAAAGTAGAGGAAATTGTGGATAGCCATGATTGTCAACATCCTGAAGAGACATGACATATACAAGAGGGTAAAGAAAATAAGATAAAGATAGATCATAAAATTTCTGACATTCTCTTTATTATTTACATTGTTCAGACTGTTGTCCTCATCTTTATTTTCATATTCATGACCACAGTGGATTAAGTAAAGGGTTTGGTTTGAAATTCCAACGTATATCACTTGAAGAAGGTTGGAGTGTACAACAGCCAAAACATTGTCAATATGGCAATAAAGATGAGGACAACATTCCCAACAATGTAACAAGTGTAAATAATTACAATACCTCATCTCAGAAATATAGACAGATACTGAAGAAGGCTGTGGCATACGATTCTTGAAACATTGTGAATGTGGCAATAAAGATGAGGACAACAGTCCAAATGATGTAAATAGTGTAAATAATTACAAAACCTCATCTAAGAAATATAAGTAGATCCTGAAGAAGACCGGAGCGTACAATGGCCGAAACGTCGTGAATATGGTAAGGAAGATGAGGAGGACAGTCCGAACACTGTAAATAGTGTAAATAATCTGAGAATAGAAGCTGAAAAGTGTGACACTGAAATCTGAACATGCTTCTGATTAGCGGAAGATTCATTCCAAAGACTATACAAAAGAATAAGAAACAGGGAAATCCAAAAACACTGCTGGAAAAACTCACCACTTATGAGGAGGAAACTGAAGGCAACAAAAATGTGGTTCTACAGAAGGATACTGAGAGTTCCATGTACAAAGCGAGAAAGCTGAAATTTCTCGAACACAAAAGGAGGAAAGAGAACTTGGAAAACTTAACCGTCACAGAGCATATCGATAGAGATAGGAGTAGGCAGTGGGTCACCTATCTGTGAATGAATGGTAGAACAGGGAATGGGAGGCTTTTGCCACAAGAGATCAGAAGTTGTGGAGGGCCATGAACGCTAATGTACTGAAGGGACATGACACATAGAAGAAGGATCAGCTTGTGTAACTGGATAGCAAAAAGGGATTAGGAGAGATAGCAAAAGAACACAGCACATAGAAGACAGTCCATATACCGAGGTATTTTAAAAGTTTAGAGTTTGTTCATTTGACATTCTGAATATATATATATATATATATATATATATATATATAAAATACATAAAAGGCTAATAGTCAGAGTTGAATCAGATCAGGAAACAGTAGTATTAAAGTGTGAAAAAAATAAAATAAATGTAAAATAAAAAAACAATGCTTCATGACTGAAACATTGTGAATATGACAAGGAACATGAGGTCAACACTCTGAACAATGTAAATAGAGTAAATAGTTACAAAATCTCATCTCAGAAATATAGACAGATCCTGAAGAAGGCTGGAGCCTACAATAACTGAAACGTCATGAATCTGACAATAAAAATAAGGACAACTGTCTGAACAATGTAAATAGAGTAAATAGTTAATATACCTCCTCTCAGAAATATAGATAATTTTTGTTAGTAAAGCAAAAAGCTTCAGTAACCTTATTTTTTGTAGCTTTTCATTTTTCTGAATTTCAAATACAAGATCGTGTAGCTTCAAATATTCTATGTTTACATATTGTCCTCCGCCATTTTCTTCACCATAATATCCATATCTTCAATGTTATATTTCTGATGTTCATAAGAACCATAGTAGAATTTTTCAGTATAAAGAAAAAATACCTAAAAATGGTCCTCTTTGGAACAATCAAGTAATCAATGAGTTTTCCATTCTTTCTGATGCCATTCCTATTTCAAAATAATGATTGTCCAAGACTTCTGTTTTTGGAAAATTCTCAGAAGAGACAAATAGAATGTGATGAAAATTAAGGTAAATTAATAATCTTGATTGCATAATGAGACTTATGTCAAGGCTGTTTGTGATGGTGAATGGTGACAGAAAGAAAGCAGAGGATGACACAGTAATAATAAAACAAATAATAAATTCCTGGAACTGAAGGAATTGGTCAATTGGAAATAATTTTGATACACAGAAAGATGACACCAAACAAAGTAAAGCTGAAAATGTAAAACAAATATTGTGATTTATTATTTGGAAATACTCATGAAGATTTCATGATTTTCGTATTTGAATTTTTCTAATGAATCCTAATTCGTAAGAATTGAATAAGCTCCTCGCTAGTTCCATGACTATAAAAGACCTATGGAGAGTCTCCTATTGCAGCATTAAATATTTGTGCTTAACAACTTTAACAAAATATTGCAATAACAATCATGAGTATAACATGCAGATCATTATTTATAGAAGAGGGTACAAATGAAAAGATTTGAAACTGACAAGTTTTTCTGTTTCACTGAAGCAGATGTTAAATACAATGTGACAGACCTACATTTTTTAACATATATGGAGGCCCCTCTGCAACCAGCAACAAAAAATTCAAGGATCCAACTGCCAAAAAGTAGGCTATGAATAGATTCTAGCAAGCTCAACAAGGTGGCAATTCGGGCACTGCAAGTCCCCAAGAAAATTTTGAAATTTGACCAATTACAGGGGAATTTTCAGGCCATATGAAATGGGTATTAAAACATATTCTAAAGCCAACTCATTGGCTTATGATTCTATAACTATATGGCTTTATTTTTAATAAGAAACACTTTTTTTGCAAAAAATATTGATTTTGTTGAAACATTCACTCACTAAAAAGAAATTGCTTCAGGGCCTCTCTGGAATTAGGCAGGCTGAAGCATAAGCTTCATTAGTTTCATAGTAGATCTGTGTTGTAACCTAGGGAATGTTACTGAATAGAATAATCAAATGAAGCTTGGTAATAAATGATAATACTTAGGACAAGAACAACACATATAAGATTCGCCAGTAACGCGTAGAAGTAGTCAACTGCTAGAAGTGAGTCAAGTGAATTCCACAATGAATCTTCAACTGCAGACCCCAGACCACAGACCAACACATACAGTATTCACTACTGTATTTACGGGAATGGGGGCATACCCATTGTTGTCCAGAGGTATGCTACAACAATCTGCTACTGTAAACACATGAGTGTTATCATTTCTTTTATCTTCTTTCTTTTTCTCACTCAAAGCATAGAGCATCTGATATGTCTTTTCCATCTTTTCTCACAATCAAAACACAATAGTCTATTATGAGGTATTGGCAAGACGTAACGGTTGTTCTAACGAAGGAACAAGCAGAATTATAATATGACTTTTTCACTAACATTTCTTTAATATCAAAACTCTTAAACTGTCAATATTATGGCCATTTGTAAACAGTAATAAAAAGCAACTGAAATTAAGATGAACATCATAAGTAGATAAATGTGTAACAAAACTTTATATAATGCCTTCCTCTAGCCTATTTGCTTATTATATAATTGATTCTTTTATTTTTGTCTTCCTGTATCTTATTTGTTATACCATAATAATTACCTCACTCATCTTTGTCGTGTCCTGGGTAAGACGATAAACTACATCCAACAGCAAGGCCTCTGATCAGGAGGTTTTGAGGAGTGTGGAACCACATCTTGATTGCTGGTGTTCCCAAGTCCATCCGGACCTGGGGTGGTAGCACCTGTCAGGGTTCCAGCTATGGGCAAACAGCTAACTCCTCAAAACGGGTCAAAACACTATGAAAGTATAAAAATCGGTTTTAATACTAGCAATACTTTTTTTTGAAAAATTATTACCAGCATTAAACCTTTTGGAAAAAATAATACTAATACTACCAGCAATACATTTTTTGAAAAAAAATATTACCAGCAATATATTTAAAAAAAAAAAAAAATTACCAGCAATAGATTTTTGAAAAAAAAATATTACCAGTTGTTGTGGCCTTGTTAGGGCCAGAAATAAAGACACAAGAGAGGAACTGAGTTAAACAAATATATTAACAGAAACAGTAATACAAACATTTACAAACGAGAGTGTTACAGCAAGAATTTTCGGTCCTATTGTCAGAGCTGACTGCTGGAAACTTCCCTCTTCAAAAGGCAGTACCTGCTCCTATTTATAGCTGGGAGAGTCCATGTGTGCATGGGTAAATTACCATAACACAAGCAATACATTTTTAGAAAAATATATTACCAGCAATAAAAATCTTGTTGGCATTGAATAACCCATTGAGAGTTGACATGCTTTAAAATAAAACAAACCAAATCAATGATCTTTGTCTTCCTATAGGTATTTGATTATTATATAATTGCCTTCCTCATCTTTGTCTTCTTATACCTATTTGCATATTATAGAATTTTTCTACCATGATAATTGCCTACCACATATGTTTTCCTATAAGCTGCTTGTTTTTTATAGGATTGCCTTTTTAATATAATGTGTCTTTCAGTCTCCTCTTCATCATCACTTAATTTACTTATGACTGACTGCATCATTTTTTATCTTCTTGTCTCTTCACTTAATTTGTGACTGACAACTTCACCTTTATATTTGCATAGATTCTATTTTCCTATCTGTATTGGCCTTAATGTAATTGGTTCTTGTAGAATTGTATTGGCCAACCATTAACAGAAATTAATTTTCTCACTTTGAATTTTGTTTCTGCAGCTTTATCATCTCGTCTTCTGTTCGTTTAGTCTCTTGAAATATCTGTGCAGAGTATTTTCATTTTGGCGGCTTCTTGTTGCATTTTCTCATCCCACATGTTCACTGAGTAATTTTGTCTTGTTTGGAGCTAACACAAACCTGAAGGCTTATGAATCCTATTGTTCTATCTGTCTTTTTTATATGCAATCTATAAACATCGTCTGAAAAGCATAAGACTACCTATATTGTTATTAGACTCACACACTGAGTATGAAATAGAAAGGCATTTTGGGATGACCTTTAATCTTAAAGAAATTTGCATTGACTGATGTTCCTGTAGGATCATTTTTTGTAATCATTTCACCCTAAACAAGGCAACAAAGCCACTAAATGATTGATTGATTGATTCATTCATTTTCTATGGCTTATCAACCTACTGGGGGTTATTTAAAGCCAGAAAATATTTTAGTTTGTAAGAATTTTTTTTAATAATAATCTTTAGTGATACATTTGTTACTAATAAACCCATAACTGAGAGAGAAGAGTTGGGTTCATGCCTTTCCCAAGGGTATTTGCACATAAGTGCAATCCAATTGGAATTCAATTGGAACTCGACTCTCTGATTAACAATTCCAAGCCATAATCCATTACACCACCCACACATACAAGCTTGCAGCACCTGGTATTCCCAAGTAGTAACTCATCTAGGTACTGACCAAGCTCAATGTTGCTTAACTTCTGTGATCGTACAGGAATTGGTGTTTCAAGAAACAAAGCCATTAAGACTCAGGGAATTACTAATTTTTTTTTAGAACAAGGCATCTGGAGATGTTGATTGACATTGTATTTGTATAGTTGGAGATTATAGCTATCAGGGAAGTAAGTAAGAGAAAGGGAGTTTCACAGAGTGGGAAGTATGAGAAAGAATATAAAAAAAAAGAAAAACTTCATTAAGGAGAGAGCACAATAAAAGAACAGGAATTAAGAGGACAGAAGATAATGATTGATATCACATTTACCATAGAGGAAAGTTCATTTGAACAATTACCATGAAAGTGTTTATAGAAAAGGCACAGGGAAGCTACGTTATGGGGGTGGGAAAGAGACTGAAGTCAAGATGCCAGGTCAGAAACAATACCATTGTACATTCTTCTTTGGATCTGATCAAGGATCTCTAAATACAAGCACCAGACCAAATGTGGCAGCAATGTTCAAAGCTTGGACGAATGATAGACCTCCCATCTCATAATTTATTTATGAATGTGACTTAGTCATGGATCAATATAACCCTGTATATTTGTATCATTTTTTTTTAATCATTTCACCCCATGTAAGGCAATAATGCCACTAAGATGCAAGGGTTTACTGGGAGTGAAAGAGAATGATAAGACTTCAGAGAGGAGAAATGATGATAAAGGAACAGGATTTTTTTTTTTTTTAAGCTTATCACCCCAAGCAAGGCCGAAAGCCACTAGCATGCAAGGGGTTACAGAAGGTTTGGAGGAAGAGCAGATAGGAGTGGTAAAGGAGAGGATGTGGAGAAAGATAGTGGATCGATCAAGGCAAGGGGGTTACAGAAGATTTGGAGTGAGAGCAGATAGGAATGAAAGGGAAAAGGGTGTGGAGAAGGGAAGTGGATAGATCAAGGCAACTGGAGATGTCGATTGACGTTACACTTAAATAGTTGGAGATTATATTTGTCAGGGAAACTGGAATAAGGAAGGGAGTTCCACAGGATTCAGGGAGACAGAAGATGGTGATTGACATTGCATTTAAATTTTTGAAGAACATAGTTGGCAGGAAAGCTAGAAAGTAGAAGAGATTTCCAGAGGTAAGAATTGTTAGAGAAGAAACTATTTGAATATAACCTATTGTTACATCTAGTTATTTCAACAGTAAAATGATGAGACCTATCTGCCAATCGAGTAGTACAGTTAAATTCATATGGTCAAGGTACCAAGGAGGAAAGCTCATTCAAACAATTGTATTGAAAATATGTACAAAAAAGACAAAGAGAAGCAAATGTCATGGTGGTAGAAAAGTGGCTGAAGTCAAGATGGCAGATCAGGACCAATAAAATTACAGGCACATCTTCAGATTTCTTTACCTCAGGTTTCAGAACTTGGGAAAGGATTAAATCAAACAGTAAATCAGGGAAAATGGGAAATACTGATAAAAAGCAAAAATAAAATTATTTTCTTTTGTTTTTAAATCATTTCAGCCCAAGTAAGGTGATAAGGCTACTAAAATGCAGGGGTTATTGATAGTCAAAGATGAGGAAACATTAGTGAGGAGAAAGGACAATAAAAGAATAGGATTCAGAGAGACAAGCTGGCCAGTTATGTTACATTTAAATTTTTGAAGATCAATGAGACGTCATTTTTGTTTTCTAAGCAGTAAAATGTCAGTTTCAACATATGATGTTCAGCTGAAAAGTTCAAAGGCTAACCAAGCTAAAAATGTAATGCAGACACATCAGTTTCTAAACTAAAAGACCTGCAAATGTACTAGAATACAACAGTTGTTGTAGTCTGTTAGTCTACCAACTGGTGTACCTACTTACATTTATATCTTTGTCAGCCTATGAGCTGTCTAGCCAACCCTCATACAAATACATTTCTGTGTGTACAACTGTCCACATTACTGTGAGATAATGGCCGGCTACTCATTTCCCAAGCACACCTATATGCTAGGGTGGCTGAGCAGACTCTAGTTACAGTTTCAGAGAGAGAGAGAGAGAGAGAATCCTGGCATGATCAGCAGTTTAAACAATGCCAATACACTTAAATCCGCTGTCACAATAACATTTGACTTTGTGCTAACACAACCACTCCCAAACAATTCTATCTACCCAGTTTCACTTACAAGGCTTTGGTCAACCCATGGTATGATTTTCAGGTATTTTTTAAAGGAGCCACATGCTAGGATCACCTCCTTAGACCAATAACATAAAGATATTACCTCCCTGACAAATCGACCCTGGTGAGATTCAAACTAGGGTGT
>OZ038515.1:54368778-54378778 GCA_964036315.1 Acanthosepion esculentum
AGACACAGTGGAGTAATGGATTGTGGATCACAGTGAGGAATCAGTAGACCTAAGTTCAAATTTCCAGTTGAATTCATTACATTCACTTATGTGCTAATACCCTTGGGAAACATAAACCCATCTATTCTCTCTACACCCAGCTATGGGTAAATAGTAGGACAAACTCTGTTCTATAGCCTTGGGTGGCAACCGGTCTACAAGAAGGAAAAACTCTGAATTCAAACCAGCCTGGAAAATCCAGAAGGAGGGACCTGAAGGTAGTGATACATGAATAATTAACCCATAGCTAGGGGGAGCAAGATCCAAGAGTCAGTATTACTGAATGAGGTTGTTGTATGTATATAAGAGGAGGTAAAAAGTTTGGAGATGTAGGAAAGATAATGGTTGACCTAGAACTTTGTGGTTAAGATTTTCGTAAAGAAGCATCCTCTTGGGAGTCTGAGCCGCAATGTAATAGTTCTTGGAAAGAAGCTGTCCAAATGGGGCTTTCTTAGTAATGGCATGTGATGGAAATGGGGCCGGGTGAGACTTAGCTCTGTAAGTCTGATAGAAAGATTTTTATATACGCTGATAAAATATCAGTATATAAATATAAAATATATGTACTGATAAAAGAAAGAAATATATATATATATATATATATATATATATATATATATATATATATATATATATATATATATATATATATATATATATATATATATATATATATATATATCCTGAGTTATATTTATTTGCACTTACAGCCATGTCATGTTGAAACACCAGTTCTCCCATGATCACTAAAGTTAAGCAATGTTGAGCCTGGTCAGTACCTAGATGGGTGACTGCTTGGGAATGCCAGGTTCTATAAGATTGTCAAAAATAATGAAGAATAGACTTACATGAGGAAAGTGGCGATGTCGAGTCCTAAGGCATGAACTCCTCCTTTTTAATAGCCTTCCATGTGGATTGGTAGAAGAAGTGAGAACAGAGGTAAGTTATAAAAATCCCTGCACCTCATACTTGGGAACTTTTTACCGACATTATAACAATTTGTTATTGTTCCTGTCTGTGGTAAACTGCCCTAGGGAAGAGGGTCACAAAGGAAGGACATTTTCTTTTGCTACCCGGTCATTCACCAACTATCTCCATGTTGGTCTTTTCAGTCAAATTCATTTTCCACAAGCTTGGATGTGCAAATGGTTTAATAGATAATGGCATGGAACTGGAAATTGGAATGCTGATTTCCAATTCCATTTTGGTTTGTTATACTAACTTACATTCAAATACCCTTGGGTAAGGTATGAATCCACCTCTTCTCCTTCATCTATGGGTTAATTAGTAAGATTTGTATCAATAAATCCTTAATATCTCAAAATAATTTTTACAATCTAAAAATAATTTCTGGCTTTAAATAACCTGAAGAAGGTTGATAAATTGTAAAAAACAAATCAATATTTATTTGTATGTATAGTATTTAGCTTATTTTTATATATTTATGTAAGAAATATCTATTTGCTCTCAATATAAGGAAAATGTCTTATCGATATGAGAAAAATGGGTGAATGACAAAAATTCAGGCATATATTGAGTTTATTTTTTATTATATGTATGGAATCATTGCATGATACCGGCTGATTCAGGGCAGGAAACAATGGGGTGGGGATTGTTTTTAGTATCGTATTTTAAGACTGAAATACATGCGTTTAATAAAAATAAGAAACTGCAGCTTTTTTTTATATGTGTATGCAGACAAACATTTTTTGGTTATTTTTATTTATTTTTTTCAATTTATTTTCATACTTATTTTAAAAATATTGCCGAAGCAAAAATATTTCCTGATCTGGCCAAAAAGAATTTTATGTCATTTACTGAATAGGCATACTTACGTTTACATCTCCAATGAATATTTTTGTTTTTCTCACAGTTTTTGTTATCATTCTGTCCCTCAGTCTGTTATATATATATATATATATATGTGTGTGTGTGTATTTTTAAGTGCATGCATATATCTGTGTGTGTTGTATATATATAAAATAATTGTTTATGCATATATATATGTGTGTATGTCTGTTTGTAAAATATATGTATGTGTGTATATATATATATATATATATATATATATGTGTGTGTGTGTAATTTGGCAGCAACTTTTCTTTTAAACATGTAGTATTGAATGTTAAAGACAACATAGTCTTGCATATTTTCTTTTGAATTTTCTCATATTCTCTAATGAGACTTTTTATTTGAAAATGATTTCGAAATATGTATTGTCCATATGATGACCTAGCGCTTTCGAACATCATTGTTCATCTTCAGTGTCAATATTTTTAGTCAAAATTTAAAAAAATTTTTTTTTTATATTTATGCATGTGTGTGTGTATGTATATATATGTGCATTTTTGGGCATATATATATATATATCGAGAGAGAGAGATGTATGTGTGTGTGCGAATATATACATGTGTCTGCATATATATGAATGTATGTGTGTGCATGTGTTCATATATATATATATACACACACACACACACACACACACACGTGTGTGCATATGTGTGTGTTCATATATACAAACATACGCATATATATATATATATATGTGTGTCTTTGCATGTCTGCTGCACTTATTTTATCATGTCCACTCTTTTAGGAATATACTTGTTTTAACAGCAAAATTGTCCATCCCACAAGATATCTAATACCTAAAGAACCTCTAAACTGAGTTTCTCTTTTCCACGTTTCCAGATAAGACATTTAGCCATCTTGATGCGATTTATTCTTAAAAAACAATTGAGTTATTCAGCTAGAAAGAGAATGGGTTAAAATTGTTTTCTGTCAGCCACAACTGAGCAATGGTGAAATGAAAAAGATCATTTAGGACTTCAGTATTGGTACCGACATTCATATTCTGACTTCCATCTTCGAAGTCTATTCAAGAACCATCAAGAGAATGGTGAATAAGTTTAAAAAAAGAGGCAACAATAGAGAGGAAAACTGGTTCAGGAGGTCACAGCATGAAGAGAGATCACCATTTCAACTCAGAGCTAAAGGGATCAATTAGAAAAGATCCAACTCAATCCATAAGACGTCTGGCACATGAGAGAAAGGTTTCACCTATGACAGTCCAAAGAGCAGTGGAACAAGACTTGAAAATGATATCATACATGAAACCTGTGAGGCAACTTGTTACTCCAGAGCAGAAAGTTAGAAGGTTAAAGAGGGTGAAGATCATCTTGAATAAGTTTGAAAATGATCTTGGAACAATATATATATATATATATATATATATATATAAAATAATTTTTTTTTTTTTAAATATGATTCCTTTGTTACATAAGACTTCTCATGTTTCAAAAGCGAGAGCCGAAACCCTCAATATCAATATATTGAGGGTTTCGGCTCTCTCTTTTGAAACATGAAAACTCGTATGTAGCGAAGAAATCATATTTAAAAAAAATATTATAATTTATGCTCTACTTCTGTATGGAGCACTGTCTTTTTAAAAATAAAAACAAAAATACTAAAGAACTCTGGATTATTTACCTAACGTGCCCTACCTATTTTTCTGCGCACACACACACACACACACATATATATATATATATATATATATATAAAATTTAAACAAATAAATATATATATATATATATATATATAGATAAAATTTAAACAAATAAATATATATAAATATATATATGTATATATATATATATATATTTTTAAACCATATAGTTTTCGACACACTACATGCAAAAGTAAGTAACTACCTCCATATATAATTGTACATTCACACATACGCAAACAAATCAGCACATGTATCTGCATATCCATATATACGCATAATAGGTACGCATATACAGACATACGTACATAGACATACATATACATAAGCACGTATAAATATATCGACCCATACAGCAATGCAGAAAAGCAAATAAAGCAAGTAAAGAAATATATACAAATACATATACACATACATATTTAGATATACATACATACATACATACGCACGCATACATACATGCATATAAACTAAACATCTACACAGATATTTACAAATACACGCATATACATGAAAAATCAAACAAACGTAAATTAAAACTATATAAATATAAATATGTACATACACATACATATGGAACTACACATATATACATATATATACATACACACATATATATACACATATACCTACACACATACATACACATATACATACACACATATATATATATATATATATATATATATATATATATATACACACATATATATATATATATATATATATATATATATATATATATATACACACACATACACATACAAACACATATACATATATACATAAACATGTAGACACAGACACACAAAAGGGAAAGGAATAAGTATACAGAGACCAATATATATTCTAATAATATTCCAACAATATTATGATAAAATATATTAAGTTTATAATAATTTAAAATAATAATAACAATCTATAAGTAATTAAAGGCTCCTTATCAACAAAAGTAGATTTTAGTTTGTATCTATGATACACTCCAAGACACTAGTGTATACATATAAATACACATACTACAACATACAAACATATATATACATAAATATCTAATCATATATAAACACCCATATCGACACATCCAGATATACAGTACACCCACATCCGAACGCATATGTATAAATACCTACACACATATATATATATATATACACCCATATACACACTTAAACATACACACATATACATATATATGCATATATAAACATACATATACATATATACATATACACACACATATGCACACTCACACATAGATATACAAACATATGCATATATATACAACATATTTACATACACACAAGTACACATATATATCTCTATATACCGAAACATATACTTACACACTTAGTGGTAGACACTTACCAAAATTTACACCCCTACTCGTACACATAAAGACAGGTTAACATATGATACATGTCAATGTGTATGTATGTGTGTAGGTATATGTGTATATATATGTGTGTATGTATATATATGTATAGTTCCATATGTATGTGTATATATATGTACGCGTTGATGTGTATGTACATATTTATATTTATATAGTTTTAATTTACGTTTGTTTGATTTTTCATGTATATGCGTGTATTTGTAAATATCTGTGTAGATGTTTAGTTTATATGCATGTATGTATGTGTGCGTATGTATGTATATCTAAATGTGTATGTGTATATGTATTTGTATATATGTACATCTTTATGTATATATTTCTTTACTTGCTTTATTTGCTTTTCTGCATTGCTGTATGGGTCGATATATTTATACGTGCTTATGTATATGTATGTCTATGTACGTATGTCTGTATATGCGTACCTATTATGCGTATATATGGATATGCAGATACATGTGCTGATTTGTTTGCGTATGTGTGAATGTATAATTATATATGGAGGTAGTTACTTACTTTTGCATGTAGTGTGTCGAAAACTATATGGTTTAAAAATATATATATATATATATATATATATATATATATATATTTATATATATTTATTTGTTTAAATTTTATCTATATATATTTGACCAGATTAGTTATATTTCAAGTTAAAATTCGTTTAATAACATATTAAGCCACGAATATATATATATATATATATATATATAAAATATAAACCTAGAGAGCCACTATTTATATATATATATATATATATATAGATAGATAGATAGATAGATCTCTCTCCCTATATATATATATATATATATATATATATATATATATATATATATATATATATATATATATAAGAAACATTTTTTCTCCCGATGATGGCCATGTTGGCTGAAACTAGTTGAGGAATCTAAATGAAATAATAATAATAAAAACATAAGAATATTAATCTACAACCCAGTATGTCTGAAGATTTTAATTAATTTTTTTAATAATTTTTATCGTTCAAAATATATATATATATATTTGTGTGTATGTGTGTATATCTATACATGTATATATATGTGTGTGTGTGCGCACATGTATGTTTGTGTGGTGTATTATGTATATTTATTAAAATTTATATATATGTGTGTGTGTGTATATATATATATTTGTGTGTGTGTGTGTGTGTATATATATATATATTTGTGTGTATGGGTGTATATCTGTACATGTTTATGTGTGTGTGTATATATATATATATATTTGTGTGTCTGGGTGTATATCTGTACATGTTTATGTGTGTGTGTGTATATATATATATATATATTTGTGTGTCTGGGTGTATATCTGTACATGTTTATGTGTGTGTGTATATATATATATATATTTGTGTGTCTGGGTGTATATCTGTACATGTTTATGTGTGTGTGTGTATATATATATATATATATTTGTGTGTCTGGGTGTATATCTGTACATGTTTATGTGTGTGTGTATATATATATATATATTTGTGTGTCTGGGTGTATATCTATACATGTTTATGTGTGTGTGTGTATATATATATATATATTTGAACTTAAATTCTAATCCTTGAGATCCTTGGCTATGATTAATTAGTGAAGAACATGTCATTTTCATTTCTGATTTATTTTGTCACGATTCTTCTGTTAATCTTAGTGTGATTATACATTCTTATTGCTCAAAGTAGAGTCAAACAGTGTTATATAAAATAAAAATATATATATATATATATATATATATATATATATATATACATACATACACACACACACACACATGTACTTGGATGATATTATATACAAATCTATATACATTGGAATAACAGTGAGCACTTAAATGACAAAATGGAAAACTTGTATATTGCAAGTTTTGTCCCTCAAAATGTATAGCATTCGACTGAAGAAGACATTTTCAAAAGAGCAAAACATTATATATGATTCTTTTTCTGTTTTGTCTTTCCATTACGTACAGATATGTGCCAACATACCTATATGCACTTATAGATCTATTTAGAAATATTAATAGAAAAATGCAAAACATCATTTTAAGACCATCTCTCTTAATATGCCTGAGTCTGGCCCAAAGAACCAATGATTCTTCCATCTACAGCCTAATAGCTAAATTGATTCCAATGATCTAAAAACACAATACAAAACAAGCCTGTCTTTAAAAAGATAATCCTATCTCGTTTCAGATGGAGTCCTGTTCATTACCCACTGCTACGAATAGCCATATTGACTTATCCAATGTGTTCCATATTGGGCAGACTGGTTACGATGTTGTCCTGTCTAAAACCAACAAAAGAATTAGCTGGACTCAAATGGGGATGAAAGCCTCTGAAGGTAAGATAAATTTAACACACTCTTTTGCTTATTTTTACCTAAGAAATTTGTTTGATTCCTGTCTGCACAATAATACTATTTATATCTTAAAATAAACTTTTTTGTGCCGCATTTGTTTTTAATGCATTGAGTGCCATGTCATACTGGTGACATGGCATTTCAGTTTACACCGTGTCTCCAAATTCTGGTGACTGTTATATTTTCTTTTATGTAGCTTCACAAAATGTTGGAGACACTCTATGCATATTTCTATATAAAACAATTTCTACGGCTTGCTGTGAACATTTTGGAAAATACATTTGTTGGAGACACTCTTTGCATATTTCTATATAAAACAATTTCTACGGCTTGCTGTGAACATTTTGGAAAATACATTTGTTGGAGACACTCTATGCATATTTCTATATAAAACAATTTCTACGGCTTGCTGTGAACATTTTGGAAAATACATTTGTTGGAGACACTCTTTGCATATTTCTATATAAAACAATTTCTACGGCTTGCTGTGAACATTTTGGAAAATACATTTGTTGGAGACACTCTATGCATATTTCTATATAAAACAATTTCTACGGCTTGCTGTGAACATTTTGGAAAATACATTTGTTGGAGACACTCTATGCATATTTCTATATAAAACAATTTCTACGGCTTGCTGTGAACATTTTGGAAAATACATTTGTTGGAGACACTCTATGCATATTTCTATATAAAACAATTTCTACGGCTTGCTGTGAACATTTTGGAAAATACATTTGTTGAAGACACTCTATGCATATTTCTATATAAAACAATTTCTACGGCTTGCTGTGAACATTTTGGAAAATACATTTGTTGGAGACACTCTATGCATATTTCTATATAAAACAATTTCTACGGCTTGCTGTGAACATTTTGGAAAATACATTTGTTGGAGACACTCTATGCATATTTCTATATAAAACAATTTCTGCGGCTTGCTGTGAAAATTTTGGAAAATACATTTGTTGGAGACACTCTATGCATATTTCTATATAAAACAATTTCTGCGGCTTGCTGTGAAAATTTTGGAAAATACATTTGTTGGAGACACTCTATGCATATTTCTATATAAAACAATTTCTGCAGCTTGCTGTGAAAATTTTGGAAAAACATCTGGTAAGAATAATACAGAGTACTCTATAATGATGGGACATATTTTAAATAAATATATCTATATTATATATCTTATATATTTGTTATATTCCGTGCTAAGGGAATAAATACTTAACACCAGGTGGATAATAGAAGAAAGGCTTATTGTACACAACCAGTACAATATGAAATACGGTACAATCTAGTAGTGAGTGCCACTAATTGGAAGATCGGTCGTGTTTGCGCCTTCTCTCGCTCACTCTTTCCCAAGTCTCTCGTAGACAGTTGACTTTATAGGTACTTACTACCTATAGTGTAATCATTCATGGGGATGGCTGGTTATTCCATTACATCAATATTCTATGAGTAGTTTTTCTTTCTCTCATTCACACACAGACACACATACACACGTGTTCACACATAGCTGTCAGTTTGTGCTAATCAAGGCTTGTTTAGTTAACTACTGAGTAGTGAGTTTGATTTTGACTAAGTTCCTACATGCAAAATTCAACTCTGAATAACCCACCATGGGTTGACATGGGAAATGAATCAACCAGACCAATTGTATGCACACTCATCGGTACCATTTAACATGCTTGGATGTGTACATTTTTGTGAATATATACATAAGTATATATGCACAACAGAAGGTCACATTGGTCCTCATTAGGCATGCCGCAACTGTAGACCTTTTGCACTAGACAAATTTAGTAAACTTTCACCGTGGGCGCCGTGTTTAGCAAACTATTCACATAAAGCCAAATGTTGCTTGGTAATGTTCTGAATACATACTTCATTAGGTTCTCCATTATTTTGGCCTTATACCATACTAAACTACACATCTGCTCTGAAGCAGTAGGTTGCAAAATATTCTCTGAAAAGCCATTCGTTTGTGTAGTGAGATTGTTCCTCACTGGGTGCCCCGTTATTACTTGGACTAAACCAAATTAAATAAGAAAAAAATATCTGAAATATTTTTGCATGTAAATATGTATATGCATTACATGTTTATAATTACTGATATATATATATATATATATATACACACACATATATATATATATATGTGTGTGTGTATGAGAGAAAGAAAAAAAACTCAGAATATATATATAAATAATATAGATATATTTATTTTTTTAATCCATTAGAACCTTTCAGTACCTTTCATTAAGGTGTCCTATAATGATGGGAAACATTTTTAATGCAAGTATTTTGGTTTATAAAAATGCCATAGAATACTAAATATATTTTATTACATAACTAATATACAAGAGTTCAACATATTATCTAAGATTTTGCTATTTCCTGCAGTTATCTGATATCTCTTTTGCTGATGGTGTACACTGATAAGGTTATGGACTCCAAAAGAAATTGCATACTTAGTGGAAGCATGTTCTATTTCTGGTCGCGACCATCTCCTTTTCAAATCTTAAATATATTGAACTCTTGTATATCAGTCTCAATCCTCTTTGAGCCATGAGGGAGGTATTTCTCACCAAGTGTGTGGGCTTCTCCATCGCGCTGAGTTGTCCACCAAAATCAAATTCACATGAATGGTCTTGTCAAACTTTCTTTGATTCACAGCCATCTCCTCCA
>OZ038515.1:54383778-54438778 GCA_964036315.1 Acanthosepion esculentum
CCCTTACAATAGGCCACCTAACTCCTTGATTATTGTGTGTGGAGCACAGTTAAGTGAGAGACCAAAAAACTCCTTTTAACACCAAAGATGAACTGAAGGCAAGGATTATGACAGCATTCACCAACTTAAACAAGGAGACCATCCAGAACAGATGCAGGAAATTCTGAAGTCATCTGGTGGGCATGTTTGAAGCCAATGGCGATTTAATTGAATAAATTTACTCTTAGTATTTCAAGATATTTTTGTGTCAGTTTGGTAAATATATATCTCTTAAGATGAGGTGTCAGTGTTATTTTCATTTTTGCATAATTTAGATGACCATTTAACCATCGCATCCTACACACACACACACACACACACACATATATATATATATAAATATAAAAGTGGTCATGGAAGTCAGCACTTAGAGGCGACAGTCTGTTTCATGCTAGTGCAATCGTCAGCCTGACAATTGCACTAGCATGAAACAGACTGTCGCCTCTAAGTGCTGACTTCCACGTCCACTTTTATATTACACACACTCTATCTCTGATATTGAGCACTTTATCCCATAAATATAGCACACTTTAAGACTATATTTCTTCATATATATATATATATATATATATATATATATATATCTTTCTGATATTATCTACCATGTCTGAAAACACATCTATGTTATTTCTTTATCTTCTGGCTGGCCTTTTTCTACTGTGTTTGCTCCCTATTGGCCACCAATCAACCAACCTTTTGCTCCATCTATCATCCTTTCTCCTTTTTCTGCTGGGTGTTCTGCCACCTTAATTTTCATTATTACTTCATAACTCTCAATGTTTCTATCCTTGTCATTGATCTTTCTGTTGATCACGTTGATTGTAACTTTGTTTTCAAATTGTTTTTGTTAGTTTCCCTGTTTCACACTTGTACACCATTGTGGGCATTACAAATTCATACCTCCACCCCACCCTCCCTCTCTCTCTCTCACTCACTCTCTCTCTCTCTCTCTCTCTATATATATATATATATATTTATTTAAAGACATTTATGATATGTTTAATGTTCTTTTTATGGATACAAGTATTTAAGCAAATGCTCTGTTTTATAATAAACAGTATTAAATAACATTTACCGGCCTGAATGTCCAAGAAATTTTTATAGAAAATTTTCCTTCTCCGATAATGAATGAATGGTGTGATCCTTGTTCATAAATTCAGTATTTGTTTTTCGTTTGAATGATTTACGTTACATATATATATATATATATATATATATATATATATATAAGTAAACATTGAGATCTATGAATGTCCGAAAGATTGCATTGAACCATGAAACAGACCTCAGTGTCCACTTATATATAAACAATAAAATCCAAAATTACCTCATATGGGGAATAGACTATTTTGGCAGACAAAAATATTGGTCATCTGACTTATCAATCCCAGTGTGGACTGAATTTGTGTCTTAGGAGTGGCAGGGAGTAGAATTTAACTGAATGCTAAAAAAAAAACAACCTGTCGAAAAACTAATACAGAATTTTATCCATTTCAGAGTATCAGATGAAAGTCATGAGATGGGTCAGGGCAGGGTGGAAGGTATTTATCTCAAAGTGAAGAAGCTTTATAAAATTAAACCTGAATATTAACATTATGATATTAATTTGGGGTTATATGAAGAATGAAATTTTAATTTAAAATTAGAAGAGAAATAAAAAGGGGTCTAAAAATAAATTTAAAATATATAGATAAAAGGATGTAAAGGATTAATGGAAAGAGAGTTGGGGAGATATTAAAGTAGGGGAAAGTATATAAATTATAATTAATATAGTGTAAAGAGGTTATAGAGGGGTAAATTAAATATAGAAATTAGAATTAGTTATACTGTCAATATTTGAAGAGGTAGGAGTGAATATTATGGAAATATGGCAGCTAATTCAGTTAAAACTATATTATGGAAATTTGAATTTGTTTTTATGTCAACATTTTAATACTAATTCATTCCTCTGATTCAGTAGTTGATTTTGATTATTGTATTTTATTATTCTAATTTTTTCTTCTAAACATAAGTCACACCTATCTCTAAGACTATTTATAGTATGTGCGGAACCTACAATTTTTTATATTATATAAATGGACACTGATATCTGTTTCATGCTTCAAATCCATCTTCAGGCTATGAATGTCCTGAAGATATCAATGAAGCATGAAAAAGTGTTCACTTTATATATATATATATATATATATATATATATATAATGCCTGAAGATTGCATCGAAGTATGAAACAGACTGTTGCCACTTGATGTTGACTTCAGGTTCCACTTTTATATTTACATATCTCTGTCTCTGATATTGGGAACTTTTACTTGTATTTTTCCAATTTTTGAATAAGGTGTTTGTATTGGGATAAAAATTGTGACTAAACTGTCTGAAGTTCATGTTTTTGTTGTGTTGTTTGAGTGCATTCAACTGTCTCGATCATTAACTCCCTGACACTGTACACCAGGCCTTGTGATATCACTGATTAGACTCTGGAGAACTGGCAAGATATGGTGTAGTCTGATGAGTTATGGTCCTAGTTGTTTCAGGCTGAGCGTAGGATTCATGTGTGGCACAGTCCCCATGTGTTATTTGAATTATTGAACTCGTTCTTTTTGTTGTGTTTTGGCCAATCTATCCTTCAGGTATATGATCTGTAGCAAAAAAAAGGTGTTTTTTTTTTCCCTTTCTTTTTTAATTACAGAGATTACCTTTCACTGATTAATGTTTTCAATTCTGAGATAAAATCATTGGCATTTGTCCATGAATCCATTGTGATCTGAGGAAAGGAAAAAAAAAAAAACTTCTCTCCTACTGGGATGTGTGGCTGGTGTAATGAATAGCAAATTAAAATAGGAAATCAGAGCACCAAGTTCAAATTACAGTCAAGTTTGTTGCATTCACTTATGTACAAATAGTCTTTGGAAAGGTATTAATCTGTTTTTTCTCCACCAGCTATGGGTTAAATAATGGGACTTGTATCTGGAAAAATCATTATTATTCCAAGAAAGAAATTGTTAATGCAATATTCACTTGCAAGAAAAGTAATTATTCTTACAATCCAAAATGTTTCAGCCTTAAATAACCCACAAAGGGTTGATAATCTGTAAAAATCAAACCAAACCAATTGAACTGTTATCTCTTTCTAACCAGGCCCAGAAAACAAACAATGCACATGCTTGCTCTCTTCTTTCCTCTCCTCTCATCCCTTTCCCCCTTCCTCTACACTATATTTCTTTTATTCCCATAATGCATCACATTTAATTTACTCACCTATTAAATGCATTCCCTCTCTGTGGTATTCAGTTTCTTGTTTTCTCCAGAATAGTTCAATGGTAATGGAGAAGTTAAGTTAGCATAATGCTCTTTGTTTTTTTTTTTATTCCCTCTTTTATGTGGTGAGTCCCTTCAGAACAAGGACAATTCTGGCTTCCTGTCCATTATAGTTTTTAACAATATCTGTCTTTTTACTATGCCTCCTCCTCCTCCTCGTTTTGCCATCCATTTGTACAAGCTCATTAGGTAGTTTACTCAAAGTTTCTCTCTATCCATCTTGCCTTCAATATACCCTGCGAGTGTCAGATTTTCCAGGTCTTCTTTTCTCATCATGCCCTCAAAATTTCAACTTTCTTTTTCTCATTTTATGTATAACTACATTTTTTTTTTTTTTTTCATTTTTTGCAAAACTTTCTCGTTGCTTACATATTCTGTCCATGGTATTCTCAGCATCCTTCTGTAGAACCATATTTCTGTTGCTTCAATTCTTTTTTTCTGTGATGAGTTTTTCCTGCACCCACTGGCCTTTTTGGGGAACTGATATTACATTAGCCGTTGCACACCCTTTTTCTTTGTTGCTTATGTATTGCTCACTCCTGAGACATCTTATTCCGTTCATTCCCCCCAACAACCTACCACCCATAATGCATCAAATTTCCTTCCCTCTCCAATTTAATTCCCCCTTCACTGATTTTCAGTTCCTTCCTCTTGCTTTCTCCAGAATAGGTCATTGGTGAGGGAGACTGAGTGATTGATTTGATTTTTATGACTTATCAACCCTTTGGGGTTTACTTAAAATCTGAAACATATTTTGGATTGTAAGACTAATTCTTTTATTTTTCTGGGACTGAATGCTGTATTAACAATTCTTCGGAGATAATAATTTTCCCAGATTCAAGTCCTATTATTTAACCCATACCTAGGGGGAGAGATGGAGTAATACCTTTCCTAAGGTTATATGCATGCAAGAGAATGTAACAAACTTGATTTTGATTTGAACTCATCTCTCCAATGTCTTATTTTGAGCTACACTCTGTTACACCTCCTACACAGTTTGAACCCCTTTGCCTTTAAGAAACAATGAAAATAGGGATATCGTTTTTTTCTTTCTTTTTTCCTTCCTTCCTTTCCTTTGTAAAGGGAACAATTTTGCAACAAGATAACATGAGTGGTGAGTGCTCAATCGACATGATTGTTCGCCTATCTTGAGCCGGATGAAACAAAAAAGACGTTTCTTGTACACATGAGAAAGACGTTTGAGTAAAATGGAGAAAAGTTTATGGATTCAGCATCAGCTTTAAAAATAATAAATTTAATAGAGTAAACAAAAAAGCTTAGAAGTGGGAATAATTTTACCCAAAATTATAAGGAGAAGCTATCTTTGTCTATTTGAAGAAGGCTGAAGCATGGATCAACCACAACATTGGAGTAATTCTTAGATTACCGTGAACTGCAAACTTTGATCCATGTTTGTACCACATTTTAACTTTCTTAACAAAACTACTACTATCACTATTTAAAAACAAGAATAATAAAATCAAAATTGTTAGGAAACCGAATGAACACTATTTACATTGTTTGGACTATCGTCCTCATCTTTGTTGCCATATTTATTACAATGTTTCAGCCTTTCTACACTCTGGCCTTCTTCAGGTGGTTGGAATGTTGAACTGAACCCTTTATTTCGCTCGCTGGGGTAGACTATTCTAGTTCCACATTCTATGTCTAATGGATGTCAGTTATCAGTTATCTCCTGTTAATTGCCCTTTCTCCACTGCCTTAACCAGGTATTGAACTCACACTCTTTGGGTCCTGTCACAGGATCTAACTAACGCCTTTATCCACTGTGCCATGTGTCCTTGAGGATACAGTGAATAAAGGTGTTAGTTAGAGTGTGAGTTTAATACCTGGTTAAGGTGGTGGAGAACTTGGAGAGGTGAATTAACAGGAGATAACTGATAACTGACATCCATTAGACATGGCACGTGGAACTAGAACACTCTACCCGAGCGAGCGAAATAAAGGGTTCAGTTTGACATGTCTAATGGATGTCTGTTATCAATCTCCTATGGCTGGCAATATGAACAGCATCAGAACCACATAACGGAGAAGTCTGCCTCCTGCCAGGGGAAAGCCAGTATTGACTCTCAATCCCAAGCATGATTTTTAATATAGACCAGCACCTGGAAATAATCAGTGTCCAGTTTTGTTGTCACTTGGTTTTGCTAAAGCCCCCTTTCAACCCTTTACTCTTCTGCTTGCATTCGGTCAAAGTGGATGCCAATTAGAAGACCGAATTTCAAAAGAATTCATCCCCTAGCCGTAAAACAGAAACACTTGAGATTGAGATAAAACTACATCTTCCTTTTCTATCTGAGTTTCCATAGTAGCACAGTATTATTGCCTTACTTGGGGTGAAATGATAAAAAAAAATATCAGATAACAGAAGTTTAAATTTTGTTATATTCTATGCTAAGGGAATAAATACTTAACACCAGGTGGATAATAGAAGAAAGGCTTATTGTACACAACCAGTACAATATGCAATACGGTACAGTTATACACACAGGTCAATCTAGTAGTAGGTGCCACTAATTGGAAGGTCGGACGAGTTTGCGTCTTCTCTCTCTCACTCTTTCCCAAGTCTCTCATAGATAGTTGACTTTATAGGTACTTACTACCTATAGTGTAATCCTTCATGGTGGTGACTGGTTATTCCATTACATCAATTTCAAGTTTAGTATATATTTTATCATTTCACCCCCCAAACAAGACAACAAAGCTACTAAGACACAAGGGTTACTGAATGTGAAAGAATATAAGAAAAAGAAAAACATTATTAAGGACCAAGAACAATAAAAGAACATAAATTAATAAGACAGAAGATAATTTTTGAAGATCAAAGAAGCTGAAAGAGAGTTCCACAAGCAAGAAGTGCTATAAAAGAAACTGTTAGCATAGAACTTACGGTAACATCTAGCCAATTAAACTGTAAAATGATGAAATTTTGTGACCAATCTAGTTTTGCACTTAAATTCATAAATTCTATATACTGTAGAGCAAAGTATTATAGGAAAGGCAGAAGGAATCTACATTATGGCAGTGGGAAGTTAACTGAAGCTGAGATACTAGGTCAGGATCAATAATATTGCAGATTCTTCTTTGGATTTTATCCAGAATCTCTAAATATATAGCAAGAGCGCCATACCAGATGTGGAAGCAATATTCAAAGCAAGGATGAATGGTAGATTTATAAATATGTAAGATAGCTTCAGGTGAGAATAATTGTCTAGCACAAAGCAGAAAAACAACTATCTTATCAGTAGACCTAGCAACTGATTCAATATAATCTTTCTACTTCATATTGGCAGAAAACTTTATCCTGAGAAGGCACAATGAGTCATTTTCCTGGGGGTTAGCATTTCCCTACAACTTCAGTGATGTTCTCAATGTAATTATATTTTCATCCCCTTCACACTACATGCATGCATATATATATATATATATATATATATATATATATATATATATAATTCCATCAATAAGAACATTATAACAGTCAGATGAAGTCCTTTGGAAGGCCAGAACATTAAATAGAATTTATTTCCATTTTGTTATTCAGTTATCCAGAAAATATCTTCCATACAAATTGTAGACCTGAGGAAGGCCAAAGAAGGGATTGGCTGAAATATTGGGATTATACTGAAAACAACAAACAGAATAAGCTCACTTATCTGGTCAATTCTTAAAACAGTTATGAATAATGTGAAAATATACAAAATGGATCAAAAAAATTATTAAAAATTAAAAAATTAAAAATTAATAAAAAAAATTATCATTTTCAGACTTTCTGTATTTTATTTTTCTATTTCTGTTCCTGATCCGATAATTGCATTTATAGATCCTCCAATAAAATCAAGCAAATTTAAAATAACTGGGATAATTTTAATTGAAATGCATGTTATTTTTTTCATTCTCTCTTTTTCTTTTGGTGAAAAACATCATCTTTAGGATTTGATTCAAGTTACAAAACCTGGCAGTGAATTAGATTTTTTTATTTTCCAATATCTGTTATTTTTATTCCATATCTATTTCATTCATATTGCTTTAGTCATATTTCATTTTTTTCATTCATATTGCTTTATTCATATTTCATTCATATTGCTTTACTCATATTTCATTCATATTTTCTATTCTTATTTAATTATTCATATTTCATTCATATTGATTTACTCATTTCATTCATATTGTTTTATTCATATTTCCTTTTTTTCATTCATATTGCTTTATTCATATTTCCTTTTTTTATTCATATTGCTTTATTCATATTTCATTTTTTTTCATTCATATTGCTTTATTCATATTTCATTTTTTTTTCATTCATATTGCTTTATTCACAATACATTTTTTTATTCATATTTCATTTTTTTCATTCATATTGCTTTATTCATATTTCTTTTTTTATTCATATTGTTTTATTCATATTTCCTTTTTTCATTCATATTGCTTTATTCATATTTCCTTTTTTCATTCATATTGCTTTATTCATATTTCCTTTTTTTCATTCATATTGCTTTATTCATGTTTCCTTTTTTCATTCATATTGCTTTATTCATATTTCATTTTTTTCATTCATATTGTTTCATTCATATTTCATTCATATTTTTTATTATTTAATTATTCATATTTCATTCATACTGATTTACTCATTTCATTCATATTGTTTTATTCATATTTCATTTTTTTCATTTGTTTTCATATTTCATTCACATTTCGTTGATATTGTTTTATTCATATTTGATTCATATTGTTTATTCCTAATTCATTTTTTTATTCGTTTTATTCATATTTCATTTATAGTGCTTCATTTCCTGCTCATTCAGTGAAATGCAACCTTCTAATTTTAACCCTTAACTCTCAAAAGACGTTATATGGCTAAAATAATAGTATTCTCAACATTCTTCTGTAGAATCACATTTCTGTTGCTTCAAATCTCCTCTTCACCTGTGGGAAGATTGTCCAGCATTTACTACCATATATGAGGAATAATATTATGCAACAGTTCAGTACTCTTTTCCTTGTTTCTAACAAAATCTTCCTGTTCCTTAATACTTTGCTTAGCTTTTGGAAGGCATTTTTCACTATCTCAGTGTGCCTTTAGATTTCAGTGTTTCATTTTCTACTCTCTCTTAAAACAACACCTAGATATTTACATTGTACCTGATTTTGGTATCTCAAATTTGTAATTAGCATATTGGGCTGTTCTTTTTGCTAACAACCTTATATTCTGTCTTCTTGCAATTGATTTCTCACTTTCCTTCACTACCTACTGTAGGAGTTCTTGTAGTTTCCTTTCTGTGTTTTCTCTGCATATCTTATGTTGTTAAGATTGTGGCTGCCAATAATGAATCCTGGTAGAACTAATTTTTTCAAAATCAGACAGTTGAATAAGTCTGGCGAGAAGACACATCCTTGTCTTACACTCCTTTCTGTTTTTATATATTTACTGAATTCATGTTCTATACATATGCTGGAAAGGCACTTTCTTATTATTGGGAGTACATATTTTGTTCATACAATATTTAGTACAACATTTTATACACTGGTATTATTATTAGTAGTAATAAAATTAACTTGAATGTTATTAATAGGTGGGGCATTGTAAGCTATTATTCATTTTGGGCTAGGATTTCTTCCATCTTTATTTCAGTTGCATTCTTTATGTTAGTAGTATTAGTAATAGTAATATTATTACCTGTGATTGCATTATTGTTAGATGAAGTATTGTCAACCATTATAAATTCTTGACTAGTATTTCTTCCATCTTAATTTGTTTATACAGTGTAACCCGGATATGAGACCCGGATATAAGAGAGATTCTCTCTGGTCCCAAATTAGAGCCTGTGTCAATGTATATATAATAGACCAAACCCGGATATAAGAGAAACCCGGATATAAGAGACTTCTCCGGTCCCGACAACTCTTTTATATCCGGGTTACACTGTATATGTTTTATTTTAGTTTGTTTTTGTTTCATTCTTTACTTTTGTTTTGGTGGGTTTTCCCTCCCACAATCATTTTCATTATACAGTGTAACCCGGATATAAGAGAGTTGTCGGGACCGGAGAAGAAGTCTCTTATATCCAGGTTTCTCTTATATCCAGGTTTGGTCTATTTTGTTTAGGTAAGTATGGCTCTAATTTGGGACTAGAGAGAATCTCTCTTATACCCGGATTTCTCTTATATCCGGGTCTCTTATATCCGGGTTACACTGTACTAATTTCAACTCTCCCTTTCTGATTCTAAATATGTTTATTTCCATTTTTCCTTAAAACTTTCTCATTATGCACATGTTCAGTCCATGGTATTCTCAACATCTTTCTGTAGAACCACATGTCTGTTACCTAAATTCTCTTCTTCTGTGCAAAGATTGTCCAGCATCCCATATATTCCAGCCATTGCAAAAGATGCTAAAAGAACGGTTGGTTCCTTGTGTTGCTCCACGAAATATCGAAGTCCCACTGCCAAGCTATATCTTTATAAGAGTCAGATCAGACCAAGAATGGCATATTGCTGCCATACCTGGGCTGGTGATACTCAGTCCTCACTGTCCAGGCTTGAGTACAAAAACACTGAAGTAGCCTTATAGGTGATCAATTATTCTCCATTTTGCAATCGAACATCACTAGCCTTTCACTACTATATCTCAATTACTATGGCAGATACTCAGAAAATTTACATTCCTTAGTACAACCAGCTCAGACACTCACAGCTAGAACCCATCATACAATGTTCATGGTGGCAAACCATCTCCATTTCCTTTGTGTTTCATTGATAAAAAGTAAATTATACTCGGACAGCTTCTTCCCGAGAACTGTTACTTTGTGGAACAAACCCCCAAGAGGATGCTTTCCTTACAACTACAATCTTGATCTCTTTGTCCAGGGTTCAACCAATACTTATCCTACTTCACCCTCATAGTACTCTCTTACTTCTCTCTTCCCCCTCCCTTAAAATCACACTCTATTTGGAGTGGCTCATGGGCCTTGTATTGGGTGAACTTTCAGTAAATAAATAAACAAAAAATATGCTTTTTATGATTTTTTTTTGAGTTTTGAATAACTAACATTAATAATAACTAAGAGTTCAAAAGTGTTTACATGGCCATATGGGTGATGAATTATTCTCCACTCTTCAACCCTTATCCCCCGGAGGAAACATTACCAGCCTTTCATTGCTATATCACAAGTACTATAGCAGATGCTCAGACAAGTTACATTCCTTAGTGCCACCAACTCAGACATTCACAGCTAGGACCCACCAGTTCATGTTCACTATGGAAAACCATTCTCACTGTCTTTCTTTGATAAAAAGTAAGTCATACTCAGACAGCTTCTTCCCCAGAACTAATACTTTGTGGAAGAAACTCCCAAGAGAATGCTTTCCTTACAACTACAATCTTGGTCTCTTTAAGTCCAGGATCAACCGATATCTATCCTGCACATCCTCATAATATACACTTGATACTTCCTCCTTCCACCTACCTTACAATAATCTCAGTACCCCTCTACTTTGAGTGGCCCTTAGGCCTTGTATTGGGTGAACTATCAGTAAAAAAAATTCACTGCCATATAGGGGGACTGATATTACATAACACTTTGGCACTCGTTTCTTTGTTTCTAATGAAATTTTCTTGTTTCTTAATACTTTGCTTAGCTTTCCAATTTCTGTGTGACATTTTCTGTGTTCTGTCAAAACACTTCCTAGATGTTTAAATTTCTATAATTGCTTGTTTTTGATATCTCTAAATAATTGAGAAGAAAGAATAATAAATTCAAATGATCAGATACACAGGGGTGCCAAACTTTCCAGCGGCAACTTTGGTAAATTGATTACTTTTGTTGCAAAAATGTATGCCTGTTTGGAGTACCAGTTGTACCCTTTCTATCATAGTTTCTTTACATATTTTATTTTACCATTCATCTTGGTCTATTCTTTTATCCAATCATTTCTTTATGGAGAATGTCCCTTCAAGAAGTAGATGATCATGGCCATCCACAGCTTCCTGTGTTTCATTGTTTTAATTAAATTTGAAATTTGACCCTTTACCATCCTTCTTGATCTATTCTTTTATCCAGTCACTTTTTGTTTTGTACTATATTCCTTCAAGAAGTAGATGATCATGGCTCTCCACTGCTTCCTGTCTTTTGTTAATTAAATTTGACTCTGTACCATTCATCTTGGTCTATTCTTTTATTCAACTTCTTCTTTATGTACGATGTCCCTTCAAGAAGTAGACGATCATAGCTATCCACAGCTTCCTGTGTTTCATTGTTTTAATGAAATTTGACTCTTTACCAGACATCTTTGTCTCTGTTTTGTATTCCATTCACTTATATTATGAACCATTCCCTTGGAGAAGTGGGCTATCATATATTTTTACATATTTTATTGCGCATCTTTTTTATCTATATTCTAGTCTACATATATGAATGCATAAAGCTATAATTTAATTTCTAGTGTACAACATGTTGTATTAAATGCAGAAAATAAATGTATAGTCCTGTTTCTATTGAATCTACATCTCTACTACCCATCCCAAGGATTGAACTCACAATTCCATTGCCAAGAAATTTACAAATTAATGCTGTCATGCTCCAGACACTTGGTCTGTGAGACAATTCTTGAACATATAGTCTCAAACCTAATGTTTTTTTTGCCTGCTTTGCTGCTAAGCTTGGCTCCCTCCACAATTGTCTTTATTTATTTATTGTTTCCAGATGGTATTTATATCTGTACTAGGCCTAGAGGTTTAAAACAATATTTTGTGAAATTAGTGGTATAGTAATTGTGGGTTCAATCTCTGGGCTGGGTAGTATGTATTCAGAATCAGGACTAGCAACCATGACATACAAAAAAAAAAAATGATGAGATATCCCTAGATATAGACAATGTAAAAGGAACACTCTTTAATAGATTAAATAAAGGTCTCAATTCAAAATTCCTTAAAGTTTACCTGAACTAACAGATTCCTGAATAGCAAGGATTCTGATCAGGAGATAGGTGGTTTTGAGGACACTGAAACTACCTCTTAATTGCTGTTGTCCTCAGGTCTGCCCCAGGATGGGGTAGTAGCACCTGTTAGGGTCCCAGCTATTGGCAAATGGTTCACCCTCAAACAAAAATAAAACACTATGAAAGTATAAAAATACATTTTTATAGTAAAAATATCAGCAATACAATTTTTATTAAAAAAAATGACCAACACTACATATTTATAGTAGAATTAGTAACAATACATTTTATAGCGGAATGACCAAGAATACATTTTATCTGTGGTTGAAGATATACAATTGCATTCAAAATATATTTAGTTGAAGCCATAAAATTGTGTTAAAAATATTTAGATTTTGGTATTAAATAACCCGTTGAGGTTGATATGCCGCTAAACAAAATCAACCAGCCTCCTGAAGAAGGCCAGAGTGTACAATAGAAGAAATGTTGTGATAGTGACAGAAAAGATAAGGTTATTAGTCTGACTGAAAATAAGGTAAATTATGACCTGAGAACAAATTAAATTTTCTGAAGAGGTCATGTTTAGAAGTCATTTGATACCACTAAATGTCTTCTGTATGTACGGACATGATGTAAACAAAACTAACTGTTAATGCACATTGTTTGTGTCCATTTGGATCTTGTTAAGATCTGAGATTACCTTAATTTAGTTAGTATTGTTACTTAACTTACTTAACATTTTGCCAAAAGAGGACTTATCAACAGGTATCTAAACCTGCCAGGTTGTCTTGTGCAAAATGCCCTTGGCATAGATGTTTATTTAATTTATAGACATTTTCGTGCCCTTCCAAAAACACTAGCTGGAAAAAAACTGGTCATTTTCACAAAATTGTACATTAAGATTTGTTTAGATATTTAATTCAAAAACTCTTTTATGATCTTTAACTATAAATTGAGAATTATGTTCAATAAAATATTTTACATTCAGATTTCCCTTTTACTCTGTTTTAAGGATGGATTTTATATATTTATTTTTGAAATATTGACATTTTGAGCAGTTCTGTTGAAAAGTAATAAAAATATTTTATTCATTTTCTGTGTTTAATGCAACATGTTGTACACTGGAAATTGAAGATTCATGCATTTATATATGTAGACTAGAATATAGATTAAAGAGATTTGTCATGTGTCAGGATTCTGATTGCTTCAAATATCATTACTTATCAGGATGTAGGCAATCATGGCTCTTCACAGATTCCATTTTTTTATTATCCGAGAATTACCATGGCTTTTTGGTAAAGATAGAGGAGTGCTTTCTTGTTTTGACTTTGGAATAGTGTTTTATTGTTTTAATTAAATTTGACCATTTACTATCCTTCTTGGTCTATTCTTTTATCCAATCACTATTTATGTTCCTTCAATATGTAGATGATCATGGCTCTCCACTGCTTCCTGTCTTTTGTTAATTAAATTTGACTCTTTACTATTATCCAATCACTTCTTCTTTCTTGTATACTATGTCCCTTCAAGAAGTAGATGATCATGGCTCTCCACAGCCTCTTGTCTTTTGTTGTTTTAATAACCCATTACCATCTATCTTTGTCTCTGTTTTGCTATCCATTCATTTATACTGATTAGTTAGAAGCCATTGTCAAAATGCAAGATAAATAACACGAATGGAATTAATAAAGTTTGCAATGAAAAGAAAAAAGGTCAAAAACATGAAAAAGCAACAATCATGCAAGCAAACAAACAATACAGTTAAAGCAAATCAAACAGATAAGAAGGCAAAAGAATTCACAAACTATGAGTTGGTGTTTGTACACAAAAACAGGGTTCGACAAGTGAACACAGTATGTCTGTCCAGTAGTTATGTCAGAACTGGACTGAGTCATGTCAAAATGCAAGCCGTCCAACTTTATTGGCTAAGAAAAATATCCCAGCATGCATTTTGTGTCCTTCTGACTATAAGAGTGGAAGGGGGGCTTTTGTACTCATTCCCAGCCCATTGTTGTTTTTCACACTCCACTCTTTAATTTTTCCTTCCCCACTCCATTAGTGAGTGTGCTGCTTGATTCTGTTGAATGGTAGAATTATTTTGAGGGGTGGGACGGGTCCTACTAATACAGTGTAACCCAGATATAAGAGACCCAGATATAATAGAAACTCGGATATAAGAGAGATTCTCTCTGGTCCCAAATTAGAGCCTGTGTTAATGTATATATAATAGACCAAACCCGGATATAAGAGAAACCCGGATATAAGAGTCTTCTCCGGTCCCGACAACTCTTTTATATCCGGGTTATACTGTATATGTTTTATTTTAGTTTGTTTTTGTTTCATTCTTTACTTTTGTTTTGGGGGGTTTTCCCTCCCACAATCATTTTCATTATACAGTGTAACCCGGATATAAGAGAGTTGTCGGCACCGGAGAAGAAGTATCTTATATCCAGGTTTCTCTTATATCCGGGTTTGGTCTATTTTGTTTAGGTAAGTATGGCTCTAATTTGGGACCAGAGAAAATCTCTCTTATATCCGTGTTTCTCTTATATCCGGGTCTCTTATATCCGGGTTACACTGTAATATAAATTTTTATATATTTTTGTTAAAAAAAAAAGAGATAAACTACCAAAAAGACATTATGGATTTTTACATCATGAAGTGTTTTGTCGGTCCCTTGTGAATATGTGGTATTTTGGTACATGTAGGATTGGGGGGTGATGGACAAGTTCTTGGGGTGATTGAGTGCTGTGTATTGAATGAATGGGTCATGATTGTGGTTAACTAGGAATACGACAGCTAGTGAAAGACCAGACTTTCCCCACTTCCCCTTCTGCCTTGTGCCACAATTTTGTATTTAAATATAAAATAAATAGTATTAATTCCCAGCCCGTTGGGAAATCAACATATACTATATTATGAATGATGTCCCTTCAAAAAGTGAGCGATCATGGCCTCTTTTGATATTTTACTAGAAATCTTTTTTTATGGTCTTTAACTATAAATTGAGCATTATGGCTAATAAAATATTTTACATTCAGAGTTTCCTTTTACTCTGTTTTAAGGATGGATTTTGTATATTTATTTTTGAAATATTGACATGTTGAGCAGTTCCATTGAAAAGTATTAAAAATCTTTTATTTATTTTCCATGTTTAATGTAACATGTTGTACCCAGAAATTAAATTATAGCTTTTATGTAGACTAGAATATAGATTAAAGAGATTTGTCATGTGCCAGATATTTGTTGTTTCATGGCTCTCCACGGTTTCTTGTCTTTTGTTGTTTTAATTAAATTTGACTCTTTACCATTCATCTTGGTCTATTCTTTTATCCAATCACTTTTTGTTATGTACTATGTCCCTTCAAGAAATAGATGATCATGGCTCTCCACAGCTTCCTGTTTTTTGTTAATTAAATTTGACCCGTTACCATCCTTTTTAGTCTATTCTTTTATCGACACACTTGTTTATGTACAATGTTTTTTCAAGAAGTAGACGATCATGGCCATCCACAGCTTCCTGTGTTTCATTGTTTTATAAATTTGCCTATTTACCATTATGTTGTCTTAATTACTCTTTACTATCCATCTTTGTCTCGGTTTTGTATTCCATTTACTTATATTATGAACCATGTCCCTTGGAGAAGTGGGCTATCATATATTTTTACATATTTTATTGCGCATCTTTTTTATCTATATTCTAGTCTACATATATGAATGCATAAAGCTATAATTTAATTTCTAGTGTACAACATATTGTATTAAATGTCGAAAATAAATGTATGGTCCCGTTTCAAATTGAATCTACATCTCTACTACCTGTCCCAAGGATGGAACTCACAATTCCATTGCCAAGAAAAAAACAAACTAATGCTGTCATGCTCCAGACATTTGGTCTGTGAAACAATTCTGAAGTTCAAACTTGTAGTCTCAAACTTTGTTTTTTCTTCCTGCTTTGCTGCTGTTGCTGCCTTGATGTTAAGCTTGACTGCCTCCACCGCTGTCTTTATTTATTTATTGTTCCCAGATGGTATTTATATCTGTACTAAGCCTAGAGGTTTAAAACAATATTTTGTGAAATTAGTGGTATAGTAATTGTGTGTTCAATCTCTGGGCTGGGTAGTATGTATTCAGTGAAAACAGAACGTGCAACCATGTTGTAATAAAAAAAAGAATATGATGGGATATCCCTAGATATAGACACTGTAAAAAGAACAATCTTTAATAGATTATAGATAGAGTTCACTGCAAAACTATGAATTGAAAATTATGGCCAATAACATTGTTTACGTTCAGATTTCCCTTTTACTCTGTTTTAAGGATGGATTTTATATATTTTTTTTTTAAATATTGACATTTTGATTTGTTTTTGATCAGATACTCTATACTACAGACTAAACTAAAAAAACACCCAACAGACAATAAAATGCATTACTAAACCAGCCATATTGTTTTTTATATTATGACATCCGTTAGTCTTGAGAGATCATGGGTATGTACCCAAAGAGTTAGGCCTTCTCCAAGGCACAGGCATGGGGAAGGATTTTATGAGAAATTGGCAGTTGCCCATGCAGCACATCTCCCCTCTCCATAGCACAGATGTTGTACAAGGCAAAGGCAAATACAGCTTGACATTATTGCCGACACTGGAGTTGCCAGAACAAAATTGAACATGGCATTGGACTATCTTAAGGACTCCAACTCTGGATTTTAATTCAGAGTTATCCTTTTCCTAGTTTGGTTGCCAACCATAGCTACAATGGCCAGACTGCCCTTCTATTTACCCATAGTTGGGACTTTTTAAATTCAGAGTTTTTCTTTCTGCAGTAGACCAGTTACCATCCAAGGCTATAGAACTCGGTCTGTCCTGTTACTTACCCATAACTGGGGTGAGAAGAGGTGGCTTCATACCTTTCCCAAGGGTATTGGCACATAAGTGAGTGTAATGAATTTGACTGGAATTCGAACATGGCTCTCCAAATCGTCAATATGAGTCACAGTTCATTACTCCACTGTGCATCCACAGCCATACTGTATGCTACTATATATTTATACTAGTTCAGAAAAAGCACTAAACACTAGTTACTATAATTTCTCAAAAATAATACACATTTTTTTACTGTAAATTACAGGTGATAGTAGAGGTGTGTATTATAAATAGTCTTAAAGAAAAAATATTTTTTTGTTATTGATTTATAATAATAAATACGTACTTGTTCTAAAATAAGAAAGATATTATCCCAATTTTCATTTTAACTCCAACAATAATAATTGTAACATTTTTTTGTCAATAAATTTATGTTTATCAGTAACCACATTTTTTATTTGGCAAAAAAATAAAAAATCTATAAAAAGGCCAATTTCGTAGAAAAGAGGATATCAAGTTAACAATTTATTGAAATTTTAATTTTCATCATCATCACCACTTTCTATTATAGAATCAATATCTAAATTGTCATTAAATAATTTATCATTCACAATATTATCTTTGTCCTGTTCAAAATTATCTTTGGCCTCTTCATTCCCTTGCCAAAGGATGTCATCTTCAGAGACATCCATGGCTGTTGTGAGACAACACTTCTTGAAACCTCTCTTTATAACATTCTCACTGACGGAATCCCAAGTTTCCTGAATCCATTTTACAAAAAAGTTCCAACTCTGGTTTTTTCCTGTTGCCACCAGCAGTAAAACTGGGAACACCAGAAAACATCCAGTCATTTCATTTTTTATGTTTTTTTAATGATATATTTATCAGGAAACGACATGGTAATTTTCAACATTATTTTAGCTCCTTAGTTTCTTAAAGTCAATGAAATGTCTTCGTAATTATTTATTTATTATGATTTTATTATTTTTATCATTATTTATTTTATTATTTTATGTTTTTTTAATGATATATTTATCAGGGAAATGACATGGTAATTTTCAACATTATTTTAGCTCCTTAGTTTCTTAAAGTCAAGGTCAATGAAATGTCTTCGTAATTATTTATTTATTATGTTTTTTATTATTTTTATTATTATTTATTTTATTATTTTTATTATTTTATGTTTTTTTAATGATATATTTATCAGGGAAACGACATGGTAATTTTCAACATTATTTTAGCTCCTTAGTTTCTTAAAGTCAAGGTCAATGAAATGTCTTCGTAATTATTTATTTATTATGTTTTTTATTATTTTTATCATTATTTATTTTATTATTTTATGTTTTTTTAATGATATATTTATCAGGGAAATGACATGGTAATTTTCAACATTATTTTAGCTCCTTAGTTTCTTAAAGTCATGGTCAATGAAATGTCTTCGTAATTATTTATTTATTATGTTTTTTATTATTATTTATTTTATTATTATTTATTATTTTTATTATTTTATGTTTTTTTAATATATTTATCAGGAAAACGACATGGTAATTTTCAACATTATTTTAGCTCCTTAGTTTCTTAAAGTCAATGAAATGTCTTCGTAATTATTTATTTATTATGTTTTTTATTATTTTTATCATTATTTATTTTATTATTTTATGTTTTTTTAATGATATATTTATCAGGAAAATGACAAGGTAATTTTCAACGTTATTTTAGCTCCCTAATTTCTTAAAGTCAAGGTCAATGAAATGTCTTCGTAATTATTTATTTATTATGTTTTTTATTATTTTTATTATTATTTATTTTATTATTTTTATTATTTTATGTTTTTTTAATGATATATTTATCAGGGAAACGACATGGTAATTTTCAACATTATTTTAGCTCCTTAGTTTCTTAAAGTCAAGGTCAATGAAATGTCTTCGTAATTATTATTTTTTTTTTTTTTTGACAAAATTTATAGATGTGTATTATATATAGGTATAGGTATATTTCTTAATCTTCGGATCATTTGTTGGGGTGTGTATTATGGTTGTGTATTATTTTCTAGAAATTACGGTACTCTATAACCAAAATGTTAGGAGTAGCTATTTCACCGTGTCTTGAAAACAGCCATTGACTGCAGGCAATATAAACTTCTTAAAGACCCCAAGTACATTCTTAGCAGTAGAAGTTTTAAAAGCAATTTCAGTCATAAGGAAAAATTTATCATCCTATTTTTCTTTATCTGATTTTCTCTATGATGTCCTTGCTGACTGCCTGTAATCCTCAAACTCTATCATATCAGTCTAGTTTTCATAAAACATGTCTAGTTAAGAGATTTATTTGAAATCAATATAGATTAGTCACAAAACATAAAGCTACCAACTCGTCGTTCATATTGATTTAATGTTCTATGACACAAAATTATGATATGGAATTCTCCTCTGTAATTTTCTGCATATGAAATGTGTGATGTTCTATAAATCTTGTCTAGTTTTGGTTTTATTGCAATTTTAATTGCTTTTGCATTGCAACTTACTCAGAGATCATTTGATGGCTGCCAGTAAATGGCACAGATTGGAAATAAAGAAGAGACAAGCAAGAGATGAATCTCTTTTATTGCAGGCAGCCCTTTTCTGTAAAACAGCTGCTTTAGTGTTTGAGATCCTAAGAGCTCTACAATAAGCAGAAGATTGAAACAAGCCATAAAGAAACTAGAAATCAAATGTAACCATAAAGATTCTGGGGCACTATAATGGGTGGCAGATCAAATCTAACCATAAAGATTCTGGGGCTCTATAATGGGCGGAAGATCAAATCTAACCATAAAGATTCTGGGGCTCTATAATGGGTGTCAGATCAAATCAAACTATAAAGATTCTGGGGCTCTATAATGGGCAGAAGATCAAATCTAACCATAAAGATTCTGGGGCTCTATAATGTGTGGCAGATCAAATCTAACCATAAAGATTCTGGGGCTCTATAATGGGTGGAAGATCAAATCTAATCATAAAGATTCTGGGGCTCTATAATGGGTGGAAGATCAAATCTAACCATAAAGATTCTGGGGCTCTATAATGGGCGGAAGAACAAATCTAATCATAAAGATTCTGGGGCTCTATAATGGGCGGAAGAACAAATCTAATCATAAAGATTCTGGGGCTCTATAATGGGCGGAAGATCAAATCTAATCATAAGGATTCTGGGGCTCTATAATGGGCGGAAGATCAAATCTAACCATAAAAATTCTGGGGCTCTATAATGGGCAGAAGATCAAATCTAGCCATAAAAATTCTGGGGCTCTATAATGGGCAGAAGATCAAATCTAACCATAAAGATTCTGGGGCTCTATAATGGGTGGAAGATCAAATCTAATCATAAAAATTCTGGGGCTCTATAATGGGAATAAGACAAAATTTAGTTATAAGGATCCTAGCACTTTAAATTGAGATGATCAAATCTAGCATAAAGATATCGCCTTAATTTTTCTCAGTTTTGCACTTGCTTTGTTCTTGTTCTTGCATACAGTATTAGTCGTATTACCAATATCTCTTTTTTAATAGCGCAAGCATTGCTAATCAATATGCATTTCTGGCTAGTATTACAAACATTTTAATTTTAATTGATTTTCATTCTCCAACCATTACTAATAATATTATATTGAATTTGCTATTAAACATTATCAACCATTAACAAATTTTGATTAGTATTTCTTTCATCCTAATTTTAGTTGTATTTCATTCTCCTGTCATTAATATTATATTAAATTTATTATTTGATGAAATATTGTCAACAATTATCAAATTTTGATGAGTATTCCTTAATTCATCTTAATTTTAGTTATTTCATTCTCTGATCATTAGTGGTAATATTAAATTTATTATTAGATTATAAATTGTCCTTTTATATGGCAATGAATGCTGATCAATCTTGTCAAGGACGAAGAGAAAAATGGAGGCAACAGAAATGTGGTTCTACAGAAGGATACTGGGAATACCATGGATGGAGCATGTAATCAATGAAAAAGTCTTAAGGAAAATGGAAACTAAATGGACACTAATGCTCAGAA
Source organism: Acanthosepion esculentum (assembly GCA_964036315.1). Taxonomy (NCBI): domain Eukaryota; kingdom Metazoa; phylum Mollusca; class Cephalopoda; order Sepiida; family Sepiidae; genus Acanthosepion; species Acanthosepion esculentum. Next base: position 54,405,013 of record OZ038515.1, read on the forward strand.
TCAAAAAGAAATAGCTGAAATTTCTTGGATGAGGCAGGAGGGCTTGGAAAGTTGGATACTCACAGGATATATTGAAGGCAGAAGGAGCAGGGGAAGCAGTGAATCATCTGATGAACTTAAGTGAATGGATGGGAATTTATTTTTGTATGAGTTAAAGATAAAAAAAAAAATTAGGATTCTTCTGAGATTAAATAACATCTCTGCAAAGCAGGGCTTGGTCTCAGCAAAGGACAAAATGAAGACAAGGAATAAACTCCAAAAAGGGGATGTTACATAATTAATATTGGTGCTCAAGTGGTAAAATAATGGGGACTCTCCAGAGATGAAATAGCATCACTGAAAAGCAGGTAATATAGAAGTATGGAATAAATGATTTACTAGAGAAAAAAATTGAATCATTTTGCTACAGAAATGCACTGAAAAACCATATATTATAGAGGTGCATTGATTTACAACAGAAACAGTTTTAATTTAGTCTATTTTGGCATCAATTATTCTTGCAAACGTATCTTATAGAGAGACTAGGCATTTTTTTTTGTATTAATACAAATTTTGGCTATGTTTCCATCTACAATAGCTAGATTTTCAAAAAGTTATTTGCATATTATAAAAAATGATCTATAAATGTAATAGCCTTAAAATGTCTATTCTTTTTAATAAGAATTGTTTGCAAGAAACAATTTTATATATAGTTAAAAATAAATAATTTTCTACTGTAACCCACTGCTATTAATATACTAAAATATGATAAAGAATACTACATAAATGATTTTTGAGATAATTTTACATGTTGTAAAGTATTTTATGCAAAATGATCTGAAAATTATAGTCTACAGATGATTTGCTACAGAAAAGAATTCAAATATAGATAAATTGCAATGATTTCTATAGTATTGCCTTGTAGTTAATATATACAAGTCATGAATAAATGATTTATTAGAGAAACAATCTTATAAGTTTGTTAAAGAAATGCATTGGAAAACATACTTCAAGAGTTCAGTATAAATGATTTACTATAGAAAAAATTTTATGTAAAGATAAATTGAAAATGATTTCCCTAGTATTGCACTATGAGCCAAATAGTAATATTATATTCACCCACTTGCTAGTCAGTTTTCATTTTTAGCGCAAGTACTGACAACATTACTTGAATCTTAAAATGTCTACTTTATTGAAAAGTAGTTTCAGAGCAAAACATTTAAAATAAAATCCAATATTAAAACATTTCTATCATAACTTATTTAAAATTTATTTCCATTGCAAGAAATTCACATTGCATTCTAGTAAATTCTATCTGTTTATATAACTTATGATATCATAGGGAGGGTTTATTAAATACTCAAAGCATTTATGTAATCTAATGATTATATGTATAGAGACAACAAATACTAAAAACCAAAAAAGAAATTCATTGGAAATTGATTTTGTATAAAAATACATAGCAAAAGATTTCTATCAAGAAAATGCAGATGATTTTTTATCATAAATATACATTGTAAATGATTTTAACCAAGCAAGTGCATTGCAAATGATTTTTAACATAAAATGCATTGCAAATTAATTTTACTATAAAAATGCATTGCAAATGATTTTTATTATGAAAATCCAATGCAAATGTGTTTTACTATGAAAATGTATTGCAAATGATTTCTACAATGAAAATGTATTGCAAATGATTTCTACAATGAAAATGTATTGCAAATGATTTCTACAATGAAAATGCATGGCAAATGATTTTTATTATGAAAATGCATTGCATATGATTTTTTACTATAACAAATGTAATGGGGATTCATTGAAAGATTAAGTAATTAACCTTATCCAAACCTTAAAATATCTATTGAGTTACAGTTTCAAAATAAATCATTTAAAATAAATCAGTCCATTATTAGGTTACTAACTTTTTGATGTACTCATAAACATGCATGCACACACTTCAGAATAATTCCATATATATATATATATATATATATATATATATATATATATATATATATATATAATTAAGTAATTCATCGAGTCTGAAACCTCAACAGAATGCTGAAAGCACTGTCACAGAATGTAGAAAGCACTGGACGGCCGTTTCGTCCTATATTCTCTGTAACCATAGGAGTGTGTCCCAGGGAGCCACGACTACTATCACCAAGCCGCCCCAACTGGAGCTATTAGAAGCTGGATCAAGCAATGATATATAAGTAATAATTAGGAGGATTTGATAAATGTAATTAAGTAATTCATCCTATGGTTACAGAGAATCTCAGTTGGGTTCCACCACGGAATAATGTGAGTGAGCGGCACTATATTGAGTCTGATTTGCTACCTCTTCGTCACCGAGGCCCGTAGAACAGTTGGTAGGGTGTTCGCTTGACAACCTAACTGTCAGGGTTTCAATTCTCGGTAGTGGATGCGCACTGCTGATGAGTCCCAAATATAGGACGAAACAGCCGTCCAATGCTTTCTACATTCTGTGACAGTGCTTTCAGCATTCTGTTGAGGTTTCAGACTCGATGAATTACTCAATTACATTTATCAAATCCTCCTAATTATTACTTATATATATATATATATATATATATGTTTGTACTTGTAGGTATAGTTCCAAGTTTTCATGTGGGTTAACAGACTATTAAAAGAGCATAGTTTGTTAAATTGTTAGCACAGTAAATAAATGTTAATTTTTCCCTTAGTCAAAGAATCTTTCTTATTGTGTTTAGTCATATACTAGTAAAAGACAAAAATCCGATCATCCAAACCAAAAACAGACAAATGGGTACAATCCAGATTTAGATTAACATCTCTAGTGGCAACATTTTTCCTTGACATGTGTAAACCAAAAATTGAATAATAACAATTTACTTGTATTGCTGAAAGGTCTTGTAGTTTTAGGGTTTGAAGGACAAAATGAAGACAAGGTGCAAATTTCAAAAAGGGGACATTACATAATTAACAATGTTACATTGCCATAATTATACAACAGTGTTATTCATGTCAGTGTGCAGAGGACAAAATGAAGACAAGGTGCAAATTTCAAAAAGGGGACATTACATAAATAACATTGATACATTACAGTAATTACATAATTAACATTGTTTGTCAAAGCAGTGTGGGGAGAAAAAAATGAAAATATTGTGTGAATTTTAAAGAAGGGGCATTAAATAATTAAAATTCTTTAGAGCTTAATAGTAGATAGGTTTGCCTATCACCTGGTTCATACTTCTTTTTTAAACAGGAGTTTATAGCTTATAATTCATATTGAAGATTGGGTTTCTAGTTCCTTCTAAAGTGTTCTTATTCTCTTTCACTCCCAGTAGCTCCTTGCATCTTAGTGGCATTATCGCTTGAGGTGAAAAGATTAAAAAAAAATTAACATGTTAGGAAGCAGGTAAAGAAAATTATATTTTGCATTAAGAAATTCAAATAGCAAGTTTTATTTTTCTAAAACAGGTAATACACTTTGATCTCAAAAGCTTGGAAAGCAGTAAGATGATAACAGATTGAAATAAGCTAGCCTGCTGTTTATATTTCACTTTTGTTTTCGTATAACTCCTAGGCTAATTCAACCAAAACAGGATTAAGGGTGACTGCCCCCCTGCCACTAGATGTTTTCACATGGGCAATACTAGGTAACCTTGCTGGTAATAACATAAAATTATTTTTCTGTGGTTTTATGTAATTAATATTGCTTAGCAAAGGTGGATGTGCCCAAATTTTCTTTTTCTCTGTACTTTAGGATGTGGGTGATTATGGCTCTCCACAATATCCTATCCTTTGTAGTTTGTAGTGAATTTTGTCTTTTTAATATACTTGTCACACCCTGTTCTGCCATTTGCCTGTCACAAGCTTGTCAGGTAGGTGACTCATTGCTCCTTTGGTCTTTGATATGACCTGTAAATGTTAAATTCTACAAACGCTTCTTCATTATGTGTCCAAGAAATATCATCTCTCGTTCTGATTCCAAGCATAAATGTCCTTTTTTATTTCCATTTTCCTTACAACTTCCTTGGTATTCTCAGTATCCTTCTGTACAACCACATTTCTGTTGCCTCCAATTTTCTGTTCATGGGTTTCTCGAAACCATTTAGATGAAAGCACGTTTTTAAAGTCCCTTTTCAACCATTCTTTAGAATTTCTTTCTAAAGGCGATCTTGTTTTATCTTTTGGTTTTATTCTGTTGCCAAGAGATAACTGTCACTGGATTTCTAATAAAATCTGGAAGGTGTGTGGAAGATTTTGCGGTTGGTGAATGTGACCAAATAAATTCAACTTAAAAACAAAAAATACCAATCAAAAACATAGAAGTCAATAAGATCCATCTGGACAACAACCCTTGAGATCTTTACAAGCAAACCAACAGATAAACATTAACAATAATATAAAGGGATCATTTTCAACTTTATTTTATTGGCGTATGGCTTTCATCAATGTTCTTCTGTTTTGAAATAGTAAAAATTGGCAAATACCTAGAGATTAGCGATTGAATATAAAAAAAAAGGTTAATAGACATTATAGAAATGAATGCTGTCTTTTCCCCCCCAGTCAAATTTGTTTAAAATATGTTAAAGTGATTTAGTAAAATAATAAGTAAAAACAAAGCTGCTTCTTTTATGTGCTTATCCCTTCAAGATGTGGGTGATCATGATTCTCCACAACTTTTATCCGTTGTATCTCTTATTAAATTTTGTCATTTTGCTATCTCTCCTAATCCCTGTTTTGCCAACCATTTACATGATCTCATTCTTCTTCTTCTATGTGTCATGTTCCTTCTAGATGTGAGTAGTTCATGGCTCTTCACCATTTCCTATTCTTTTGTAGCTCTTACTAATTTTTTTGTTGTTTTGCTATCTCTCCTAATACCTGTTTCACCAACCATTTACACGATCTCATTCTTCTTCTTCTATGTGTTATGTTCCTTCTAGACATGAATGGTTCATGGCTCTTCACCATTTCCTATTCTTTTGTAGCTCTTAGTAAATTTTTTGTTGTTTTGCTATCTCTCCAAATCCCGGTTTGGCCAACCATTTACACAATCTCATTCTTCTTCTTCTCCTATGTGTTGTGTTCCTTCTTGACGTGAGTGGTCATGGCTCTTCACTATTTCCTATCATTTTTAGCTCTTAGTAAAGTTTGTCGTTTTACTATCTCTCCTAATCCCAGTTTCACCAACCATTTACACGATCTCATTCTTCCTCTACGTGTCGTGTTCCTTCTAGACATGAGTGGTTCATGGCTCTTCACCATTTCCTATCCTTTGTAGCTCTTAGTAAATTTTTTGTTGTTTTGCTATCTCTCCTAATCCCTGTTCTGCCAACCATTTACACCAGCTTGTTATTATGGTGGAGACATACATCGCCGAAGCAAGAGAAGGCAAATTGTCTGTACATGTGCTTGTAGACATCATAGACCTGGGAGGTGAACTTTGGCAAATCAATGTTGAAGTGAAACAGCACATGCATTATTGGCAAGAACGAGGTTAACAGAAGTGAGAGATCTCGGTTTCTTGCCCAAGACTGAGGAAGGATAAAAAGAGCTGACTTTTTGTTTCAGGGGCAGTTTGTTCTTTGAGACTGGTGAAGATTATACCTGTGTACCAAAGAAAGAGCGATAATACTGTTGTTTACAGTGTGCACAAAACAGAGTCCTGAGCGAAGCGTTGTTCTGGTTTTTATGTTAGCTGTCAGCAGGAACAAATTCAAGTGGCAATTTGTTTTCCTAGCACCCAATTTTCATTTAAATCTCACAGTTATTTTTTTTTTTTGTTGTTTTTTAAGCTTTTTACCCCAGGCAAGGCTGGAAGCCACTAGCACGCAAGGGGTTACAGAGGATTTGGAGCGAGAGCAAATAGGAGTGTTAGAGGAAAGGATGTGGAGAAGGATAGAGGATAGATCAAGGCAACTGGAGATGTCGATTGACGTTACACTTGAATAGTTGGAGATCATAGTCATCAGGGAAACAGGAATGAAGAAGGGAGTTCCATAGGTGTGAGGTGCGAGATATGAAGCTATTGGAGTAGAAGAGACATCTACATTTAACAGTTTCAACAGTGAAAGGGTGAGAATGGGATGCCAGCCTCGTAGGACGCTTGAATTCATAGGTTATTTGCTACTTTCCTCTGTCCCTTTTGCCTTCACTATGTCCTGTGAGTGTCAAGTTTACTAAGCCTTCTTTCTGTCTTATGTATACTAGAAATTTCAACTTGCTTTTTCTGATTCTCAGTGTCCTTTTCGCTACCATTTTCCTTAAAATCTTTTTACTCACATGTTTAGTCCATGGTATTCTCAGTATCCTTCTGTAGAACAACATTTCTGTTGCCTTAAGTCTCTTCTACATTTGTGAGGAGATTGTCCAGCAATTCCTGATTAGCTGGAAGTGCAGATAGACCTAGCTGATGTGATGTATTGCAGAAAAAAGAACATCTCATTCATGACGTTTTCTGTGGTGATTATTTTCTATATGCCATGTTCCTTCAGAAAATAAATGATTATGGCTCTCCACAGTTTCCTGTTCTTTGTAGCTCTTAGTAAAGTTTGTATTTTTGCTCTCTCTCTCTTAATCCCTGTTCTGCCAATCATTTACACAATCTTATTAGGTATCTTATTCATTGCTTTCCCTCTTGCCTTCAATAACTCTGAGTGTTGACATTTCTAAGCCTTCTTTCTTCATTATGTGCTGTAGAAATTTCAATTTTATTTTTCTGATGCTAAGTGTAAGTTCCTTTTTGTTTCCATTTTCTCTAAAACATTGTCGTTGCTCACATGTTCGGTTCATGGTATCCTCAGCATCCTTCTGTAGAAATTTCAACTGTCTCTTCCTGATGTTAAGTATAAGTTTCCTTTTTGTTTCCATTTTCTCTAAAACTTTGTTGTTGCTCACATATTCGGTCCATGTTGTTTTCGATACCCTTCTGTAGAAGCACATTTCTGTTGCCGCAAGTCTCTTCTTCACCTATGAGGCGATTGTCTAGCATTCCTTGCTATATAGGAAGACTGATAATACATAGTTCAGTACACTTTTTTGGTGGCTAGTGAAACTTTCATGTTTTTTTTTTGTCTTTTCTGACTTTCTGTATGAATTCCCAAAACAAAGGAGTAAATAGAAAAAACAAGATGAGTCAACAATGATAATCAAGAGTAATTCTAAACCGTCAACCAAGAATGTCATTTTAAATATTAGGTTGGTGCAAAAATAATGTTTTCTCACATGAAGTTGAATGTCAAAAAACAACATTATTTTTGCACCAACCTAATAGATGTTAGCAGAGTAACTTCACAATTGTGTAAGATTATTTTTTACCTTCATATATATATATATATATATATATATATATATATATATATATATATATAGTTGAATGGATATGAGTTTATGACTGTCAGTTTCACGCTTATGCAATCTTCAGGCAAATATATATATATATATATATATATAACAACATACACATTGGAGTTGCTTACTTTATTTTTAATATATATATATATATATATATATATTAAAAATAGGAGTGAGCTACAGGAGTGAATGACTCTCTGAAGAAAGTGAATTTTATGTGTAATTTTCATTTGTTTTTTGATCGTTAATTTTGGCCAGTTTTTGTATTGGTTAAACGGCCTCTATCTATCTATCTATCTATATATATATATATATATATATATATATATATATATATATATATATATATGTGTGTGTATGTTATTTGGGGGGCAATGTAAGTGGTAGGGTTTAGTTATTGAATTAGTATTTAATTAAATGTAAAGCATTGGATTGAACCTTGCAAGAACGAGTCCAGCTTACCTCGTTACGAATTCCAGGGAAATAGCGCAAATCAAAACCGGATGAAGCGAAAGACAAGATTATATAGGAGGGAAGGGGGGAAAGTCTTTATTTCATTGGCTGATGGTGACTGACGTATGTTAATAAGAACGGTCGGAATCCGAGCCATATCTTTATCATTTTTTTGCAATGTCGAGGTGCGTAGCAAAACGCTATCAAGGAGGTGCCCTGAATCGTTTGGAATTAGGTTGGGGTTGCTGTTGGAGCCGATATGATGCAAAACCCGAAATCGGCAATGAAGACAGTGCATCACTGAAGACCTTCCTTGTTGCATCTGAAATCTGAAATGTATTACTCTTCTTATATATATATATATATATATATATATATATATATATATAAGATACACATTATATGATCACTGCAAAAGTTGCAATTTTGTTTCAACACTGCTGGTGTCTTATCAAGTGATGATGTTGAATGGAAAATTTATACACACACACACACACACTGTTTATACCATGTATAGTTACAAAGCTACAAGTATTGTAAATTTCACACTGACTTTATATGTATATAAACATGGGTAAGTCAAAAATAGTTATCTATGAAAATGGATACATTATACCCCCCTATACACTTTATACCCTTGTCAAGTTCAAGATGTTACAAGGGTAGTTGATGTGTAGATACCTCACTCTTCCAAGATGATTTCATGATTTTATATCATTTCCATTTTGGCCAGATGGGCATTTTCTCCTCCTCCTGTGAGTTTGGTTAGTGTGGGCATATCATGCCCACACCAACTACGCTTGTAACATCTTGTACTTGCGGGAGATGTAAAGTGTCCATTTTCCCAAATAACTGTTTCTGACTGCCTGATGATTGTGTATGAACACATGAAGGTTTTAATTGTGGCCAAACAATGTTTACTGAGAATTTATTGTGAATTATGATGGCTGCGCCAGTTAATATGCCATTGAGCTCTCTTTTTCTCCAGTGTAGCTCTCTAGCTCACTCCATTAGGAGTTGCTTACTTTATTTTTAATATATATATAGTACAGGTAATAAATACGATGCTATATAATCCAAGTGGATCCTAGTAATATAGAATTTCAAAACTGATCCACAAAAAGAGCTCAATGTATTTATTATAACAGAGCATTATTCATGAGGTAATTTGGGATTTTTCTGTTGTGTAATATATATTCTGTTATGACACTGTGCTGTGTTGATGGCACACACAGAAGGAAAACTACAGGACCTTTTAGACAAGGGTATAAAGGAAAGCAAGAAGAAAGGACTAATTATCAATTGTACGAAGACAAAATGTATGGTTGTCAGCAAGAGAAAAAGTGCAAGATGCAAACAGTGAATTGGAGATGTCAAACAAGTACAGAAGATTAAATATCTGCAAAGTGTTAACAGTTTGACATCAAAATAAAAGGCACATTGGATTAGGGAAAGATACATTTCAAAACTTAATCAAAGTACTAAAGGACAAGAAAGCTTCATTAGAAACAGTGAAAGTAGTGCTAAACTACTATGTAATATCAGTCTTCTTATATGACCTTGAATACTGGACAATTTTCATAGGAAACCATAGGCAACAGAAATAGAGTCCTAGACACAATGATAAACTACATCCAGCAGTAAGGCCTCTGATCAGCAGATTTTGAGAAGCGTGGAACCATCTCTTAATTGATGATGTTCCCAGACCTGGGGTAGTAGCACCTGTCAGGGTCCCAGCTATGGGCAAATAGTTAATCCCCAAACTGGGAGTCAAAACACTATGAAAGTGTAAAAATAGGTTTTAATACCAGCAATAGATTTTTAAAGAAGAAAACATTACCAGCAATAAAAATTTTGTCAGCATTAAATAACCCATTGTAGTTGATATGCCTTAAAACAAATCAAACCAGCAACAGAAATGTGTTTCTACAGAAGGATGCTGAGAATACCATGGACTGAACATGTGAACAACAATGAAGTTTTAAAGAAAAATGGAAACAAAAGGTCAGGTACTCAGAATCAGAAAGAGATGGCTGAAATTTCTTGAACACATAACGAGGAAGGAGGGCTTGGAGAATTTGACACTCATAGGATATACTGAAGGCAAAAGAGACAGTGAGAGGTAGCAGGCCACCTACCTGACAAGCTTGTGTGAGTGGATGGTGGAATTCAGGGTTGAAGTTATAGCAAAAAGACAAACGTTGAAATAAAAAGGAAGCTGTGGAGGGTCATGAACGCCCACATCACACAGCACATTGGAGAGTCAGTGATACTTTTTCTTTTTGATATATTTTCTTTAATTATATAACAAGAAAAGAGATTGTGGTCAGCAGTAAGTTAATAAACCAACTAAACCTATCCTCTTTTAATATGTCTCTAGCCAAAGTCGCAATTCCTGCATTCCATAAAAGAGAGCAAGTGTTTCATCTTATTGGAACCAATTCCTACACAAAAATTCATTCTTTGGTGTTTTGGGAGCAAACCAATCCCCTAGCATGACTTTGTACAAGAATTAATTCGCAGTGCCTTCAAAGAAATATTGATTTCTCAAATAGCTTATTGAATTTTTCCACCTTGGTTCATCATCATCTTTATCCTTCGACCTCCCTATGGCTGGTCAGAACATAGTTCTTTTGGTAGCTGATTGTTATGGTAATTTACCCACATACAAATGGACTCTTCCAGCTATAAATAGGAGCAGGTACTGCCTTTTGGAGAGGAAAGATTCCAGCAATCAGCTCTGACAGTCAGACCAAACATTCTTGCTGTAACACTCTCGTTTGTATATGTTTGTATTACTGTTTCTGTTAATATATTTGTTTAACACAATTTCTCTCTTTGTGTCTTTATTTCTGGCCCTAACAAGGCCACAACACTGATACAAAATGTGGGATGCCAACCCTACATCCAGGTGTTTTTGTCAAGATAGCATCTCTAGAAAGACTGCCATCCAAAGCTAAAGACTTCTTTCAAGCCATGAAGTGAATTATCCCATACCAGAGACCAACTTGGAATTTTAATTTCTGCAAACTCTGGATTTATCCTCAGGGTTTACTCCTGAAGCTTTTCCCATGATTGGGTGTGGCTGCAAGTCAGTGGATGTTTAAAATCAGAGTTTTCCTTCTCTTTGTTTTTAGATATCAAGGTGCAATAAAGAAATGGTTAACAACACAGAAAATAGAATAACTGAGCTGAGTTAAGATTCTGATGAAAATGTTCAATTTGTACTAATACACTAAGGAAAGGCATGAATCCATCTCTGCCCCCACTAGCTATTAGTAAAATAGCAAAGTAGACTGAACTCTGTAACCTTGGCTAGTAACCACTCTAAAGAAGGAAGGCTCAGAATTCAAAACAATAGAAAACCCAAAGAAGAATTATGGCAAGGCACTGTTTATACAGTGTAACCCGGATATAAGAGAGATTTTCTCTGGTCCCAAATTAGAGTCTGTGTTAATGTATATATAATAGACCAAACCCGGATATAAGAGACTTCTTCTCCGGTCCCGACAACTCTCTTATATCCGGGTTACACTGTATATATTAAAAGAAAGGGAATGGTTCTGGGTATGACGATTAACTACATCCATTAGTAAGGCCTCTGATCAGGAGATTGGAGGTTTTGATGTGCGTGAAACCACCTCTTAATTGCTGTTGTTCCCAGGTCCACCCTAACCCGGAGTGGTAGCACCTGTTTGGGTCCTAGCTATGGACAAATAAGGAACTCCCAAACAAAAACAAAACCCTATGAAAGTACAAAAATACCAGCAATACATTTTTATATGCAAAAATGATCAGAAATACCTATTTATAATAGAATTACCAATAGTACATTTTATCGCAAAATGATCAGAAATACCTATTTATAATAGAATTACCAATAGTACAATTTATAGCAAAATGATCAACAATATATTTTATATGTAACTGAAGGCATATAATTGCATTCAAAATATGTTTAGTTGAAGCCATAAAATTGTGCTCGAAATATTTACATTTCAGCATTAAATAACCCATAGAGATTGCTGTTTGGCTGATTTTGGCTAGTGGCATATCAACACCTCTATGGGTTATTTAATGCTGAAATCTAAATATTTTGTACATAATTTTATACTTTCAGAGTAAATGTTGCTGTCACTTTGGTAACATCTTTGTTTGAATTCTTAAACTACTCTGCTGCAAAATTATTTCTCTCTTTTGTTCTAGGATAAAAGAAAATGTGACCGTTGTCTTTCTTCAGAAATTGTACTTTTGAAGAAGGTTATAGAATGGATCAAGCTAAAACAAAAGTTTCCACAGCAGTTTTGCTCCTTCATATACAACAAATGACGGTATACAATTGAAATGTAGTTCACCTTAACTGGGTGTAGGTCTTGAAATGGTCTTTGCCATTAATTTCAAAGACCATATTGCCTTCTTAGCTGCAATCTATGTTTTGGCAACAATTTTGTTTAAATTCTTGCCTGCCTTACCCCACACTTGGATCCCATTTTTTTCTTTTTGTTGGGGGCTGTCAGATATTAACTAATTGCCACAAAAATATTAGGTTGGTGCAAAAATAATGTCATTTTCTCACATGAAGTTGAACGTCAAAAAACGACATTATTTTTGCACCAACCTAATATTTACCATGTATAGGGTGACCTTTAGATAAGATGAGGTAAAAAAATATAGCAAATTTTATGAATTTATCCTATACCTGTAGTATAAGATGACTGCTTATTGATTATATAAAGATGATGTTATTGGAAATGTTGTTACTTTATCTTTAGTAAATCAAAATAAACAAAATAACAAAACCAATTCGATATGATGATTTTCCTACCCATAAAAGAGAAACCATTGTTTTGTTTACATTTCATCACATGATATTATGTGAATACTGATTATTCTTCTTCCTCTTCTGTTCCTATATCTAAACAATTCCAAACAGCCTGGTGTACTAATGGCCATTTACTTATACTTCATCAACAATCACAAAATACTGCAAACAGTACAATAGTGTATGATAATAGTACATTCCATTGCTGGGAATACAGTCATAACTCGATGTTTACATTTTCTCAACTGAGTTTGCATGGATACAAATGGATTTCATTGATATCAAATTATTCTTTGAATAGGCAATTTATTATAAAGTTATGCCAGTAATATATCAGGTAGAAATGGTTTTATCATCAATTTATTTGATAATGTGAATCTTTTCATGTACATTAATGGTTATCACATTATACAGTTTATTTGGTGTGTTTTGAGATGTAAGCACTTTATTTTGGAGGCGTGTTTTAATATTTATGCAGCTATTTTTGGCTGAAAATGCTTCTGGTGAGTTAAAATTAATAAGTTTATAATTAACACAATAATTAGTTTTATTGTGCGAAATGTGTTGCATATTTGGATATTTTAATGGACATGAGAATGTAAACAAAAACATAAAAAAGCATATGGCCATAGAGCAAAAAGTTGTCCTGATTGAGCAAAACCAAGCCAAAAAACATATTTCGACTTGTATTCCATTTATTTTCATCTCGGATGCTACCTGAATTTTACCTGAAAAGAAAAATAATATCCATGCCTGATCCTGATAGGATGACCTATTGAAAGTACTAGCACAAAAAGATAAAAGTAAAAAATAGCATGTGGTCATAGTTCAAAAAATTAACCTGATTGAGCAAAAAAAATGTGATTTTTGGATTTGGCACATCAAAATTGTGCTAAATCAGGTAGAAAAAACTTTAGACAATAAATTTGTTGTTGACTAGTAATGATTGGATGGTACATCGGATGTGATTGGAAATTCCTCCATCTTCCATATTTGGCCCCAATTCAAAATTGCTTCTCCCTTCATATTTATTAAAAATTTATGAAATTTTAATAATTGGGTAAATGATTCCAACCTTTATTTCAAGAGTGAATATTAAGAAAGAATTCTTGAATGGTACATTGATGTGTACTGGATCTTTTGAAATGTAAGCACTTTATTGCGTGTTATTGGTTTATAAATATTTTGGAGATGTGTTTTAATATTTGTGTAGCCATTTTTGGCTGGAAATATTTCTGATTGGTTAAAATAAATAAGTTTATAATTAACATAACAATTGGTTTTATTGTGTTGCATATTTATATATTTTAATGGACATGGCAGTGTAAACAAAAACATAAAAAATCATATAGCCATAGAGCAAAAAGATGGCCTGATTGAGCAAGACCAATGTGATATTTGGATTCAGCACATAAAAATTTTCCTAAATCAGCTAAAAAAATTTAAGCAATAAATTTGGTGTTGACCAGTGATTTTTGAAGCCCATACATTTAATATATATATATATATATATATATATATATGTACACACACCATGGAAAATATTATTTAATATTTGAAAAACGATTCCAACCCTTATTTCAAGAGAGAATATAAAGAAAGAATTCTTGAATGGTACATTGAATCATACTGGAACTTTATACATATTCAGCCCAAATCAAGACAATTTTCTTTTTGTGCATTTATTACAACTTTATGAAAATTTAATATTTGGGGAAACAATTCCCATTTCCATTTGAACAGGGAATATTAAAAAAAAATATTTGTTGGATGGTCCATGTTACTGGAACTTTATCCGTTATATATTATAATTGCCCCTATTCAAAAGTTTTCTTTTTTTGGGTATTTATTACAAATTTATGAAATTTAAATATTTGAAAAAAAAATATCTCCCTATGACTTTCCAAGAGGGAATATTAAGAAATGAATTCTTGAATGGTAAATTGAATGTAAGTGGAACTTCATCGAAGTTCCCTGACAACACTTCTGACATGTCCCAATAATTTTATTATAATTATCATTCTCTGTCATTATTTTTATGAATTCTAGTTATCATATTCTCTATAGATTGTCTTTTCTTCTTTCTTTTTTAAAATTCAGACAGCCCCATTCGAAGAAAATCCAATTTCTTCCACCAAGTCCTAAAGCGCAGCAAATCAACTGGCACAGACTGCATCCTTCGCAATAGCTATGTCAATTTCGAAAACATCTATGGTGCACGCATTGTGCACCGGCGCACAAAGGAACAAAGCAAAGGTGAAGGCTTTTGCATTGGGATTGCAATCCTCATCTATGAGCGGCAAGGCAACAGCAACAACAAACTGCGGGAAAAGAACTTGACCTTTGCCAACCCTTGTCATGAGATTTGCAAGCGGTGGGTTGAGGAAATGGAACAGATTCTTGGTAGTGAGTATTATTATTATTGTTATTATTGTTTTATTTTCTTTCATCTCTGTTGTGTACTCATTTCCTTCTGGATCCCAACCAGAGACCTAAGGTCAGAAATGGCATCATGATATTTTCCACTAATAATTTTTGTAAAAAAAAAAAAAATCCTAAGGTCACTCACATTTTACATAGATAAAGCTCTTCATAAGGTTTGAGCTGTACTTGTGAGTACATTTTTTGTATTTCTTTAAGGCTTGGGCTACCAGGAATCCCTTCAATTAGTCTATCAGAACCTTTCTCAATCAATCCAAGGGCTCCAACTACAACTGGAATTGTTGATGTCCTCATATGTTACATTTTTGAGATTTCAGTTTTTATTATTATTGTTATTATTATTGTTATTGTTTTATTTCCTTTGATTTCTGTTGTATATGTTTTTCTTTCTGGATCCCAACCAGAGACCTAAGGTCAGAAATGGCATCATGACATTTTTCATTTATCATTTTTGTAAAAAAAAAAAAAAAAACAACTAAGATCACACACTTTATACAGAGATAAAGCCATTCATAAGGTGTGTGCTGTACTTGTGAATACATTTTTTTTGTATTTCTTGAAGGCAAGGGCTACGGGGGATTGCTTCAATGTATCTCTCGAAACCTTTTCCAATCAAGCAAACGGCTCCGATTACGACTAGAATTATTGATGTCCTCATGTGCCACATTTTTTTAGATTTCTGCTTCAAGATCGTTGTATTTCGATGGTTTTTTGAAGATCTTCAAAGGTACATTTTGCGTCCAAAGAAAAATTTAGGTATATGTATATAAGGAAGAAATTGGTACAAAAAGAATAATGCTTCTTTTACAAGAAAGTAGTGTATATGAAATAAAGTCCAGAAAAAAAAACAAATATTGCAAATAATTCTGAAAGGAGAGAAGTAGTTTTCGGGTTCACCCTTTTTGTTCTTAGTAGTTGCCGTAATTATTTCATTATCAGGATATAAGAGGGTTCACTGGCAGTATTATGCCAATATTGCAGATAACTTGAGTTCACCTCCTCCCTTATTACAGCAGCAAGCAGACACTTTCACTCTCACTGCCTATCTCTTTTTCTCTCTCGGGTCGACTTCAACTCAATTGACTGTTTTCGCACAAACACGCGCTTAAATAAACACGATGGTAGCAACAAAAACCCAGGATGTTGATAAACTTAGAATACATCTTGATTACTGACCTCTCCCCCTTCATGATTAAATGAACAGTCTCTTCTTCTCAATTGGTATTTCATAGTTCATATAAACACTATTGTTTTGACATTTTATATTAATAATTCTGAAGAAGCACAGATTCTCTGGGCACAAACTTCACCACAGATTATTTTTCTCATCTATAAACAAAATTCTATATTACAATAATTATTAATATTTCAAGGGTGACCATTCCTCTCTGCCACACTTGCTGATTGTAGAAAAATAAATTTGAAGGCTTTTATGGCAAGAAATTTCACCTGGATTTGTAGCTTTCTTGTATAGGCTGCCAGAAACCAAGGTCAATAATTTACATTACATGTGATATTTCATCATACTTACTAAAATATTTGAATTGCCACCTATATATAGTTACCACCTGAGAAATATCTTTGTCAATCAGTGTTCGCCATTCATTATGTACTTGATTGCTGCCAGAGTTTTATTTTCCTGTTTAATTTCTTTTTATCATACCTGTAATTATATCGAACAAGAACATTCCACTTCGATGATTAAAATTACCTGTTTAATTACTTCTAATTTTGAATTACTTCTCGTTTAATAGGTAACACTTTTAAATCAATATTTCTGCTTGGGAATTTTTTATTTTTCAGTTATTTTTTCTTTTTCTTTATTTTGAACAAACTGAAAAGATTTTTCTTTATCAGTTTCCTCCTCTTTTCTTTCGTTACTTGCTTTCCTTCTTCTGCCCACATACCCACCCAATTATTTATAAAACTCATTATTAGATTGCTGGATTTTGTTTTGTTTTTTTAAATGCGTCATCATCATCATCATCATCATGCCCAACATTGGTAATATGATATTACTATTAGAATATCCAACAGAAGGGTAATTTCTGAATTAGAATCAGTTCTTGTGTGTAAAATTTTGCATTCAATGAACAAAAATTCACATTTCATTGTATCCATGTGTATTCTATTAGCATAGGTACCTCCACTAATTCAGTATACATAAGGTTTAAAACTGTTTTTTTAAAATGAAAAATCTTCCTTGAAGCTTTCATTTTAGCTTTACTTGAAAGCTAAAGGATTTAAAACTTACTATTTCCAGTAAGCAAAATACTCTGTGGTGTATTTTAGAGATTGATTGGAATCAATTTTATTTTATTAAAATCGATCAAAACAGCCATTTTTGACACCTTTGTAAACAAAAGTTAATACTTGGTTTTAAAAATCTTGCAAAAGTATAAATTTCTGAAACATTATTTGAGGAAAATTAACAAATTTAAAGTTAAATTAATCTCATTTGAAACAAATATTACTTACTTCTAGCATAAAATATTGTATACAAACATTTCTTAACTACGTGGTCTTGTTTTTCTGACATGTTAAGTGACTTATTTACATTTGATTGACAGCCAAACATGTACATAGTTAAGTATGGTGAAGCAAATAATAAAGTTTTTTTTTTCACTGTAAGGGAGGGTGACAACCCTTAAAACACATGACCTTTAAATGCTAGATTTATCGGTTTGTACATCCATACTTCAGAAATTCTGCATGTAATCACATACAAAAACAAATCAAAATTCTTTTAAAAATATTTGGGGTTTTCATATTGTAATAAGCTTTATAATATTTGATTAGTAAATATAGTTTTACTTAATAACAATATTTCCTAAGAATTATCATATTGAAAATGAATTTTAAAAGATTTAAAAACTTTATAAATTATTCAATTTAAAATTGTAAAAGATAAGAAAACAAATCTTGTAAAAATTCATTTTTCATCAAAAATTCTTTTCTTCAGAGAATAGTCTTTAATATATAGTATTCATAAAAGTAATTGAAAGCTTCTCTAATTAAATATCTTAGTTTTATTGTGTTTTTTCTTTTTCGATTCTGAATAGATTTTCAGTAAGACCCGTTCTGATCTTGTGGCGGCAATATTCTAAGCATGGATGGATGGTAAACTTATAGATATGTAAGATAGATTCTGGAGAGAAAAATCTTGCACAATGGAAGGTAGACAGGGGTCTTTCATATGATTAGTGGAGAGAAGTTTAGTTTTGGAGGCATTAAAATGAACAAGTCATATTTTGCCTCAGTTAACAACTTTTGGACATCGTCTGCCATTTTGACCTTGTTGGACTGATCAGACTTACTATCGAGCAGAAGTAAATGGATGTGTCATCAGCATAGATACCAAGTTGAGAGCTGATGTTATCAGGAAAGTCATTAATGAAAATTTAAAAACTGTAGGACCAAGGGTGGAGCCCTGCGAGACACCTGAATTTGTATGAAAGGATCTAGACAAGTGAGAATTCAGGATAAAGATTACCTGCCTTTATAGAACTGATTCCTGAAAATTTGAGATGCCATTATTGTATGTATGTATGTATGTATGTATATATATATATATATATATATATATATATATTTTTTTTTTTTTTTCTGTTTTCTTTTTGAATCTGTAAGTCTGATGAATTGGATCGTTTTTACGATTCCAATGGAAAAAATTATGACCATGGAATATTAGTGTTTAAGTCTTTTTATTATATCCTTACTCTGTCCTGGATATTGAGTTCTACCTGGATCATATCCTCTTGGAATTATTTTTATACATATATGTATGTGTATATATAATTGCATATGTATGTGTATATTTACCACTAATATTGTCTATATATATATATTTATTTTTAACCTTACAGTATCCTCAAGCAATTTTTATCAAATGACCTCTTTTAAAAAAACTAATGCACATTATATTATTTTGCTTAAAATAAATAAATGCACAATGTTGGGTGTAATAGAAATGGAGGAGGAGGATGTGAAGAACAAAGGAGAAGAAGGGGGAAGAGAAGAAAATCAGGGGTATTATAAATATATTGGGGGTGGGGGGTAATTGAAATGTACATTTTTTTTTTTATCCAGTCTCATATGTGCTTAAGAGGAATTTCCTAATATGTAAGCCAGGGCTTAAGACTTCAGATTTCTGGTTCAAAAGGTTGTTTGGATCCAGAAATGTCATAATTGCTAATTTTTCCTGTTGGCAGAGTTTGCACATATTGTTATAAGGATTTGCCTTTTTAAAAATTTTCCACCTTCTACATATGGTCAGAAAGTGTTAAGAGGTCATTTGATAAGAATCACCTGAGGATACTATAAGGTTGAAACCAAGGTAGCTGATTCAACTGACCACCTGATTTTTAAAGTTAAAAGCTCTACATGTTATTTTTATATTTACTTTATTTTTTCACACGTGTATTGAGCGCTTTTTAATATTACTGTTTCCTGGTCTGATTCAACTCTGACCATTAACCTTTTATGAATATATATATATATACACACATATATATATATATATATATATATATATATATATATATATATATATATATACATATATGTGTGTGTGTGTATTAAAAATATAATATTATCGGTAATATTCATTGAACGGACAGGTTTACCACATGTAATTGCCATTCCTCAGCTGACTTGCATTCTTTCGGTTTTTCCTGCTCTAAGTACAAATGTCTGACATCTGAGGGAATTGTAGGAAAAGGTTACATACTTTTACGTCTCCATTTATTGCTTTCATAGCCAAATATTTCTTTTGTCTTTTCTTTACAGGCTTTACTCAGCGACCCAAGAATGTAAAGGTTATATGTCAGCCCATTTCAGGAAATAAACATGGGAAGAATGTCTACTCAAACGTCATTGAGCCAATCTTCAAAAACGCCAACATACAGATTGAATACTCTGGTAAGGAATTCACACTAAAATTTCTTCATTGATCGCCTTTTAATTCTTATCCTTTAGTAAATATAAAGAACAAAAAAAAAAAAACTCCCCCCCCCCAATAAACATGAATTTTTAAGGGAAAAGGTATTATTTTATTGGAACAAGCTGTCCATGCATGTGAAAAGTGTCGATGTAGAATATTAGTTAGCTTGTAAGTGGTCTGACACGCAAGTACACTGGTGTAGTCACTTCCAGTTGAATTTTCCACTGAGTGATTTGATGGAGAGATATATTGGTGAATTGAGTCCACTCATGCGAATGTGTTGGGCAGGTCCATTCTAGTAAAGTAGACTAACCCACTCACTGTATTAGGTACTCTCCTATAAATGAGGTAGAAATGAGGTACCCTGCCTTTACAAGGAGACAAGTTTCACTGTGGTCTTCCACAGTGTGCTTGTCAAACTCTCTGCCTCCATGCAGAGAGGAACCCAGACAAGGCTGTGCCGAAGGGCAGAGCCTCATCTGGGGTGGTAGACAGCTACCCGACCCCCGTTTTTTACGGGTTCTACAGGGAATTTTTGCCCAAGCCTCCGGGCTCGGAAACCCCATAATAAACTCGGCCTTGTGCCACATCTGACCAGGTGGGGCGGTTAGTGAATATCTTTACAAGGAGACAAGTAGGCAGCCATGTTAGAAGGTAAGTCATTTGACTTTGACAAATTTTTTTGTGCATAATAATATGAAAAATTAAAGGTAAAAAAGAGGGGGTGTATTATACACAAGTACACATTTTCAGAAATATTCACTCAGCTTAAAAAGCCTTTTATTTGAAACAGCAAAATTGCAAATACACTCAGCACTGTAGATAATAAAATACAAAGTAGGCAGGTGTTTACAAAAGGTATTTGATATGTTGGCAATACTGTAATGAGTGTGAAATAATAACTCCTCTCACTCACTCCCTTCAAATCTGGAGGACTGAGAAAGGAGAAGGAAAGAAATTTGTGCGTTAATATGAAGTTGTTTTTGAACCAATGAAAAACTTGCCTTCACATAAATTAGCCAAGAAGAAGTAAAGTAAGTAGCATGCCTACACAAAATTCTTTTTGATATAAAATGAGGAAAAAATAAATTAATCAGAAGAGTGCTTGCAGTTATGCACAAGGTTTTGTTTCAGTTCTTTGAAACCAGAGTTGAAGTTATCATCAGGTGTAAAATTACTTGCCAATCAGCTACTAATCACCATGCATCCCTTCAAAGAATTTCTCTCAACAATCTAAGAAAGCCATATTTATTACAACATTTCGGCTGTTGTACGCTTCGGCCTTCTTCAGGTGGTTGGAATGTCGAACTGAACCCTTTATTTTGCTGACTGAGGTAGACTGTTCTACTTCCACGTGCCATGTCTAAAGGGTTCAGTTCAATATTCCAACCACCTGAAGAAGGCCGGAGCGTACAACGGCTGAAATGTTGTGATAAACATAGTGACAAAGATGAGGACAATAGTTGGTAGGAATGTCAAACTGAACTATTTATTTTGCTCACTGGGGTAGACTCTTCCTCGAGGACACATCGCACAGTGGATAAAGGCGTTAATTAAATCCAGTGACAGGACCAAAAGACTATGAGTTCAATACCTGGTTAAGGCAGTGGAGAACTTGGAGAGGTGAATTAACAGGAGATAACTGACATCCATTAAAACATGGCGCGTGGAACTAGAACAGTCTACCCCAGTGAGCAAAATAAAGGGTTCAGTTCAACATTCGAACCACCTGAAGAAGGCCAGAGCATACAACAGCAGAAATATTGTAATAAATATGGCAACAAAGATGAGGACAATAGTCTGAATAATGTAAATAGTGTACATAATACCTCATCTCAGAAATATAGACAGATACTGAAAGGTCGAAATGTTGTAATAAATACGGCAACAAAGATGAGGACAATAGTCCGAATAATGTAAATAGTGTACATAATACCTCATCTCAGAAATATAGACAGATACTGAGAAGGTCGAAATGTTGTAATAAATACGGCAACAAAGATGAGGACAATAGTCCGAATAATGTAAATAGTGTACATAATACCTCATCTCAGAAATATAGACAGATACTGAAAGGTCGAAATGTTGTAATAAATACGGCAACAAAGATGAGGACAATAGTCCGAATAATGTAAATAGTGTACATAATACCTCATCTCAGAAATATAGACAGATACTGAGAAGGTCGAAATGTTGTAATAAATACGGCAACAAAGATGAGGACAATAGTCCGAATAATGTAAATAGTGTACATAATACCTCATCTCAGAAATATAGACAGATACTGAGAAGGTCGAAATGTTGTAATAAATATGGCAACAAAGATGAGGACAATAGTCCGAATAATGTAAATAGTGTACATAATACCTCATCTCAGAAATATAGACAGATACTGAAAGGCCGAAATGTTGTAATAAATACGGCAACAAAGATGAGGACAATAGTCCGAATAATGTAAATAGTGTACATGATACCTCATCTCAGAGATATAGACAGATAATCCAAGAAAGCTACATATTTCAAACTCACTTCTATGTTTGAACATATGCAAACCATATATCCCTTGATATCTCGTGAGCAACGAACTGTCTTGCTTTTGTTTTAGACATTTTTTTAATATTATTTTGTGTCAGAAAATCTTTTGTATGAACATTTCCTCTTCATGACAATATATTGAAACTATGGTCTTCAGAATTCTGATTTATTTTCCTGAAATTAGCTTCTGAGACAACTTTGAGTGTGTAAATTCATAAATAAATTCCTTATTTTTTTTTTTAAGCTTTTCAGCCCAAGCAAGGCTGGAAGCCACTAGCACGCAAGGGGTTACAGAAGGTTTGGAGGAAGAGCAGATCGGAGTGGTAGAGGAAAGGATGTGGAGAAAGATAGTGGATCGATCAAGGCAAGGTGGTTACAGAAGATTTGGAGTGAGAGCAGATAGGAATGAAAGGGGAAAGGATGTGGAGAAGGGAAGTGGATAGATCAAGGCAACTGGAGATGTCGATTGACATTACACTTAAATAGTTGGAGATTATATTTGTCAGGGAAACAGGAATAAGGAAGGGAGTTCCACAGGCGAGAGGTGTGAGACATGAAGCTATTGGAGTAGAAGAGACATCTACATCTAACAATTTTTAACAATGAAGGGGTGGGAACGGGATGCCAGCCTCAAAGGACGCTTAAATTCATGAGGCCTGGGAACCAGTGAAAGCAGCTCATCGGAGCATTTACCGTGAAAGTATTCGTAAAAAAGACAGAGCGAGGCAACGGCACATCTGTGAGAGTGATTGCAGACAAGATGACAGGGCCAGTTACGTTGCATATCCGTCTCTGGATCTTATCAAGAACCCTGAGGCAAACAGCAGGGGCTCCAGACCATATATGGCAGCAATACTCCATGCAAGGGCGAATGGTTGATTTATAGATTTGGAGGATCGATTCCAGGGAGAAAAATTTCCTGGCTTGGCACAGGGAGCCAACTTTCCTTGCGGTGGATGAAGCATCTTGTTTTGTTAAAATTAACCGAGTGTTTCCTCATCGTTATTAATCTTCTTGGTGTGGGTAAATCAACTGTTTACTTTAACCCCTAAGACCCATGTTACTATAGAATCAGTGTAATTGCACACCTTTTCTCTCAAAGACAGCAAATTCACCAAAATTGATTAAAAAAATTAATGAAGGAGATACACAAGATCTGTCATGTTTTGAGGACTTTAACTTTACAACAAAACACCATTCCTCAAAAATTCAAAAATAAGGTTTGAAATGGAAATTAGAAGAAGAAACATGCAATGGCTAAACACCCAGTTCATTTCTATTCTTTAATGTTGTGAAAAATTAGATATTTTAATGAAATATATGTACGACATTGAGATTTTAGGGATAACATGGTCCAACTTTTTTTAAAAATTACATAGTGATGATTGTACTACAGGCTTGTATTATAATCAAGGATGTAATTTATTCCCTATTTTTTGTTTCGGAAACATGATGTTGTATTATACTAAAGACATATTATACACAAGAAAATACGGTATATACTTTTAAAAGAAATTGTGAGAGTGTGTGGGGTCACTCATAATACCAGCAGGGATAGCCTCATGTTCATAGGAAGAAAAACATACAAGGAAGTAACACTGAATAAAAGCATGTTAAATTGTAAATTAAAACCATATAATTTTATTTATTTTGTGTGTGTGTGTGTGTGTGTGTGTGTGTGTGTGTGTGTATTTGTTGTGGAGATGAACACACCTCTCCAGAAGAGGATTTGTACTCATCCAAATACATTATAGACTGATGCTGAGAATCGTCAGAAGAAGGAGTAAACAAGTAGAAAGTTAGAATCTAGCTTATATGTTTGCTACCTATTTCAGCAAGACTATGTTGACTCAAAGTGACATACTACTTGATTATGTTATCTTCATTCAGTGCATTGAAGACATAACAATATTTTAGCTATATGAGTTTTAAGGTTACATGTGATAGAGGAAGAAAGTCACTTCATCTTACAATAAGCAAAATGTCGAGGAGAGGAGATGGACATCTTGCCCCTCAGATGGTCAGTAGCAAAGCGAGTGATTTCAAAGTTTTTAGGCATGAAGTATCTGTTTTCTGGCAGGAGAAGTTTTCTGTTGCATACTTTTATTATTTTGGATTTATTTATTTTAAACAAATTTTTAATGTTATTTGTTTTATTTTATTTATGATATTTATTATTATTTTTATTTAATAATATTTATTAATAATAATAACGTGATATAAGAAATGAACTGAGTATACAATATTGGGAACTGTCAGAAGAAATTTTCAAAAGAATATAAAAACAAAAATTTGATATTATACTAAAATTAACCCTTAAGAGATTACAGGGCCAATCTATCAAGTGAAAAGTTGAATGACGGAGAAGACAACTGGGCCAATCCATTGGTCCAATAATACAAGCCTCAAGATTAGCTGACTGGTTTTCGTTTCAGCCAATCAGATTGCTTCTTGCATTTTTTGCACATCTGAGCCTTTCAATGGCTGTTTCTATTAGAGTTTACTGTGTTCTGTGATTTTATATTGATTTTTTTTGTGTTTCAAGTGAGGATTTGTGAAAAGGGCTCTGTCTTGTTGCCATTGAAACTCAAAATGAGGCTCTGTCTCCAAAGGGTTAAAAAAAAAATAAGAAAATCAGCATTCAGTATTTTAATTATTTTCTCTCTTTTTTAAATTGTTGAATGGGTATTTTTCATGGTGTTCTATTGAGATGCCCATGGATGTGTGAATCAATAAAATAAATACGCTGTTTGCCACAGAAAGAATTTCTTTATTCCAGAAACTTCTATAACTAAATATCATTTGATACTCATAGACTGTAAAAAATATGTCCCATGAAACACGTCAGTTAGACCAGTGTTTCCCAACCTTTTTAAGCAATGGCACACAAAGAAGCGAATGAAAATATCATGGCTCACTTAGCAAAATTTTAAATGTTATGAAAAAGAACCATAGATTTAAAAATACACACACAAATTCAACAATTCAACTATTTGTGCAGCTTATTTAGTGTGAAACCTGTGTCTGTTTTTTTTTTCTTCAATATTTGGTCGAATGTGCGATAAGTAGATCCTCATCTTCAGTTGAGCGTAGTCTTTCTAGCTTCTTATTTTTAATGTTATTTACTGTTAAAAAGCCTGATTCACATAAATAAGAAGTAGAAAATTGCAATAAAACTGATAAAGCTTTATTTTTTCATAATGTGGGATAAAAAGTTTAATAAGAGTATCATGCAGTACATTAGTGTGCCCGGTGCAGCAGTTGAAAATCACTTGTCTACACTGAAAAATATGACAAAGATCGGGACAATAGTTCAAATAATGTGAATAGTATAAGTCTCACTTATTTTACAGAGTAGCCTCCACCACCAAAAATCGCCTTGATGCTGAGGGTTTGATGTTATTTAGGGTTGACACTTGGAACTAGAACAATGTACCCTGGAGGACGAAATAATGGGTTCGATTCAAAATTCCAACATATATCACCTGAAGAAGGTCGGAGCGTATAACAGCTGAAACATTGCAAATATGACAATAAAGATGAAGACAATAGTGCAAAGAATGTGAATAGTATAAATAAGTCTCACTTATTTTACAGAGTGGCTTCCACCACCAAAAATCACACATAGCAAAATTCAAACTTATTTATTTTATGTTGCTAACAGTTTTACTATAAAAAGTGTGGGAAGAATGTGAATTAGGGAAAAAAAAACAAAAAAACTGTCACACATGGCGATGCTACACCCATTCGAACGCCTTCTTGCAAACCTGAAACGAACGTACGACTCTTCCAAACGAACACTACGACAGCGAATGAGCAAATGGCACCCACGACTGCTGCCAACAAACAGACGACTGACCGCAACGGCTTTTGCCGACCAAAAAAACGTCAAACAACTCGCACGTCTTCTTCTTGTAGTCCTCAGTCGAGTCCATTATGGTACTCCAAGGTGTGCCTGGCGAAAACACACACACGCAGTTCGAGGTTGCTTCCGCGCATGCTCGTTACAAAAAGGAATTACAACTTCAGGCGAAAGGGGGTTACCACTGTTCAGAAACTAATGTAAGGATAGAAAGGGCAAAATTTTTAAAGAGTGTACATTTAAATGTTATTTTATAAAACCATAGATTTTTTAAAAAATACTCATAAATCTGAACTTACTTTATTTCAATGTTTCTATTCAACTATTTGTGCAGCTTATTTAGTTTGAAACCTATGCCGGGTGTTTTTTTCATGATTTCAATATTTGGTCGAATGTGTGATAAGCAGACCCCCATTTCTTCTTCAGCTGGGCATCGTCTTTCTTGCTTAAAATTGCAATAAAACTGATAAATCCTTTTTAGCTAATGTGGAATATTCCTTTTGTGTTGAAATCCAAAGTGTATCAATGGGTACCATCGAATGTTTTATTTTGAGCGCTCGATCACTAGAATGGTGCACCATTTCTATTTCCACCCACATGCACATATATTTATGCTGTGATAATCACAGCAGTTGAGAATAACTGGGTTAGGCATTTAGAAACTTAAAAGACTATATGAGGGATCTTTTACAAAACAATACAATCAGTCTGTTTTTTTGCTTATCATTTCACCCCAAGCAAGGCTATAAGGCTACTAAGATGCAAGGGGCTACTGTCAGGGAAAGAGAATGTGAAGACTTTAGAAAGTATTGGAAACCTAATCCTAAACAGGAAACTAGAGATAAACCTCTACTCCTGTCCAAAAGACCGGGAAAGTGTGTGACCCGGATGATAGGCAAATATATTCACTCTTATTGAAGAAAAAAATAAACAATAAATAAAATTTCAGAGTTCAGGCAGAGACGTTAGAAGTATAGGGCTAAAGTAGATTTTAGAAGGAACCAGAAACCCAGTTGTAAACACAGAAACTAGGGATAAACCTCTGCTTCTGTTCAAAAGACGTGGAAGGAGTGTGAACTGAATGATTAATCATTTTTAGAGAGCCAGCCCAGGACCATTGCCAAAGTGTTCTGGGGGGGGATTGCCCCCAACAATAAAATCTTTCTCCCTCTAGTAAAAATGGTGTGAATTAATTTTAGTGTGCAAATTCTTACCCACTAAAGTAAGTCCACTCCCTTAAAGCACCCCCACTGTCCCCTGCCTGATCAAAACATTCTAGCAACAGGTCTTAGGAGGTGCAGGATTCAATTGGGAACAAGTCTAGGAGGCACCAATTTCTAGCAAGAAAAAACTTTATGGTGACTGTTTCATGCTTCAAGACCAAATGACACCATTCCTTTATGTGGCTCTATATGCATCAGGTTCTGTATATAGGTCACTTGGGAAATGAGAGTAAGAAAAATCCAGCCCTTTGCAATATCTTTGGTGTAAAGCTAATATGACAGGTTATTTACTGTCATGTCCTCTAGGTTGCTTATTTATTCTGGTTGGATGAAGTGTGTATTTAAACAGGATAAGTTTATTTAAGGCCAAGACATCTAGATTGCTTATATATATATATATATATATAAAAGTGAACATAGAAGTCAACACTTAGAGGCGACAGTCTGTTTCATGCTAGATGCACTCATGGCCCGACGATTGCATCTAGCATGAAACAGACAGTCGCCTCTAAGTGCTGACTTCTATGTTCACTTTTATATTTACACATGCTCTATCTCTGATATTGAGCACTTTTTCCCATAAATATAGCACACTTTAAGACTATATTTCTTCATATATATATATATATATATATATATATATATATATATAAAATATTGCATATTGATTGCTGGTACTAATAAAATAGTACTCAATGTATAATAATTACTATTATTATGTTTGAAGTCAGTAATATATATATTTTTTTTCCTTCGGGCAGATGATGAACATGAAAGGAAATGGGTTAAATGTAAGCAGAATGGGATTCTTGGGCGTGTTTTCGTGTGTGTACATGTATGTGTATATATCTCTGTAAGGGAAACAAATTGTTACTTACCACTTCAAACTGAGCATGCCACCATGTTCCTTACCAGACAGAAACTGTGATTGTGTTTGCTTCTTTTTTTTATGGAAATCCAATGATTGCCAGTGAACCAGAAGTTATTTGGGAGGGGACTATAAATTGCCAAGAGGAGTTGCAGTGTGTGGTTGAGAGGATGGAAAAAACTGTAGCTAACGAAAGGTACACAAGTCGATACCCGATCAGTATCAACTGGGTCACTGTGGAGAGGGGGTATGATGTTGAAAGACCCAAAGCCCCTAATGAACCTCGGCTAGAAACATCGCTGATGATGCAAACCAAAGTATCCAATAGTTGTATTTTACGAAACATATATAACTTAAACATGTGTAGTCACTAAAAACAATGTTTATTGCAATAAGAAATAATATATTGAAACGTTTATATATATATATATATATATATATATATATATATTTTTGTCATCCACAGACAGACTGTTTCGCTGTTTCACAGCTCATCAGTGTGGCTAGACGTCCGGTTGCCTCTAGCTACGATCGAAACCCGACTGAATTTGCGTCAGTCGGAACTTCTACCCGCTAAGCCATCAGCATACGGTACGGGATGGAGGTGAATTTTAGCGTGTTTATTTTTAGATTCGGATACACACATACACACACACACACACACATACACTAGCAGGGATACCCGGCGTTGCCTGAAAGATCTCTGAATAATAGTTTATTATTGACAATTTATTTATATTTTTCAGCCATCTTATGAAAAATAATTGTTTATTCAATCTTTAAAAATAAACTTCATTGTTTTTTTGGTTTGTTACAAAATAACTAAATTTAGGAAAATACCATGCTACCAATACTACACTCGCGGGTGGGTTTTAGGGGGCTGAGCATCCACATATTTTTATTCAAAACGACACTTTAATTTAAATAAAATATAGTTAAATTCCATCTATATTTCTGAGATGAGGTCTTATGTACATTATTCAGACTACTGTCCTCATCTTTGTCGCCATATTTATTACAACGTCAAGGACACATGTCACAGTGGATAAAGGTGTTGGTTAGATCCAGTGACAGGTCCCAAAGAGTGTGAGTCCAATACCCAGTTAAGGCAGTGGAGAACTTTCAGAAGGAAAATTAACAGGAGATAACTAATAACTGACACCCATTGAATATGGCACATGGAACTAGAACAGTCTACCCCAGTGAGTGAAATAAAGGGTTCAGTTTGACATTCCAACCACCTGAAGAAGGCCGAAGCATACAATGGCCGAAACGTTGTAATAAATATGGCAACAAAGATGAGGACAATAGTCCGAATAATGTAAATAATAGTTAAATTTGTAAATCAAATATTCAACATGACTAATGTTGATAGTAACTAATGTCTGTCTGTCTTAATTTTTATTTGACTAATTTTTTTTCTTTTCAATACAAATATAACTTGTAAACATAATCGATATAAATGTAAACATGATCGATTTTCGAAACTAAATTCTCAGTGTATCTTGCTTCTACTCTCTTTCAAAAATAGTAATTAAATTCATTTACAAAGAAATGTTTGCTTGTTTAATGTAATGTTTAAAAATCTAAATTCCCCTTCAAA
This sequence comes from Acanthosepion esculentum, assembly GCA_964036315.1. NCBI lineage: Eukaryota > Metazoa > Mollusca > Cephalopoda > Sepiida > Sepiidae > Acanthosepion > Acanthosepion esculentum. The sequence goes on from OZ038515.1 coordinate 54,435,089, forward strand.
ATAAATAGTAAATAATTATTTTTTGAAAGAAGTAAGACTTGCTATAGATTTTGCTTGAAAAATGATTAAATTAAATATGCTTAAATATATCTTAATTTAAGTATATTTACTTTTTTATTAATAATAATCCCCTCCAAATTAAATAGTAAATAATTATTTTTTGAAAGAAGTAAGACTTGCTATAGATTTTGCTTGAAAAATGATTAAATTAAATATGCTTAAATATATCTTAATTTAAGTATATTTACTTTTTTATTAATAATAATCCCCTCCAAATTAAATAGTAAATAATTATTTTTTGAAAGAAGTAAGACTTGCTATAGATTTTGCTTGAAAAATGATTAAATTAAATATGCTTAAATATATCTTAATTTAAGTATATTTACTTTTTTATTAATAATAATCCCCTCCAAATTAAATAGTAAATAATTATTTTTTGAAAGAAGTAAGACTTGCTATAGATTTTGCTTGAAAAATGATTAAATTAAATATGCTTAAATATATCTTAATTTAAGTATATTTACTTTTTTATTAATAATAATCCCCTCCAAATTAAATAGTAAATAATTATTTTTTGAAGAAAACTATGGTTTTTGCTTTAAAAAATGAATTAAATTAAATATATTTAAATATACTTTAAGTTTATTCACTTTATTTAGATGCCTTTAAATAAATAAAGTTTTACTTTTAAACATTGCATTAAAGAAGCAAACATTCCTCCGTAATTAATTTCTCCTAATTTAATAACTATTTTGAAAGAGAGTAGAAACAAGATACATGGAGAATTTAGTTTTGAAAAATGTTTGTTTAAATTTCAAGTTATATTTGTATTTGAAAAGGAAAAAAACAAACTTTAGTTAAATAAAAATTAGGAGAGATAAACATGTGTTACAGTCAACATTAGTTGTGTTGAATATTTTACGAATTTAACTATATTTTATTTAAATTAATTTTCTAAAAAATAAAGCTCACTATAGTTTTTTGCTTTAATAAAACTTGATTTAATATTATTTACTTTTTTATGTTAGTTACAAACCAAAAACAATGAAGTTTATTCTTTAAAGATTGAATAAAACAATTATTTTCCATACGATGGCTGAAAAATATTAATAAGTCAATAATACACACACACACACACACACACACACACACACACACACACAACTGCCCTTTTGAGTGATACTATGCCTGTATATATATTTATTTTGTTATTAGTTAGTTTTTTAGTTTGACATGTGAATATTTGAATAAATGAATATCAAACTTTTTTCAAATACTTGTATTTAATATACTTCTTCTTTTAAATTTACTTTGTTGTTCTAATATTTGTTTTTTAAAAGTTACACTTTTATTTAATATAGATGTGAAAATAAATTTAAGAGAATAGAAATTTTAAAAATGCATACATGTATAATGTTTCAAAAGTATCAGAAGAATTAAAAAGTAAAAACAAATGGTAATAATAATCGGGAATAAGAATTATTACCATTCGTTTTTACTTTTTAATTCTGAGAATTTTGAATGCATTCTAATGCATGTTAATTTTAAAATATCTTCATAAATACAAAATCTACAATCATTTTTTTTACAAAAAGCTAGCTTGGGTGATAATGAGTCTGTATATATATATTTTTTTTGATAATTATTGTAGATTTTTAGTTTTAGCTGGACACACACACACAGACAACTGCCCGAGAGTTTTTTCACAGTAATGTACCAGACCTAAGAGCCACTCGAGGTAGAGACACAGTTTATGGGGATAGGTGGGGAAGATAATAAAAGCTAACTCTGAACTTGAACAGAGTTAAGATCAGGAAGCTTACTTTGGGAATCAGTTACTCAAAGCGGCAGTTCATAGAAGAAGCTGCTTGAGGAACTTACATCTCACCAATATGAAGGGAATGAAGATGGTTTGCTACAATATGCATGACATAGTGGTTCTTAGCTGTAAGGATTAGAACTGGTGGAATGAAGTTCATCTGAACATTTGCCATGAAAACAATGATAGGGCAGCAAGAGGTTTGTGATGTTTCATCTCTGGGAAATGGGTTGTAGGGTGGAAAATAATGAATTACTCACAAGGACATGGGGAGGTTTTTGAACTCTATCAAACAGGAAAGTGAAGACAGGCACCTTGCTCACATATGCCAGCAGTACTTTATTTACAATCTGGCTCTTGTAGGAGGCATGGTGACATAATGGATTGCGGCTTGGATTGAAGAATCAGAGAGCTGAGTTCAAATCCCAGTCAAATCCATTACATTCATTTGCATGCTAATACCCTTGGGAAAGATATGAATCCTCTTCTTCTCCTCCCAGCTATGGGCAAATAGCAGGACAGACTGGGTTCTGTAGCCTTGGATGGAAACTGGTCTACTGCAGGATAAACTCTGCCTTGTCAGTCATGTATCGAAAGATACATGATCGCCCAAGCATGTATCACGTATGGCACATAACTGACTGACTTTAGATGCAAAGCCACTTGGGAAGATGAGGCTCTGTAAGGATAAATTTGCCTGGTAGAATATTCATTGAAGAGAAGGAAAAATATTCTCTTCATCTAAGAGAAGGAAAACTCTTCTGGGTCCATTAACCCAGCTATGGGTAAATAGCAGGACAGACTGGGTTCTGTAGTCTTGGATGGCAACTGGTCTACTGCAGAAAGAAATGGCAACCTACTGTGGACATAAAATCTGCCTCGTCAGTCATGTATCAAAAGATACATGATCGCCTAAGTGTGTATCATGCATGCCACATAACTAATTGACTCTTGTATAGGTTAGTAGGAGGAGTTAGGTACTTACTGTAGTGTTACAGAGAACTGATCATTTTTCCATCATCTTTACTGATGTTTCATAGGTATAAATTGGGGTCTGGATTGAAGTTAAGTCTAAATAGGCACAACGAGTCTCCCTGATAGTACACCTGTTCATTGAGATAATTCAGTGTCCACTTGATGACGATAGAAGATCACTAGTTTGGTTATTGAGATACAATGTGTCTCAAATGTCTGACAGGATTGGATATGTGTTATGTTTAGTAGATGTAATTTGGAAATTTATTATAACTGATAAATTAACTGATTCCTTTGTTTTTATTTCATGTATCTTCAAGTTTTGGAGAGCTACAGTAACTCATATCCTGAAGGATACCTTTTCGAATTTGATATTGGAAGTTGCTCTGGATCTAACCTTGACTTCATTTATCTCAGATTCTCCTATCTTCTGTCTTTCACTGAATCCTTAGGAAATTCAGTATAATTGAGAAAAACCTTTTAACTTTACTCTGAATAGGAAACGAGGGTAGCTAATAGAAAATCCCTTTTAATCAACCCAAAAACTGTAACAATCTTTTTATTATCTCGGTCGATCCCCTCTGGGTTTTGCTATTGAAGGCTGTTCTGTATCTAATCATGATTTCATTCGGTTTTGGAATCTTATACTCAATCCATTTTTCATTCCTATTATGTTGTCCCAAAATAACGTGTTCAAATGCTGATTGAAGTTCCATTCGGTAAAATCAAGTGGGACCCATTTGTTATGCATATGAAATTCTCCTTGGGTTTGTAAACAATGAACTGGAGTTTATTGATTTCAGAAGCAAAAAATACTTCAGTACATTTCAAAAATGATTCTCACAATTCCCTAATATAGTTCATAATATCGCACTGAGAGCTTTTGCCGCAAACTC
>OZ038515.1:54456566-54461566 GCA_964036315.1 Acanthosepion esculentum
TTATATTTTATATATATATATATACATTATATTATATATATACATTATATTTTATATATATATATACACATATATATTATATTATATATACATATATTATATATATATATATATATACATATATATTATATTATATATTCATATATTATATATATATACATATATATTGTATTATATATACATATATATTATTTTATATATATACATATTATATTATATATATATATATACACTTATATATTATATTATATATATATATATTATATTATATATATATATATATACACTTATATATTATATTATATATATATATATTATATTATATATATATATATACACTTATATATTATATTATATATATATATATTATATTATATATATATATATATACACTTATATATTATATTATATATATACATATATTATATATATATATATACATATACATATATATATTATATTCATATATATATATATACATATATATATATACATATATATATATACATATATATATATATATACATACATATATATATATACATATCTATACACACATATATATATATATATATGTATTATATTATATACAGTGTAACCCTGATATAAGAGAGTTGTCGGGGCCGGAGAAGAAGTATCTTTATATTCGGGTTTCGTCTAATTAATATACATTAACACAGGCTCTAATTTGGGACCAGAGAAAATCTCTCTTATATCCGAGTTTCTCTTATATCAGGGTCTCTTATAACCGGGTTACACTATATATATATATATATATATATATATATATATATATATATATAGTTTATTTTCCCAAATCACCATTAATAGAATATATCGTAGAACTAGATAATAGGCGTGCGTATAAACAATAATGTTTTTTCCTGATGATAAAATAATAATTTTACGTAAATTTTATCGATTTGATAAATGTCACTAGAAAGTAGACTTAACTACCTCCCCTTCTTTTCTGACAATTTATGCTTGTTGAAAATATTTCGTTTTTATCTGCTATTATCCGTTACTACGTATGCAACTGAGACTTCTTCCAGTCGTTTATATTGTAATAATATGAATTATATTAAATATTCGAAATCTTTAATTTACTTATTTATTTATTATTTTCGTGAAATAGTTCGTAAGAAATAATAAAATTTATTTCAGTTCATTTTTTTAAGTCTATCGTTTACGATGTTTGTTTATTTGTTTTTTTAGTTATCTATTGTTTGTTTTTTACCACGTCAGGAAGTGTAACTGGTTTCACCTCGGCCTATTTTTTTTGATAACTAGTTTGATCTCAATGTGATTATTTCGATGTTCTTAGCAATATGGCTGTAAAACATTTTTCGTTTGTTTTTTGTTTTGCATTTCGTTTTTTGTTTTTTCGCTGACCAACTGTTTAACACGCATGCGTGATTCACACGTCACGTGAAGATGGAGACGATTTGCTGGAGTTTTTCTCTTTTTTTTAAAAAAAAAGAAAAAACTGTTTTACAGCGGAAGAAAGTTGATAAGACTAACGGTCCGTTGTTAGTATTTGTAAACAAAAAAAATTCTATTCCACAAGTGTTTAATGAAAAATAGGTTTATTTAAAAAGTAAATATATAAATTAAGAATCTGTTGGTTTCTTTAAAAACAATAACTTGAGATGGAAAATTCACAAAGCTTGTGATAAAAAAGAGAACATAAAAATATTAAAATAAAAAATAAGCTTTCAATATTTCAAGTTAATTAGATAAATGCACAGATTTATATCTGATGTAATCCCGTTGAGAAATGAGGAAGTTTCTTAACGGGAAGACAAGGTTGTGTGGTGTGTATTTAATTCTTGAAGTGGGTTGGAACATTTCTTTTATATTTTTAATGGCAATTTTGATATTGGCTTACGGCCATATCATGTTGAAACACCGGTTCTCGTAGGATCACCGAAGTTAAGCAACGTCGATTCGATTCTAGTCAGTACCTAGATGTGTGACCGCTTGCGAATATCAGGTGCTGTAAGCATGGATGTGCGGGTGGTGTAATGGATAACGACTCGGATTTGGAAACTGAGGAGCCGAGTTCCAATTCCATTTGGGTTCGTTATATTCCGTCACGCGCAAATACTCTTCCTTCAAAGGTATATAGAATTCACCTGTTCTCGCCTCTTTCTAGCTTGGATTTAATTAGTAAGACTTAAGAATAAATCGTTATTATTTTTAAAATATTCTTACATTCTATTTTCTGGCTTTTAGGTTGATAAACCGTAAAAAAAAACCCAAATCAGTCAATACTTTTGATGATGATTATTATTGTTGTTGTTAATATTTTATTAATTATTGTTGTTGTTGTTAATATTAGTAATTTTTGTTGTTAACAAGTGTAAATTAAAAATAAAATGTAACTTTTCATTCGCCAAAATTTTAACTTTTTCTCTGTTCTTATTTGCCCTGTAATTTTTTGTTCATGTTTAGTTTACTGACATCTTATCTTAAATTTCTGAAATTATCTTATTCTTATTAGCATTGAGTTTAACATTTTAAAATCATATGGAAAATCAAACGAGTAATGGTGTCTCTGTTTTCAAGTGAATTGAGCTTTTAAAAAGGGTTTGTTTGTTTGTTCGTTTCAGATTAATTTGGTTAAGCTTTTGTGTAAGAGTTTCGGGTATATAAGTCACTATAAGTCTAACCGTTATAGACAGGACGTTCTTTTTTCTTTTCTTTTTTTCTTTTCTTTTCTTGTCTTGTTTTTTTTTCTTTTCTTCTTTTTTCTTTTCATTTTCTTTTTTCTTTTCTTTTTCTTTTTTCTACTTTCTTTTTCTTTTCTTTTTGCTTCTTTCTTTTTTTCTACTTTTATTTTCCTTTTCTTTTCTTTTTCTTTTCCTTTTCTTTTCTTTTTCTTTTTCTTTTCTTTTCATTTTTTCTTTTTCTTTTTAATTTTTCTTTTCTTTTTAATTTTTCTTTTCTTTTTTCTTTTCTTTTCTTTTTTCTTTCTTTTTCTTTTTTCTTTCTTTTTCTTTTTTCTACTTTCTTTTTCTTTTTTCTACTTTCTTTTTCTTTTTTCTACTTTCTTTTTCTTTTTCTTTTTTCTACTTTCCTTTTTTTCTTCTTTTTCTTTTCTTCTTTTTCTTTTCTTTTTCTCTTTTTATTTTTTTCTTTTTCTCATTTTCCTTTGTCTCTCTTCTCTTTTCTTTATTTTGTCACCAATTCACAACAAATCACGCGTTATGGCGTCAACCCTATTTTAATTTGTCACACTTTGCGACATGAGTGCTTGCTTAAACATACACACACATATATATATATATATATACATAATGTTAATATTTGTGTATGTATATGAAAAAGTTTTAATGGTATAAACATTTCCAGCGACTTCGCCGGGTGTAGTCACAATTATTATTCTGATACACCCTCCCTTTTGAATTTATACACCCTCCCTTTTGAATTTATACACCCTCCCTTTTGAATTAAAAATAACCGAAGTTAAAAACGTAATGATTGTCAGAAGACAATATGTTAACTATATTTAAGTAAACAAGCATATCTTTCTTTACTTCCATGATGAGTCCAGCTTTGGCGCTTCATACTTACGGCCTTGTGTCAGACTAAGCTTAGTATTTTTTGTTGGATCCGCCATATAGCTACAGTTGACAAGCTAATCTCTGTTATTACTGCACTTAGTTCGATTATCTCTGGGTGCCCTACACTTGTAGCCTTGTGCCCACCTTAAATTTAAAATTCATTGTAAACAAATTCGAAAACTTCCATAAATAATCCTCGATAATAATTACATTTTTATTAGATTAGCGAATGATTAAAAAAAACAAAAAAAAACAAAAAAAAACATATATATTCAAAGTGTGGATGTTCGGATAGCGTTTTTCTTTTTGTGGAATCGGCGAACTGAGTTCGAATGCAAACCTCGTCTGCTGCATTCACTTTTGCACAAATGCCCTTGGGAAAAGCACGAATCCATCTCTTCTCCCAACTATGGGTTAAATAGCAGGGTAGACTGGACTCTCTATTTTTGTTGCAGTCAGGTTGGGAGAAACAAAAAAAATCGAAGGATATTCATTTAATGGAAATCTAAAATTGATCAATGGGCTCCTCTTTGTTTGATTTGTAAGCGACAGAGAGAGAGAGAGAGAGAGAGAGAGAGAGAGAGAGAGAGAGAGAGAGAGCACTTCGTCTTCTTTTTTTAACGATGACCCAACGTCATCAGTTGAAATGTCATTTGTCTTAGACATGGAAGTTATACGCTTGGTGTCACTAGCTTCTTAAAAAATAAAACCTTTTTTTCTTTTAATATAAAAATAATTCATAAAATTACTCTGTTAACTTGGGGGTGCACCAGGCTAAGTTTCAGGTCGCATTGGTTCACGCTGCTTTTTGCATTAAAAAATTATTCACAATAACGGGATATTTAGAAAAAGTTTCCAATTGAAAAACGTTTATTTATTTAAAAAAATAAAAAATAAAAAGCAAAAACCTCTCCATTCTTGCGAATCACCTACAATAGGAAATAATTCACATATTACACCCCACTTCACTTATAAATAAACACCCTGCCCTAAATAACAAGGCTGAAACTTACCAGTGAGGGTGAGAAACTAGGTCAGGACTTCCCTGTTGTACAAACAACGAGGTTGCTTACATGACCTAATGTAACCCCACATGTGACCCGTTATTGGGATCAAGGCCATTGATAAAGGGAAAGAAAAGACGGGGAAAGAAAGCTGAAGTCATTGGAGAAGAGTCCTTTCCAAATCTACTTGAAATAAAAATAGCCCTTTCTTTTTCTTTTTCTTTTTTTTATATCCTTCATCAGCAGCAGGAAGTTTGGGAGTAGAGAAAACGTCTTTCATTTCCTTTTTGTGAAATCGACTTCATGCTGAGACTGTCACCACCAATATGGCCGTTAATTACGACATTCTGTAAGTTTATTACGAAAGCCTCCAAGTATGAAAGAAAAGAAAAGGGAACGGGGTTTGTCTGCTAGTAAACGACAGAAGTGC
>OZ038515.1:54471566-54511566 GCA_964036315.1 Acanthosepion esculentum
TATATATATATATATATATATATAAATCGTTATCTTCTGTCTTAATTCTTGTTCTTTTATTGTTCTCTCTCTTTAATAGATTTTTTTTCTCTCTCATTTTGTCTAAACATTTAGTAACCTCTTGTCTCCTAGTGAATTCTCGTTACTTAATGTTTCTGTTTCTTATTTTTTCACACTCAGTAACCCCTTGTCTTAGTGGCTTAATTGCCTTGCATGGGGTGAAATCTGCGAAGTTAGCATCCACCAAATATTACTCTTCAGCAATAGCTACTTTAACATTTATTCATCTTTAACATCTTCCGATCTAGTCCATTGCTAACCCGTCTTTGTATGTATACAATGCTAAAAGTCTGCGATTGAGTGCGTGCTTGTGTGGTGCGTCCGTCAGGCTCATCGTGATTTACGATTTGTTTATACAGTAAGTATTTTCATTTACATTCACTTATGTGCTAGTACCCTTGGGAAAGGTATGAATCCCCCCCCTTTCCACATTCCCAGCTATGGGTAAATAGCAGAACAGACTGGGTTCTATAGCCTTGGATGGCAACTGGTCTACCGCAGAAAGAAATGGCAAGCTACTGCAACAGCGCTACAAATAAAAAGCTGACATTTTTTTCAGTTTTCATTACAATTAACTGTAATCAGAATCCATGTTTTGTTTTTATAGAAATACTGTACCTGTATTTATTGTAACATTTTAATCAAAACCCGACATCGTTGGTAGTGACTGACAGCTTACCGAATTTTCCTTCTCAAACTCACAGTGATGTCATCGATGATGTATCATTTCCCTCCAGTTTCTCACACCTAATGTAGAAGTAGTGTTTTGTGTTGCATATATATATATATATATATATATTGTAAGTAGAGGTTGCTTTTTTGTACACGTACAGAAAGTACGAAACATTACTTTTACGTGAAATCTTAATTTCACTACTTAAAGATCCGTGTGAGCATTGCATGATTAGCGTTATTACCTGTATCTGTATGTACACAAAATTTATTAAATTTTATATAAAACTACCTTCAGGGTATATGTTATTTATATAAAACTGCTTTCAGGGTAATTGTATAAGCTGTGTTATGAAATGTAAAGGGATATCGTGTTTATTCTTCGCTTTCATTCCCAAGCTACCCCATTTTATATGTGCTGTATACAAATTACATAGCCTATATTCCAAAATCCGAAAAATTCTGAAAACCGAAGCACTTCCGGTCCAAAGAATTTCGTCAACTGAGTAGTGAGTTCAATCCTCGCTGGTGGCTCTGTATTCGTGACCTTGTAAAAAACAAAACAAAAAAAACATGCTTTTTAAATAAATAACAGTAACACATTACTATTTCGACACATAGACGCAGAGTAATGTCTCAACGAGTATGGTTGACAATTATTTAGGTCTTACCGTATTTTCGTCTGTATCATACGTGAAATTTTTAACAAAAATTAAAGACAAAAAGAGGGCGGGGGCCGCATTATACACAAGCACACGTTTTCAGAAATATTTACTCAACTTAAAAAAACATTTTATTTGAAAGAACAAGATTGCAAATACACTCACTCGGCATAATAGATAATAAAGGTTCTTGTTTTGCCTACTTTACGTTTTATTATCTATTATGTTGACTGAAACCAATTATCAATTTTCAAAAGGTATTTGATATGTTAGCCATATTTGTTCTTTCGAAAACAGTGAAATTCCACAATCTGTGCTTGTAACCATTTCACTGACTACACATCCTATTGTATGAAATTTTTAACAAAAATTAAAGACAAAAAGAGGGCGGGGGCCGCATTATACACAAGCACACGTTTTCAGAAATTTTTACTCTCTTTGAAAAGCAAAGCAAGATTGCAAATACATAGTATAATATATAATAAAACACAAATTTTAGCGTGTGGTATGTCGTAGTTTACATAATCTACGCTATGAAATGACCTCTAGCGTGCGGTCTATATTTCATGGTATGAATTTATTACCTGTGTTTAACTTTTTTTGACTTGAGTGCTTTTGACCGGTCAATATAAAATGACCTTTAGCGTGCGGTCTAAAACTTTCATGTACTTCCCCTATTTTTACCCTTTTAACCTGAATACCAGCCTTAATCCTGTAGCGCCAATGAATTTCATCATAATGACTATTGTACTGTTTAACCTTTTTTATTATTATGATAATGATTTCTATGATTAAGTGCATGTCATTAATGGTAAATCATTATTCAACAGTATTCAGTTTGTTTATATCATCCTGCAGTATAAAGTTCTTGTAGAGGAGGTAGACTGCATATTGATGTGTAAAAGTGCTCTGCATACTAAACTGTAAATGACCTAGTCTGTTATGTGCCATGTGTGATACACGCTTAGGTGATCTTCCGATTTTTTCAGATTTTTTCCCGCAGTAGGTTGCCATTTCTTTCTGCGGTAGACCAGTTGCCATCCCGGTTTGCCCTGCTATTTATCCATAGCCATTACATTCACTTGCGTGCTAATACCCCGGGGAAAGGCATTAATCCTCTTCTTCTCCCTCCAGCTATGGGTAAATAACAGGACAGACCGGGTTCTATAGTCTTGGATGGCAACTGGTCTACCACAGAAAGAAATGACAACCTATTGCGGGAAAAAATCGATAGTCATCTATCGAAAGTTACATGATCGCCTAAGCGTGTATCACGCATGGCACATGACTGACCTATCTATCTATCTATCTATCTATCACAGTCTACTGATATCTATCTATCTATCTATCTATCTATTTATCTATCTATCTATCTTCTATAATCCTCCTTTTCTCCCCCTAGCTATGTGTAAATAGCGGGCCGGATTCTATAGCCTTGGATGGCAACTGGTCTACCACAGAAAGAAATGCCAACCTGCTGCGGGAAAAAATCTGCTCGTCAATCAGATCGCCTAAGCGTGTATATCGCATGGCACATAACTGACTGATACCTTCCTTAAGTTTACTCTGACATTTGTAAGAATCGAAAAGTATTGATTTTATTTTTATCAATTTAGAAGGGATCATGTTCATAATATTAATATATTAAAATCGATTCGTAACATTTTAGATTGTACATGTCGTTTTTCAAATGTGAATTTTGAAAACTGATTACCGCCATTTTTTTTTTTTTTTGTTTACAAATGGGCTAGCTTAGGTTTTGGGGTGGCCCAAAATATCGTAATACTAAAAAAAACATAAAATGAAAATAGTTTAAAACATTAATAAAAATACAGGAGTCAGAAAAAATGAAAGCAGAAAACATAACAGTTTTTGAAATTAACTGTGTTTATAAAATAAAATAAAATACAGAGCAACCTCGATTTTCGAACGTCTCACTTGTCGAACAAATCGGTTTTCGAATAGAAAATTCGAGATGAAAATGACTCGGTTATCGAACAAACTTTCGGTTCTCGAACAACATTGCCGAACCGAGTTAACCCGAACGGAATCATTTCCGAGTCGACCGCCATGTTGTATACATTCGTGTGTTGTACTGTGCTTTTCTTTTCCAATTTTTTTCCTTCTCTTTATTATTCCTAAGTCATGGCTCCAAAGAAAGCTAGCAGTGATACTGGTAAAGGAAAAAGAAAAAGTAAGAGAAAAACAAATGTTGATGAGATTGCCTCTTCCTACTCAGTTTATATGGCAAAATCAACGATCTGTCAGTCAGTTATGTGTCATGCGTCATCCACGCTTAGGCGATCATATATCTTACGATACATGACTGACGAGGCAAATTTTTTCCGCAATAGGTTGCCATTTCTTTCTGTGGTAGACCAGTTGCCATTCAAGGCTATAGAACCCGGTCTGTCCTGCTATTTACCCATAGTTGGGGGAGAAGAATAAAGATCCATACATTTTTCGGCGGGAGTAATGGATAGCGGCGCGGATTGAGGAATCGGATAGCCGAGTTCGAATTCCAGTCGAATCCATTATATTTACTTACGTGCTAATGCCCCGGGGAAATGTATGAACCTTCTTCTTCTTCTCCCAGCTATGGGTAAATAGCAGGACAGCCTTGGATGGCAACTGGTCTACCGCAGAAAGAAATGGCAACCTACTGCGGGAAAAAATCTGCCTCGTCAGTCATGTATCAAAAGATACATGATCGCCTAAGCGTGTATCACGCATGGCACAGAACTGACCTACCTTCCTTAAACTTACTATGGCATTTGTAAGAATCGAAAAATATTGATTTTTTTTTTATCAATTTAGAAGAGATTATGTTCATAATATTGATATATTAAAATCGATTTCTAACATTTTAGATTGCACCTGTCATTTGCAAATGTCAGTTTTGAAAACTGCTTACAACAATGATCTCTATTTTTAATTTTCTAGATTTAAAAAATAAAAAAAAATTTTCAAACTTTTTTCCTGAGATTTTTTTAAAGTACATGCGCATACATTTGGGGTTGAGGGGTAGTTTCTTGTTTTAATTAAAAAAAATATTTTTGTAGAAAAAGAAAAAAAGAAAGAAATCAGGGCTCATTTATCGATATTATTAACAGGACTCTCTTCTAAACTACTTAGAAAAACCAATATTTTAAAAATCTAACAAATATTTTTTAAACCTGACAAATGTCCTGCATTGAGGAAGGTCTAAAAACGAATGCTAATCTACAAATAATATGACACCCCTCGCCATTTTTTTATACGAATGGGCCAGTCTAGGTTTTAGGGTGGCCAAAAATATCGTAATACTTAAAAAAACATAAAATTGAAATAGTTTTAAAAATGAATAAAAATACAGGAGTTAGAAAAAGAAAATGAATTCCATATGAAAGCAGAAAACATAGCAGTCTTTGAAATTAACTGTGTTTATAAAATAAAATACAGAACAACCTCGGACAAATCGGTGTTCGAACAGAAATTTCGAAATGAAAATGCCTCGGTTCTCGAGCTAACCCGAAAACGTAATCTGTTCCGAGTCGACCGCCATGTTGTATACATTCGTGTGTTCTGCTGTGCTTTTCTTTTCCAATTTTTTTCCTTCTCTTTATTATTCCTTAGTCATGGCTCCAAAGAAAACTAGCAGTGATACTAGTAAAGGAAAAGGAACATTTAAGAGAAAAACAATTGTTGACGATATTGTCTCTTCCTACTCAGTTTCATATGGCAATAAAATCGACGATCTATCAGTCAGTTATGTGCTATGCGTGATCCACGCTTAAGCGATCATATATCTTTCGAATATGATTGACTAGGCAGATTTTTTTTCCCCACACTAGGTTGCCATTTCTTTCTGCGGTAGGCCAGTTGACATCAAGACTACAGAACCCGGTTTGTACTGCTATTTAGTACCCAGAGCAGGGAGGAGGAGGAGAAGAAGAGGAGGAGGATTCATACCTTTCTCAAGGGTATTATTAGCACATAAGTGAATGTAATGGATTCGACTGGAATTCGAACTCGGCTCTTCGATTCCTCAACCCGAGCCGCTGTTTATACTATTCTTATAGATAAAGAGACGATCATGTCTTTCCTTCTCCAAACAATAACATCTTTCCTTCCGCTTCCAACTCTCCTACTTACAGGTACGGTAAAATTAAAGTGTCCGTCTATTTTTTCTGTTTAGTAGTGGGTTTATTTATTTTTTTCTTAGATTTAATGATTTTCATTAGTTTTTTTAAAAAAAAAAACTTGTGCACAAAGTACTGTTGCAAAAGTTTAAATAAACAATCGTCTTGGATTAATCCATTTTACAGTGATTCCTATTGGAAAAATAGTTTCGGTTAACGAACATTTCGGGTTACAAACGAGCTCCAGGAACGAATTAAATTCGTGAACCGAGGTTCCACTGTAGTTAAATCGTAAAATAACTTTTTTGTAATATAACTGACCCCCCCCCCCCCAAAAAAAACCTAATCTAGCTCTAGATATTCATTTTTAAATTATTTTTGTAATATTTGTTTTGATATCCTGTTTAACTTGTTGCCAAAAATCCTTGTTACGAATAAAAATAAGATTATAATTCAATAATATCAATAAATTGACAATAAGTAATTTATTTCTTAGAGAAACCGCTCAAAGTATTTGTGATCGAAATAAAAGCAAATCCAATCTGTCATTTATTCTTCTTGCTTCCAAATGGAAATTAGTCTTGTGATGAACTTTATATTCATATAAAAACCTAAATGGTAAATACGATATTTACTAGGGTTCAATAACTTTTTGGGTCGGACGAATACAATTTAAAGAAAGAGGCTTATTTGTTTCACGCAAGCAAGTTCGGCGTCTAGCTGACGGCTTTTGTTTTATTTATTTTCGCTTCTGAGGAGGCACATTAAAAAGCAGTCCATTTTGGAAGATCTTACTTATAAATACATTTTCTGGTCAGTTACTTATAGTGATCCCACGATCACGAGGAAAAAAAAAAAAAATAAAAACCTAATTTCCCATGATTTCCTATTTTAAAAAAAAAAAAAAAAAAAAAAAAAAAAGTAACCACCTTATTGGCGGGAAATTTAGAATCCAGTTTCTCTTCGACAACCATGAGATTACGGGAAAATGTATCTCTTCGGGAATGATAACTAAAAAAAGATAAGTAAGTTTTACTCAAAGATTACTTTCTCATGTTGAACATGACTTTTATTTACTTATCATAAAGAAAATAATTCATTTATTCACCAACCAACACAAATATCAAAAAACATTTAGCAAGCTATAAGCAGCTATATAAGCACATAATTACAGGAACTTTTATACTGAACAGCAAATCCTTTTGATAATAAAATAAATCCTTCTAAATATCTCATTTTGTTGTTATCTGTAAACAAAAAAAAAAAAAAAACCCAAAAACCGGAGACATACAAGGCCCATCATAACAATTCTTTTTTTGTCAATTATTGCTGCTTTTTTATTGGTATTTATTTCCTTGTTGTAACTAGTAAAAAAAAAAAAAGCTTATGAAAAGTAAGCCTTTATTTTCCCAGGCTACGTTGATTGATACCCGAAGAAAAGAAAAAATAAATTGAATAAAAAAAAAAGGAAAAACATTAATTGAAAAAAGTCAAAATAATAAAAAAATTAATTTGATTAGTTTTTAAATGAAAAACAAAAAATGTACTTTGTAAATTTTACCTCGTCTAACTTCGTGCGATCATGTTAAAAATCGAAATCGACTGAAATGAATTTGCGATTTTTTAAAAAATTTATAAATTAAAACACTCTATTGTAACATGGTATAAATAATTTAACACTTCTGTTAATTTAATAATTTTTAATTGTGATAGATATTTTTTTTAAATATTTAAAAGTTTTTGAGGGAATTAAAAAAGAATTTACAATGACAAAATGAGGAATTCTGAACTGGAACGATCTCGGGTGATTTCCGCTGTACTCTTTGAGGAAGATATTTTGCAACAAGTTTCAAGGAAAATTCATGAGGTATTTTTTATTGAGGTTTGGTTGCTGTTGATGAAAAAACGTGTTTACATATATACATATATTTTTATTTTACAATTTCGAGCAGATTTTAGAAAAGTTGGTGTACTGTAAATTAGAAAGAAAAAAAAAATGATTTATTTTCCAAGGTGTCTTGCTTTTAGTTTTTTTAACAGATGAAAGCGTTTTCTCGCTTTTTTAAATTTTAGAAAATTCTATGAAATTAATTAAGAGGCAGATAACAGATGTAATATATATATATATATTATAATATATATACAGTGTAACCCGGATATAAGAGAGTTGTCGGGACCGGAGAAGAAGTCTCTTATATCCGGGTTTAGTCTATTTTGTTTAGGTAAGTATGGCTCTAATTTGGGACCAGATAAAATCTCTTATATCCGGGTTTCTCTTATATCCGGGTTACACTGTATATAGACAGATAGATAGTGGTCCAAATTATGTTTTTTTTATACCCGGAGTTATATTTTCCGATTTCTTTTTGAATTTTTAATTCAATTTAATTCTTTTAGAAACTCATTTTTCATTGAAAAAGTTTTTTGCCTTCAGACAATATTATGCATATTGATAAAAACAAATAAAAACAACTAAAAAAGCATTTAAAATTAAATAGTATCTTTGTTTTATTGAGTTTTTTTGTATGTTACAATTCAGAGCTGATTTTACGTTTACGAGGGCGGATTTAAAAAAAAACAAAACATGATTTACTTTCCTGAAAGCCTTGTGTTTTTAACGAATATATATACTTGCGTGCTTTGACATTAATTTTTTAGAGTTTTCATTAATTTTTTATGGGGGGGGGTAATATATATGTATATAAAAAATATATTTTTATAATGACTTTTAAAAAAAATAACATATTTATAATAATTTCCATCATTCCTGAATAGTTTCTGAAAGTTTCATTAAAATCTGACAGTTATTTCTATTTTTGCAAAATTTTCAAAATTAATGTGTGTCATAAGAAAAAAATCGCCATGTTATTTACTACAGTTCCGGTGATGACGAGAAACAAGGTTTTTTCAATCGAATGTTAGAATATTCGAATAAACGCACAAATTTTTGAAAAATAATTAAAAATTACTTTGTTCTTTCCTCTTAATAGTAACATAAATAATTAGACGATAAAATTTTTTTTTCGGCAAGTTTGGCGACTTTTTCATCATGCTATGCTCTTTTTTTAGCGATCTCGTGGTAAATACATACCTAAATTTGTAGGTCTGATGATTTGGATCGTGATTACGATTCCAATGTAATAAATTAACCAGGGAATATTATTGTTTGAGCTTTTTCATTATATATATAATAATATTATATATATAATGAAAAAGCTCAAACACTAATATAATATACAGTGTAACCCGGATATAAGAGACCCGGATATAAGATATATTTTCTCTGGTCCCAAATTAGAGCCTGTGTTAATAAAACAAAATAGACCAAATCCGGATATAAAAGAAACCCGGATATAAGAGACTTCTTATCCGGTCCCGATAACTCTCTTATATCCGGGTTACACTGTAGAGAGAGAGAGAAAGAGACTGTCTTTCTGTGATTACGATTCCAATGTAATAAATTGAATAGCCATGGAATATTAGTGTTTGAGCCTTTATATATGTACATATTTTTTTACCAAGACTTTTAAAAAATAAATTCATTCATTTGTGAATAAGTCCTAAAAGTTGCATTCCGACAGTTATTTGATTTTTTTTGCGAGACTTTCCAAATTAATGTGTTTTTCAACTGAGAAAGCGCGAAAAAAACTAATGTTAAATAAAAATAGTAAAATAAAAATATTATCACGTTACCTCTGACCTAAAAAAAAACAAGAATTTTAATCAAACGTGCTAGAAATGATTAAATTTTTTTTTAAAGATAATTAAAAAATCCGTTGATCTTCCCTCTTAATAATAACATAAACATTTTTTAATAAAACTTTGTTTTTATTAAGTTTAGGGCCTTTTTTTCATCATGCTACAGCTACTGTTATTTTTTTCCCGTGGATTAGTGGAGGTACCTAAATAATCATTAAATTACTTTCCAATTTTGAATACTTTTAATATAGTCAAGTTTTGAAAAAAAAATTGTTTGCGTAATTATTAAATTATTTAAAAAATATTCTTGAAATTTCTTTTAATGATTCCTGAAGAACATAAATGTCAATTTTGCGTTTCATAACGGAAAAACCTTGTTTAAAACTTTTGACAGCATTTTATAAAGCCTACTTTCATTTCTAATGCAAAGTGAGGAAAAATCTGTTAGTGTTAAAAAGAAAATCGTTCACTTGCCAGTAATTTACAATCGATGAGATGCATTGATACACATCGAAACACGACTGCAATTGTGTAGCGATTTTGACATGTTTTCAATGTAATATCCGAAAATAAAGAATATTGCCCTACTTTGTATTGAACCCTCTTTTAAATTAAATGTTATGAAAGTTGGAATTGTACTCTGTTCGTTCTCATCTTACCTAGATAGATACACTCCTGATCAAAAATTTAAGACCACTTGAAAATTTTTTATAAGAGACTGGATACATTATAAACTTTTTCTTACTTAAGGTTACTAATTCTATAATCTAAAAGGTTATGTAGACAAAAAGTTATAATCCGATCAGTTTATTCAGAAATGGACATTATATAAAATGAGGCGTTTTACACTTGATCAAAATTATAAGACCAGGGGGTATAAATTGTTAGATCTAGGGTAATTCCAATGTTTTTAGTTCAGTTAGAGATAAGCAATCACTGCGTAAAGGTGTCACCATGCCTAAAGCAAGCAAACTTGCTGAAGTTGAGCGTGCTCGAATTCTAGATTTCCATAATCAAGGTTTGTCACACCGGCCGATTGCAGCTAAGGTAAATCGCAGTAAAACTGATTTGCAACTTTCTAAAGGACAGTGTGAATTATGGAAACGCAAAGTCTACTGGTAGGCCCCTCAAAATTTCTCCGGCATTGAGTAGGAGAATAAGACAGGTTGTAGTGAAAGCCAGTGTACTTTCATCTAGTCAAATTAAGGCAGCCACAGATGCTGATTGCAGTGCAGTAACCATCAGATGGCACTTATGACAAAAAGGCATGGTAAATAAAAAGCACAAACAAATTCCTCGGCTGCTTCCATGTCACAAAGTGAACCGTTTAAGGTTTGGTCGTGAATACCAAACATGGGACATTGAGAAGTGGAAGAAAGTCCTGTTTTCTGATAAGAAAAAATTCAATCTAGATTGTCCTAATGGCTTCCAACGATATTGACATAACAAAAACATGCCTCTTGAAATTTTCTCCACACATCATAGTGGTGGAGGGTCCCTAATGGTATGGGGTGCCTTTTCTTACAGAGGGACGATTGAGCTCCAGGTGGTGCAGGGTTGTCAGACAGTGGCTGGTTATGTTAGCATGCTACAAAAAGCATCGTTGGTGACAGGGCCATTGTGTGGGGATGGATGGTTATTCCAACAGGGTAATGCTGCAATCCACACTGCATGCCGGGCCTAGACCTTTCTACAAGAAAATGGGTTCCATCTCTTGAGACATCCTGCATGCTCACCGGACTTGAACCCAATTGAAAATGTTTGAGGATGGATGGCAAAAGATGTTTATCGAAATGGCAAACAATATTCAACAAAAAATGAACTTCGTGAAGCTATCTTCAGAAGCTGGAGCAATATTCCTTGCAGCTTAATGGAAACACTAATTTCTAGCATGCCCCAAAGAATTTTTGAAGTCATCAAAACCAGTGGAGGTAGAACTCATTATTAAATTTGGTTGTTGAATGTTTTCGTACAATTTTGTAGAATGTTTGTCTCTGGCCTTTTAATTTTGATCAAGTGTAAAGCACCTCATTTTATAAAAATGTCAATTTCTCAATAAAATGTTCAGATTATAACTTTTTGTCTACATAACTTTTAGATTATAAAATTAGTAACCTTAAGTAAGAAATGTTTAAAATTTTTCCATGAAAAACGGGCTTTTTAAAAAATTTTTCAAGTGGTGTTAAATTTTTGATCAGGAGTGTGTATCTATCTATCTATATAATGGCCATGCTGGCTGAAACAAAAAATATTAATATACAACCCAGTGTGACTGAAAATTTTAATTTTTTTATATTTTTTATTGTTCAAAAATCACACATACACACGTGTGTATATGTATGTATGTGTGTGTGTGTGCAAGTTTTGTTGAAAATGGCTGACAAGGTGCTGTGATTAAGTTTTTATATAATTTCTCATGTGTTCATATATATTTTTTTGTTTCCAGGAGACAAATCATATAAAAAAAACTCCCAATGTTTTCCAAGCACTTTTGGCTATACTTTTAGCCATTATCAAGGATGAATTTTATTTTAATTTTAATTGAATATATGAATTGTTTTATGCATGCATCTAGAGTTATGAGGAATGTTTTATTTTCCAAACTTGGTCAGCACATTGTGGCCGTGTTCATATTTGATATTACTGTTGGTTTTTTTCTTATAAATAATGCTTCCATTATTTTTAGCCTTTTTTTTTTTTTTTTTTTTTTACATGTGGATAATGCTATTATATTTGTATTAGGTTGGTACAAAAATAATGTCATTTTCTCACATGAAGTTGAACGTCAAAAAACGACATTATTTTTGCACCAACCTAATATCAACTATGAACACATATTTATGGCAGAGTCCGAATATTTCTAAATAAAGTTTGTAGTGAGCAGTGGCCAACCACAACTAAAAGTTCCCCGCATTTTCACGCAATCATCAGATAGTCGGCATCAGATAGTTATTTAGAAAAATGGTCATTTTTATACTCCCCTGCTAAGTTGAAGATGTTGCAACAAGGGTACATACACTCACATGCACAAACTGCATGTTTTTTCCCTTAAAAAGGTAAACTTTTTTTTTTTTTTTTTTGCCAACTCCTCATCAGACTCTGTCCATATTTCTGAGATGAGGTATTATGTACACTATTTACATTATTCAGACTATTGTCCTCATCATTGTCAGTCACCATATTTATTACATAGAGGAGAACATGACTAAAGACTCTGTGTATGCTATCCCGTGCAGCTGCGGAAAGAAATATAAAGGAGATAGGCCACCCCCTTAAGGTAAGGCTTCAAGAACACCAGAAAGCTGTAACACGAGAGGAAAGGAGAGATCACCGCCCTCCTTGGGATCAGGTTGAGATCATAGACAAAAACCATCATTGGAAAATTCGTAAACTTAAAGAATCAGCACATATGCTGGGCCACAAAAATCTCCTGAACTGACCAAGCATAGAAATGAATACAATATGGGAACCAGTAATAAGGAGTGCCAGAGAAAAGGGATAATAACAACAAAAATTGCAATATGAGCTCTGGTAAAAACATGCAATGATAACAGCAAAAATTGCAATATGAGCACTGGTAAAATTGGTTGCTGAAGACATTAGGTTTATAATACCCAGAAATTCATACACAGATGTCTTCTTTGACAATTACAGCATTTAATATTTTGTTTATTTGGACAGGAAAATTCCATAGTACAGATACATTTTCATTAGACATCACAGAATTTGGTTTGTGTTCCCATTAATTTCTTTTCTATGGTAGGTTGTATTTTTAAAAGAAAAAACTTGTAGTTCCAACAAATGATTTATTTTTATTGAAATATTTCGACTAGCAGTTGCCAGTCTTGGTCACTCCTCAATGTGAGTAAAAACAGTGCAAAGAAACTCGAAACACTTAAGAATTCAAATCAAGGAAAACAAACCAAGTTGATGATGTTTACAACGTAATAGTAAGTTGAGGTGTTAAAAAAAAAAAAAAAAAAAAAAAAAAAAGGATTTTTGTTTTTCACTCTATAAATTGCCTTTTTTTTTTTTTTTTTTTTCGTCATATATTTTTCTTTGAAGTCCAGACAGGACGGAATTATGTTGCATCTATCCTTGATTTGAATTCTTAAGTGTTTCAGGCTTCTTTGCACTGTTTTTACTCAAATTAAGGAGTGACCAAGTCTGGTAACTGCTGGTCAAAATATTTCCATAAAAATAAATCATTCGTTGGAACTACAAGTTTTTTTCTTTTAATTATGCAACTACCACCAGAGACAAACATCCTAACTTTGGTAGGTCGGATTTGTTAGCAATTAGATTGGCATATTGTCATTGTGCGGAAAATATTTTGTTGGAGCTAACAGTATGCAGTGTCACGCTATTACTATATTATATCTTTCATTAATTAAAGAAAGGCAATATGAATTTTGAAACTGCAGAATTGATGTTTGCAAGGAAGATAAGATCAATATTCGACAGATTGTTGCCTTGTCCAAAAAAGAAAATGCATAACAAAGAGAATTTCTGGGCATAGATGTATACACCTGGTGACACAGTTTTCTTCAGGAACTACCGAGGTGGAAAATGTTTTTGGGAGGATGGAATTATTTCAAATAAAATCGGAAGAGTAATCTATATAGTGAAAGGAAAAAGACTTGTAATCAAAAGGCACATAAATCAGTTAAGACCAAGATACTCGGAAATCGTTCAGCAGGATGATAAAGAAGTTCCGATGGATATCCTGTATATTACGTTTGAAATATCACCACCCACTAACATACCATAACGCATGAATACATCTCCTACACCAGCTTTGCCCGTATGATCGAGATGTTATTCGCCTCGAAAGAGTATAAAATAAAGAAAACCGACAGTGCGTTTAAGTCCAGACCCCAAAAAAAAAAATATTAGAAGCTAAATTTTTCTAGAGGAAAATTTCAGCTCGGGGGGTGTGTGTGTGTGATGTAATGGAATAACCAGTCACCCCCCCATGAATGCTTACACTATAGGTAGTAAGTACTTATAAAGTCAACTGTCTATGAGAGACTGGAGGAAGAGTGAGAGCGAGAAGACGCAAGCACGACCGATCTTCCAATTAGTGGCACTCACTACTAGATTGACCTGTGTGTATAACTGTACCATATTTCATATTGTGCTGGTTGTGTACAATAAACCTTTCTTCTATTATCCCCCTGGTGTGAAGTATTTATTCCCTTAGCACGGAAAATAACAGAAACAAAACCTTGGAAAATATGCTTTTTTGTTTTAACTTCATTGTTTTTATAGTATGTGCATTAGTCTGCGTCACAGAAAGTGTAATTATCAGAGTGAGTTTCAATTCCAGGCAAGTGTATTACATCCGCTTTTATACAAATGGCTTTTTAAAAAAAATTTTTTAATTTATTTATCTTTTTTAATCTTTTCACCCCAAGCAAGGCAATAAAGCCACTAAGACACAAGGGATTACTAAGTGTGAAAGAATATAAGTAATAGAAAACCAGTAACGAGGGAGAGAGAACAATAAAAGAAGAGGAATTAAGAAGACGGAAGATAACAACTAACATTGCACTTAGATTTTTGAAGATCAAAGGCAACTAGGAAAAAAGAAGCTGGGAGAGTTTTGAAAGGCACGACTCCATCATTTCTCAATCTGGCTATGGGTTAAATATCAGGTGAGACTGATCTCTTGAACTTTGAGGGGCAACCAGTCTAAGAGAAGGAAAACTGAATTCCAAACTGAAAAGATATGGGATCATGCATGGCTGGCTCTCTAAAATATATATATATATATATATATATATATATATATATATATATATATATATGAAAATTTCTCAGAGTTAACCTGTAGAGAAGACAATCTTTACAAATATAAATGACAATAGGAAAACAGTAGTAATTGCTGACGTGTTTCATCCAATGTGGACTTTCTCAAAGCAAAAAACAAAATGAATTTAAGTAAACAAGGTATTTAAAAAAAAAAAACAGAAGCCGGGACCCAACCGATTTGGAATCAGAGATTCTACTCACAAGCTATAATCGCATAGCAGAGCAGAAGGGAAATTTTAATTTTAACGTTAAAATTTCCCTTCTGCTCTGCTATGCGATGATAGCTTGTGAGTAGAATCTCTGATTCCAAATCGGTTGGGTCCCGGCTTGAAGCAATCAGATGCCTAGCCACACTGATGAGCTGTGATACAGTGAAACTGTCTGTCTGTCTGTCTGTCTGTGTGTGGCTGACTATATATATATATATATATAGGAATATTTTAACTACTTCATATGCAATGCAAAACAGAAGGTTCATATAATATTTCAAAATAGAGGAGTGAACCATTCTGGCAACCATCCTGGGTAAGATGATAAACTACATCCGACAGCAAAACCTTTGATCAGAAGGTTTTGAGGAGCATGGAACCACCTCTTAATTGCTGGTGTTCCCAGGTCCCCACTGACCAGAGTCCCAGCTATGGGCAAATAGTTAACCCCCAAAAGGGGTCAAAACACTATGAAAAATATAAAAATAGGTTTTAATACCAGTAATACATTTTTTTTTTTTTTTTTTTTTTTTGAAAAAAAAAAAAATTCCAGCATTATATTTCTGGAAAAAATATTACCAGCAATAAAAATCTTGTTGGTAAATAACCCATTGAGGGTGATATGCCGTAAAACAAAACAAAACCATTCTGGAAAATGCAATAAATTAAAATATATTATTTTACCTACCGACATATTACAATTGAAAAGAATTTATCTAAGCTTAGCATAAAATTTGTTACAACTACTTTTAAAAACAATAAGATTTAATTTAATACAAAACAAAATACGATAAAACCTGAAGGGGAATTTACTATATCAGCTGTAATAATTGCCACAGGGAATACATAGGAAATTGAAACAAAAGGGACTTTTTACAAAACAATCAATACATTAGTCACTTACCATAATGAGTCTGACCATAATTTTCATTTAAAAAGAAAAATGATACTTTAATTAAAAGAGAAAGCAATTTACTAATATGAAAGTCTATAGAAAGTGCTTTACTCACTAGATCATCCACAGTAAATTTGCAAGAAGGTTCTTAAACATCTTATCTTTCTTGGAAGGTTTTATCACAATGTGGAATATTTAAGGAGTGACAAAAACAAAAATATAAAGTGACTAAATGAAGTTGGCTAGATATATACCATGACACATCTATAATAAAAAAAATTAGAATATTTCAGCATTCACTACCTAGGCATAATTATAAGCAATGTTTGCATTTTTATATTCCCCCTTTCCTTCAAGTGGATATGTAATAAAATTATCAAAAACATTATTTTTCTTTTGTCTGATGAAATGAAGTCCTAAAGGTTGAAATGTGTCACAAAATGTTTTATCCATTTTGCCAATAATTTTCTTGACATTGTTCTGATATCTAAAAATTTATATCATATTTTCTCATATATATATATATATATATATATATATATATATATATATATATACTCTTCGACAGAATTGAGTCACTCTCAGTCACTGTGTTTATCCGAATCTAAAAATAAACACGCTAAAATTCACCTTCATTCCGTACCGTACGCTGACGGCTTAGCGGGAGAAGTTCGGACTGACACAAATTCAGTCGGGTTTCGATCCTAGCTAGAGGCAACCGGACGTCTAGCCACACTGATGAGCTGCGAAACAGTCTGTCTGTGGATGACAAATATATATATATATATATAGTCTTTATATATATAAATGCATTTAGTGTTTATATATATAAATGCATTTAGTGTTTATATATAGTGTTTATATATATATATGCATTTAGTGTTTATATATATAAATGCATTTAGTGTTTATATATAGTGTTTATATATATATAAATGCATTTAGTGTTTATATATAGTGTTTATATATATATAAATGCATTTAGTGTTTATATATATATATATGCATTTAGTGTTTTTATATATATATATATATGCATTTAGTGTTTTTATATATATATATATATATATGCATTTAGTGTTTATATATATATATATATATATATATATATGCATTTAGTGTTTATATATATATATATATATATATATATATGCATTTAGTGTTTATATATATATATATATATATATATATATGCATTTAGTGTTTATATATATATATATATATATATATGCATTTAGTGTTTATATATATATATATATGCATTTAGTGTTTATATATATATATATATATATATGCATTTAGTGTTTATATATATATATATATATATATGCATTTAGTGTTTATATATATATATATATATATATATATGCATTTAGTGTTTATATATATATATATATATATATGCATTTAGTGTTTATATATATATATATATATATATGCATTTAGTGTTTATATATATATATATATATATATATATATGCATTTAGTGTTTATATATATATATATATATATATGCATTCACTGTTTATCTATCTATCTATCTATATATATATATATATATATAAAAAATAAATTAAACCTAGGCAAGTCTGCCACAAGTCATAAATCTACTATGCTAGCAATCAATCTAGTACGATTAGCTTCCACACCATTACACTCTATGCCAGGCTCCATATTATAAAAGGTATTGACTTATTGACTTGATTTCGTAAGTGAGGTGCGGACATTGTGAAGGTTATTGGTGTGGAAATCCAAATTCCCGACTTGTCTGTTGTATAAATTTCCCATTTAATAGCCTGGGGGAAAAGCATGAATCTCTATCTTCTCTGAGTTAAATAGCAGGGTAGATAAACTTCTCTAGCCTTGGGTGGAAGCAGGTCTAGGAGAAAGACAACTTTGGTTTCAAAACAATGGAGAAGGCAAAAAAAAAGCAGTTCGTAATCTTTCCCAAGATGTCATGGTAATTCACAGATTAGAGAAAGAATCTCTGGAGAGCGAAGATCATTTATTTTCTGAAAGGATATGCTATTAAGAAAAAAAACTGACATAGCGAAGTTTGGCAAAAGGTCAGAAACATGGAGCACTCAGCAAATATCAGACGCAATACAAGTGTAATTTACTTACATTGAGGCAAGTGAGATATCGTTTTAATTTTTAGCTTAGCCTCATATATTATTACAAAGTCATAAATTTTTATTTACTTTAAAACCACGAGGTCAGGTTGTGACACAAAGTTGGTTTAATGTGGTGAGCACGTGCACCCGGGCTAGGAACAAAAATTGCCTGAGCCCTTGCAACTGTCAGTTGCACTGGCCTCGGTGCAAGCACCAATACCTGTCTCTGGTACAATTAGAAGGTGCAGCCTCAGGCAGCTGTTCCCCAGGGCTGGGCACCTCTCAGCATAATTTTTCTCAGTTGCGACTCTGCCCTTTGACAGAGCTGTCCCTGGGTGCACTCTGCCCAAAGACAGAGACGCAACTGAGAGATGATAAATAATCGTGTTACAAACTACTCAAGATCAATTTACACACTAAAGTGGTTTTACAAGCATAGCTTAGATGTGGCACATGGCCGAAAGTATGGGGCACCCTGTGAGGATCGAACTCACTATTCGGTCGTAATTGATCTAGCGGAGACAAGCTTGCTAATCATTACACCATGTCAAAGTTCCCAAAATGATTTTCTAAGCGTATCTTAGATGTGGCACAAGGCCGCAAAATAAGGGCGCCCAGTGAGGACCGAACTCCCTATTCAATCGTTCATAATTGATCTAGCGAGATAAGCTTGCTACCGCCTCATAAATGTAGTGTACTTGGCAAAGATCGAAATGGTAATTAACCGGTGTGATTAGATCTTTATAACTAGTAAAAAGCATAACCTGATAATCAGTTAGGTCCACATTTTTATTTAAAATGTGGACCTAACTTGGGAGAGGGGAGAAAAAAAACAAACTCTTGTGATTAGATTTTTAACTAGTAAAAAAAAAAAAGCATAACCTGATAATCAGTTAGGTCCACATTTTAAATACCCTTTTTTTAAAAAATTTTTTTTATTTTTTTTATTAATTTTAAACTGGTTCGTGCATTTTTATAAAGACACGTGCAGTGCCCACCAAATGCAGGATGGAGGTTATCTCGCGCGCGCACGCACACACACACACACACAGGCGCGTGCACACACATATGACGCATCGCGAATTGAAGCCTCATGTCAGTCAAGGGTGTTGTTTTCGTTAAAGCGATTCGTCGCTTTTTTTTTTTGTTTTTATGCTTTTTATTTTTTGTTTTATTAACTGACTGGCCGACATGTGGCTCTGGAAAAGAGGCAAACTGGTGAATCTGACACAGAAACTGGGTCACTTCGCTCTTGTCACTCCCTTCCCAACCATCATCAATCTCCCCCCCCCCACCTCCAATCGCCACCCTCGGGCGGGCGGCTGGTTCTTCCTCTTCTATTCCTTGCTTGTCATCTCCGTTCATCAACAAACTGCAAGCTTTCCTGTGCCGGCATATTTACCGGGCTTCAGCAAAAATAAAAAGTGAAAATAACCCTCTTTGTGGAGCTTATTACTAGTAAAGCTTCCCTACATATTAGCTTCTAATTCTCCCATTAAGTCATTAATTAATTAAACACTGCTAGGCTTATGGCAATTTTTAAAATTTGAATTGAAAATAAATAACACAGATGAAATACTTTTAAAAATTGGCATGCAAATTTACAACTTCTGTTGTAAATGACATTTCTTTTTTAAATTAAATGTCATTAAAAAAAAAAAAAAAAAGTTTTAGGTACCAAAAAGCGATTTCTAAATCATTTATTTAGATATCACTTTTTTTTTCTTAAATTCATTTAGTCTAAAAACTAAAATGCATTTTAAAAACAAAAAGCTTGAAGCTTTTAGTTTTATTTAATTTCAAGCTAATAAATCAATAAAATATTTTGTATTTCGAACTGAATTTAAAAATTGATTGGAATTATATCTTATTTATTAGTTATTTTTTAAATTCACATTTTATTTTATAATTCAGATTTTCTGTAACTGGGGATCCTGTTTAAGAAAAAAAATTGACTTGTTCTTATAATTAATAAACATTTAAGCACTACAAAAAATGAATTTCTTGAAATTTTATAAATTAAATAAATGGAGTAGGGGGTTAACAGATGTAGAAAAAAAAAACGTTTTCGCCAAGATTTTCTTAAAAAAAAAAAAAACTTTTCTAAAATAATTTCATCCATTTGTGAATAAGTTTTTATAAACTTTCATTAAAATCTGACAATTATCTGATTTTTGCAAGAATTTCCAAATAAAGTGTTTTTCACCACAAAATGACACTAAAATTTCCCATGTTAATTTATGGTAACCCCAATGATGCAAAAAGAAAAACCCAAAAAATTTTTAGCACAAATTTTAAAGGTTCCAAAAAGAATAATAAAAAAAAAATTATAATTTAATAGTCAAAAAATCCTTAGTCTTCTTCCATTTTAATAATACCATAAAGATTTTGGCAATAAAACTTTTTTTTTTTTTTTTTTTTTGTGTTTTTGAGTTTCAGGCATTTTTTCATCATGTATGTTCATATTTTAGCAAATCTTAGACTGATAGAAAATGTACTATTTTTGACTATTTGAGTGCACGGTTGGGTGACTGGTTGGTAGAGTGAATGAATTTATATTTCTTCTGTCATTGTTTTCTCTGGTGAACTGATATTTCTGCCACAGTTTAGGATTATACTATGGAATAATGGATAGCGGCTCAGATTGAGGAATCGGAGAGCCGACTTCAAATTCCAGTCGAGTTCATTAGATTCATTTATGTGCTAATGCCCTTGGGAAAGGTATGAATCCTCTCCCCCCCCCTCCCAGCTATGGGTAAATAGCAGGGCAGACCAGGTTCTATAGCCTTGGATGGCAACTGGTCTACCGCAGAAAGTAATGCCAACCTACTACGGGGGGGGGGATCTACCTCATCAGTCATGTATCGAAAGATACATGATCGCCTAAGCGTGTATCATACATGGCACATAACTGATCTATCTCGGTCTGTTTACATCTATTTATCTATCTCAGTCTATTTACATCTATTTATCTATCTCAGTCTATTTACATCTATTTATCTATCTCAGTCTATTCACATCTATTTATCTATCTCAGTCTATTCACATCTATTTATCTATCTCAGTCTATTCACATCTATCTATCTATCTATCTATCACAATCTGCTGGTATATATCTATCTATCTATCAATCTGCTGGTATCTATCTATCTATCAATCTGCTGGTATCTATCTATCTATCAATCTGCTGGTATATATCTATCTATCTATCACAATCTGCTGGTATCTATCTATCTATCTATCACAATCTGCTGGTATATATCTATCTATCTATCACAATCTGCTGGTATATATCTATCTATCTATCACAATCTGCTGGTATATATCTATCTATCTATCACAATCTGCTGGTATATATCTATCTATCTATCACAATCTGCTGGTATCTATCTATCTATCACAATCTGCTGGTATCTATCTATCTATCACAATCTGCTGGTATCTATCTATCTATCACAATCTGCTGGTATCTATCTATCTATCACAATCTGCTGGTATCTATCTATCTATCACAATCTGCTGGTATCTATCTATCTATCACAATCTGCTGGTATCTATCTATCTATCACAATCTGCTGGTATCTATCTATCTATCACAATCTGCTGGTATCTATCTATCTATCACAATCTGCTGGTATCTATCTATCTATCACAATCTGCTGGTATCTATCTATCTATCTATCACAATCTGCTGGTATCTATCTATCTATCACAATCTGCTGGTATCTATCTATCTATCACAATCTGCTGGTATCTATCTATCTATCACAATCTGCTGGTATCTATCTATCTATCACAATCTGCTGGTATCTATCTATCTATCACAATCTGCTGGTATCTATCTATCTATCACAATCTGCTGGTATCTATCTATCTATCACAATCTGCTGGTATCTATCTATCTATCACAATCTGCTGGTATCTATCTATCTATCACAATCTGCTGGTATCTATCTATCTATCACAATCTGCTGGTATCTATCTATCTATCTATCTATCACAATCTGCTGGTATCTATCTATCTATCTATCTATCACAATCTGCTGGTATCTATCTATCTATCACAATCTGCTGGTATCTATCTATCTATCTATCACAATCTGCTGGTATCTATCTATCTATCTATCACAATCTGCTGGTATCTATCTATCTATCTATCACAATCTGCTGGTATCTATCTATCTATCTATCTATCACAATCTGCTGGTATCTATCTATCTATCTATCTATCACAATCTGCTGGTATCTATCTATCTATCTATCTATCACAATCTGCTGGTATCTATCTATCTATCTATCTATCACAATCTGCTGGTATCTATCTATCTATCTATCTATCTATCTATCACAATCTGCTGGTATCTATCTATCTATCTATCTATCACAATCTGCTGGTATCTATCTATCTATCTATCTATCACAATCTGCTGGTATCTATCTATCTATCTATCTATCACAATCTGCTGGTATCTATCTATCTATCTATCTATCTATCTATCACAATCTGCTGGTATCTATCTATCTATCTATCACAATCTGCTGGTATCTATCTATCAATCACAATCTTCTGGTATCTATCTATCAATCACAATCTTCTGGTATCTATCTATCTATCTATCTATCTATCACAATCTGCTGGTATCTATCTATCTATCTATCACATTTATACGTGCTAATACCCTTGAGAAAAGTATGAATCCTCTTCCCAGCTATGGGTAAATAGACTGTGTTCTATAGCCTTGGATAGCAACTGGTCTACTGCAGAAAGAAATGGCAACCTACTGCGGGGGGGGGGGAATCTACCTTGTCAGTCATGTGTCGAAAGATACATAATCGCCTGTGTATCACGCATGGCATATAACTGACTGACTGTGATTTTATTTACAGTTTTTATTTTTTTTTTTAAATAATCTTTTTTACATCTTGTAAGTACACATATGGGACAGATATTGTTATTTTTATGCCACTCACCCCCTATCCATATGGTGACTAGTTAGGACTTCATGGATAATTTGTGGTAGTTTGGTGACTGCAGTAAGAATGGTTTGTAAAAATGTTGCATATGGTGAATGGAACGTCATCAAATGAGTGGGTTGGTGATTGAGACTAGCTAAGTTAAATGTAGGACAGATGAAGGCCGGCCTTCCCTTTCTCCCAATTTTGGACATGTGCCATATTTTATGTAAATATTCATTCTGGGGTCTCATACTGTTGTAAGTTGGGGATTTTACATTGAATGATTTGCTATCTATGGTATATCAACTCTGTTATATAAGAATAAAGTGTCACTGCTGACACTAGAGTTTGAACACAGATCACCAGAGATCTAACACAGGCGATCTCATTTTGAATAAGTAGATCACGTGATGGTAAAGGAAATGTATATATGGGAATTAGTGTGGCGTCTAAGTGATCCCTATATGGATTACTATTCGGTGGTTACTTTTCGAGTGAGTATTATCGAGCAAGTACTATCAGTGTGAGTGTTATTTGAAGGCATCTGACACCAGTATTGTTCAATGGCGTTACTATAATTGTTTCTGCGATTACAAAGTCTCTACTACAATGAGCATTACAAAAGTGATAACGAGTGTTTGTTGACATCACAAAAAACCCATTGCAGGTTATTTAAAACAAAAAAATATTTTTTTTAAGATAATGATTATTTAGTGATACAAGTCTTACCAATTACCTATAGCTAGGGGCAAAAGAGTTGGACTCATACCTTTCCCAAGGGTTCTTGCATGTAAGTGAATATAATGAACCCGATGAGAATTGGAACTTAGCTCTCCGATTAAGAATTCCAAGCCATTATTCATCACACTACCTACATATCCAAGCTTAGACCGCCTTCTATTCTCAAGCAGTCACCCACCCACCCACCTACCTACTGACCAAGCTCAATGTTGCTTAAGATCAATGATCATACGGGGAACTGGTGTTTCATCATTATGCCTATTATGCAGATTGATAAAAGATTATAGATATATTACTTAGTTCTTAAACCTTTGCCTTTGTCAGCACATCATATGTAATGCACAGGACGTGATTTCCATGTCATGGTTCACACGAGTCAAAGGTCACTTAGAGTAATAAAGGATAGGAGGCTGTGGAGAGAAATGATCACCCACGTCCTGAAATGATACGGCATAAAACAGAAGGATAGGAGTAGATAGGCTCGCCTATCATCCGGTTCTTTTGAACAGGAGGAGAGGTCTATCCTTTGTTTCTTGTTTAGGATTGGGTTTCTGGTTCCTTCTAAAGTCTACTTCAACTCTATACTCTTAATGCTTGTCCTTTCCTGCACTAATATAAGTCAGTAACCCTCTACCTTGAGTGTCTCTTGAGCCTTGTATTGTATTGTATATATATATATATATATATATATATATATATATATTTTGAACGATAAAAATTATTAAAAAGATTAAAATCTTCAGACACACTGGGTTGTAGATTAATATTCTTTCGTTTTTATTATTATTATTTCATTTAGATTTCTTGACTAGTTTCGGCCAACATGGCCATCATCAGGAGAAAAAAATATTTCTGCTTGCTAGTAGCAGTAAACTACAGAAATTTTTTAAATAATTTTTATCGTTTAAAATTTATATATATATATATATATATATATATATATATATATATATATATGCAGGTGTGCAGTGAAATAGGAAAGAACACATTAGGTAGATATATATATTCTTATATGTGAATTTGTGTACGTGTTTGTGTATGTGCATGAAGGTTGTCACCTCATTTTTGAGTATGACCATTACAAAATATATATGTCCTGCGATGATGCACAGGGCATGTGATTTCCATATCCGTGCACCATATGTAGTTCATACAAGAGTGGTGAAACTAAGGATGCTTAAGAGTCTAATACTGAGTAGGACGTCAGAGGAAAGGCCTAATCGAATATTTTGTGCATCGTATATGATCACAGGACGCTTGCCTGTTTTTAGATCTATAACTACTGCAGGGCAACTCAGCTTATTTGGCAAATAGAATCTGCTGATATATAGTGTTTCGCACAATAAAAACCTGTACATCACATGTGATGCACAGAGTGTAGTGCAAATAACATATGATTTATACGTTTTTATTATGTGAAACACTATATATCAGCAGATTCTATTTGCCAAATAAGCCGAGTTGCCTTGCAACAGTTATCAATCTGAAAACAAGCAGAAATGTTTGGATAGTACACACGAAAATGCCCTGGACAGGCATAGGGTTAAGATATCATTCAATGCCTGGTGGGCATCCAGTTTTAAAGAGGAAGAAGACGTCTCAGTGGTTCAATCCTACTCTCTAAGCAAGAACTGCATGTACCCAAAACCGAACCGGTCAGTATCATTGAATGCTGTCAAGCCACAAGTATTAGACCAGTTTTCCTTGACCTAGGTGGATCAGTCAGTTATGTGCCATGCGTGATACATGACTGACGGGGCAGATTTTTTTCCCGCAGTAGGTTGTCATTTCTTTCTGCGGTAGACCAGTTGCTATCCAAGGCTATAGGACCCGGTCTGTCCTGCTATTTACCCATAGCTGGAGGAAGACGAAGAGGATTCATACCTTTACCTTAATGATGTGATGTAGAGGTTTTTATTATGTGAAACACTATATATCAGCAGATTCTATTTGCCAAATAAGCCGAGTGGCCTTGTAATAGTTATCAATCTGAAAACAAGTAGAAATGTTTGGATAGTACACACGAAAATGCCCTGGACTGGCAAATGGTTATGTTACATGTTGTTTTGAGTGTTCTTTCTAGTTTTAGATAGGATAAATCAAGATAACATTTTATTTTGAGAAACTGAATTAAAAAGTCGATATTAAACAAAATGAATTTTAAGTTTCAAATAGGAAAAAAAAGAAGATTTTCTATTTTCAGTAAGAAAATAAAACTACTTATAATTCCTATAAGTATTCAGACTAAAACCAGAAACTCCTTGCTTGACAGAGGTGTTCAGAAAGCTATTTGACCAATTATGAAAATTTGTCTTACCACTTACTAAGTACAAACACCCAGTGAGCAGTGACCGTCCTAGGGTTACTGACACACCTAGCAAGCTGAACTTCAACACCCTTAAAATTTTTACAAGGAAAAAAACTGAAAGTGCAGAATAACAAGGTTATTACAATAATCTAAAGAAAACATTCAGTATCCTACCTAAAACATTTTTTCTAACCTTCAGATCTGCAAATATTTTAATGGCAATCTCTATAACTATCTTCTTTACAAGATATTTTTCTATTGACAAAATAGTCAAAGAATTTAAATCTGTCTTTGAAATCAAAACCAACGTGAAGGCAACAGTAAACTCTTCCACCATCATGTCAATTTACAGATAATAAAGGAAAAAGTAATTTGTTTTTTTTTTTTTTTTTTTACGGCATATCAACATCAATGGGTTATTTATGCTGACAAGATTTTTATTGCTGTTAATATATATATATGTAATATATTTATTTTTTTTTTTTTTTTTAAGAAGTTCTTCTGGTTATACTTTTTTTCAAAAATGTATTGATGGTAATAATTTTTTTTTACAAAAATGTATTGATGGTATTCGTCCTGGGTATGATGATAAACTACATCCGCGTCCTGGATAAGACGATAAACTACATCCGCATCCTAGAATTTAAATCTGTCTTTGAAATCAAAGCCAAGGTGAAGCCAACAGTAATCTCTTCCACCATCATGTCAATTTACAGATAATAAAGGAAAAAGT
Source organism: Acanthosepion esculentum (assembly GCA_964036315.1). Classification (NCBI taxonomy): domain Eukaryota; kingdom Metazoa; phylum Mollusca; class Cephalopoda; order Sepiida; family Sepiidae; genus Acanthosepion; species Acanthosepion esculentum. Next base: position 54,498,551 of record OZ038515.1, read on the forward strand.
CATTTGTTTTTTTACGGCATATCAACATCAATGGGTTTATTTATGCTGACAAGATTTTTATTGCTGTTAATATATATATATATATATATATATTTTTTTTTTAAGAAGTTCTTCTGGTTATACTTCTTTTCAAAAATGTATAATAATTTTTTTTTACAAAAATGTATTGATGATATTCATCCTGGGTATGATGATAAACTACATCTGCGTCCTGGATAACACGATAAACTACATTTGCATCCTAGATAAGACGATAAACTACGAATTCCAATTCCAGTTTGGTTCATTATATTAACTTGCATGAAAATACCCTTGGGAAAAATTTGAATTCACCTCTTCTTTAGCTATGGGTTAATTATGAGTTAAGATTTGTATTACTAAAACCATTATCGTAAAAGAAAAAAAATGCATATAAAGTATTTAGGTTTCGGCATTAAATAACCCATAGAGGTTGATATGCCGCTAGACAACCAAACCATATAATAAAAATAGTCCAATTTCATTTTCTTTTTGACATTGCAGAGTACTGAAATCAATGTGAGTGGGTGTTATTTTTTTTTCAAGAGTACAAGTCATTACCAAGAGTTTAAAAAAAAATAAATGTTGTGCTTTACTAAGACTCTTTTTTTTTCTTCTTTTTTCTCCTTTTTTTAATCAATTCACCCCAAGCAAGGTGATAATGCCACTAAGATGCAAGGGGTTACTGGAAGTGAAAGAGAAGAAAAAGACTTTAGAAGGAACTGTCCATTGATTTCTTTCTGTCATTTTAATCTTGATTTGCTTAAAAGGCAGCCTCATTCTTATTATAATGAAAGTTACCTTTCATCAGGAAAAGTGCAGTCTTCTCGGAGGGATTACCAAATTTGATTTCATTTCATCTTTCTGATTGCCAGACATCTTTATCTCTGGTGCACTGTAATAGAAGCCAGACCATGGCCAATTTATTCTGACCTAATTAGTTTTCCTGATCAGTTAGCTACAGAAGAATAGCTGTTGTTAGGTACTGTTTGCCTTTGCATATATTAATATTACCTAATAAATATAATATTGATATTTAGGGATTTTTATTAGTTTTCGCCAAGAACTAATGTCCATAGTTTTAAAAGTCATAGTTATGACTTCTGTAACCTGTTAACATTGCAGAAGCACCACATGGACTACAGCTGTAGCAACAGTGCCGGGTCATTTAAAAGTACACAAGACTTAAAATTATTTTTCTTTTTTATTATGACTGGAAGTTCTGTTCTTGATGATTCTTTAGGGTCAAATTTTAACAGGAATTTGATCTTGGAGTAAAACATTTCAGCTTTTTTTCTCTCATAGTTTTTTTTTCTTTTTTTTTTTCCAGCTTTATTAAAAATTAGCAGTTTAAGGGAGAACATTCTTTTAATCTCACCAGACAAAATTTTCCTAAGCTGTTTATTTTATTTGTCCACAGGGTTAGATAGGGTTTTCATTTTTATAATGGGTACAAATATGAAATATGCAGCATTTGGAATCTTTTCATGAAAAAAAGAAAATGAAACAATCTTTTTTTTTTTTCCCTTTTAGAGCTTCTGTACTTTAAAATAATGGTAGGGACTAACTTTATGGCTTCTGTACTTTAAATAATGGTGAGGAATCTGCACTTTTAAATAATAGTGGGACTAACTTTGTCATACTTTTTTTTTCCATTTTTGGCTAACTTTAAGGATTCTATATTTTTAAATAATAGTGGGACTGACTTTGTCATTTTTAAAAAAATATTTGGCTAACTTTTTAAAATAATGTTGAGGACTAATTAAAATGACTGTTTTGTAATCTTTCCCAGAGATAGTAATGAAATTTATTAATATATTGTTGGTTTATTTTGTCTTGCAGGGAATGAAAACTTTACAATAAGGATTTTACTGGCTGAATTACAAGATGGATAAAGATGATGACATGGGTAAGTTTTTTTTTATTTTGATTTTTATCTCTAGAAAATTAAGTGAAATTTTGTAAAACTTTCACTGAATACCTGTTGATGTTTATTCTTGAAACTTCTTAAATAAAGCATTATTATTGCTATTCAGTTTTGGTTAATTATGTGCCTTTTTTATTTTTGTTATTGCAATTCCTTTTCTTTGACTATTAAGTAAACATCATCGAAAGAAAATAAAGACCACAGCACACAATTTGAATTTGTCTTTTAGTCTTGGGAAATCAAACCTAGTCAAAAAGTTTATAATAATAAATCAGTTTTGTGATCTGTTCTCTGCCATCATTAGAACCTTCTTTCTTTCTTTCTTTTTCTCTTTCTTTCTCTCTCTCTCTTTTTCTCTTTCTTTCTCTCTCTCTTTTCTCTTTTTCTCTTTCTTTCTCTCTTTCTTTCTCTCTCTTTTTCTCTTTCTTTCTCTCTTTTTTCTCTTTATTTCTTTCTCTCTCTCTTTTTCTCTTTCTTTCTCTCTCTTTTTCTCTTTCTTTCTCTCTCTCTTTCTCTTTCTTTCTCTCTCTCTTTTTCTCTTTCTTTCTCTCTCTCTTTTTCTCTTTCTTTCTCTCTCTCTTTTTCTCTTTCTTTCTCTCTCTCTTTTTCTCTTTCTCTCTCTCTTTTTCTCTTTCTTTCTCTCTCTCTTTTTCTCTTTCTTTCTCTCTTTCTCTTTCTTTCTCTCTCTCTTTTTCTCTTTCTCTCTCTTTTTCTCTTTCTCTTTCTTTCTCTCTCTCTTTTTCTCTTTGTCTCTCTTTTTCTCTTTCTCTCTCTTTTTCTCTTTCTCTCTCTTTTTCTCTTTCTCTCTCTTTTTCTCTTTCTCTCTCTTTTTCTCTTTCTCTCTCTCTCTCTCTTTCTCTCTCTCTCTCTTTTTTTCTCTCTCTTTTTTCTCTCTCTCTCTCTTTTTTCTCTCTCTCTCTTTTTTCTTTCTCTCTCTCTTTCTCTCTCTCTTTCTCTCTCTCTTTCTCTCTTTCTCTCTCTCTTTCTCTCTTTCTTTCTCTCTCTCTTTCTTTCTTTATTTCTTTCACTGATATTTAGAAAACTTAAAACGATTACTTGGTTACATATTTTAGTGCATCATTTTACTTATAATTATTGTCATGTGACACAAACAATAGTCAATGTATTATTTAAACAAATTAACTGAATAATTAACAGCGCCCTTTTTATAGCCATCTGTCATATATTATTGTCAACTCAGAAAAAATTTTTACATTTATATAAGTAGTAAAGTAATCATTCTAAGTAACACTGTTAATCAAAATAAATGCTATGTAATTTGCTGTATCTAAAATATAATTTTTGGAAAGTGAAAATTTCACTGAAATGTTTTGTAAAATTTTTCCAAGTTTGCATCTGAAATCAAAAAAGTATGAAAATAGTTGGAATATGAAGGGAAAAGGAAACTTATCAGTTTAAACTGACACTAGAAGGCTATAGAAGGTTAACAAAAACAAAAGATGAGTCATCAGGAGGGCAGTAGATAATGATTGACTTAAAATGATTACTAGGTTACTTATTTTAGTGCATCATTTTACTTAGAATTTTTGCCACATGATGCAAACAATAGTGCATTATTTAAACAAATTAGTTGTAAATAATCAACAGTGCCTTTTTATAAACATCTGTCACTTATTGCCAAGTAAGACAGTTTTTACATAAGTAGCTAAGTAATTGTTCTAAGTAATGCAGCTAATTAAAATAAGTGCTGCATAATTTGTTGTGAATCCATTACTGGCTATTGTCCTATTTTTGAGACAGTAGAAATTAATGGGTTATAGGTAAAACTTATAATTAATTCTGGATTTTTATTTTAATTTTATAATTAATACAGGTGGCCATTAACAGGTTAATAACCCAGTCTTTTCAGCTACCAGTTGTCATTTACAGTTTCAAATAAAACATTTTCTGAATTAATATTTAAAACTGAAAGATAAAATTAATTCAGAAAATGTTTTAAGATATATATATATATATATTACAATGAATCATTCATACAAAAAGTAGATTAGTAAAGTTAATGATATAAAATGGCAAAAACTTTGCAAACAAAATTTTAAAGTTGCATTAACCTACGAACCACTTGATGAATGTTATAATCATAACTACAAGCTGTATAAGGTCTTTTTTTAATCTGCTAGTATTTTCAACTGTACATACAGTCATCGTCAGGCATGGAAATTATTTTGTTTTTAGTAAACCCAGGTAGCATCAGAGATGAAAGATTAAATGTGAGTCAAAATATGTTTTTTTTAGAAATGTGTTAACACATTTCTAAAAAAACATGTCTTTGATGCTACCTGGATTTATTAAAAACAAAATAATTCCATGCTTGAGGATGACTGTGTGTACAGTTGAAAGTACTAGCATATTAAAAAAAGACCTTATACAGCTTGTAGTTATTAAAAACAAGGATCATAACATTCATCAAGTGGTTCGTAGGTTAATGCACCTTTAAAATTTTGTTTGCGAAGAGTTTTCGCCATTTTATATCATTAACTTTACTAATCTACTTTTTGTATAAATGATTCATTGTAATATAAATTGAATTGCACCACATATTTGATATATATATATATATATATATATATATATATATATATATATATATATATATATATATAAAATTAAAAAAATTAACAGATTTATATATCTGTTATTTTGTTTTCTTGTTTTAATTTTTCATCAGATTGAAGTATCTGTAAAATCATGAGTCTTTTTGAAATTGAATCTGTTAACCCACTTTCTGGACAAGAAATCGTCATAAAAATATTAAGTTGGAAGCAATTAGGAAAATTGAAGCTGGGGGTTAAGAAAGTGAGAGAAAAATAAGAAAACCAGGTGAAAGGAAAAATCAATATATATATAGAAAGAAGGTATGGTGATGAAAATAAGGTGGAGATACAGGTTTTCTGGCTGGATGTTAAGAGATAATGAGGGAGAGGTAAAGATGAAAAAGTGTAAGAATTGAAAGGTGTTGAAATTATTTATCAGGGGATGGAACAAAAAGATCAAAAGAAAGGATGCTGTCAAAAATTGTTGCACATTGGTTACTCTTCTTTTTTTTTTTCACCTATGAAACTAATCCATGTTTGTGTAACATGTGGATAAAACCTGGACAAACAATGAAGATTGGAATGGATATGGGTAAGAACGGGAAAATACAGCAAAGTGTAAGAGAATATATATATACATATATAGTGAATATATTTAGGAGATATATATATAGTTAATATATTTAGCTTATATGTATATATTGTGAAAATATTTAGCATATATATATATATATATATATATATATAAAATAGGAAAAAGGAAAGAATATTTTCTTTCCTTTTCCTTTTATTGATTTCTTATTTTCTATCCTTTTTTTTTTTTTTTTCCCCTTTAATTTTCCAAAAACTGAAAATGATGTCCTATTTCATAAATTTTAAATAAAATTATTTGTTACCATCATTGTTAACTACTTGGTGAGACGTTGTTTATTAAACGTTGAAACAAAATATACAATTTTGTAGTCGATATTTACATGTTCTAATGTAACAGTGTATAATATATATATATATATATATAATGTGTGTGTGTCATCCACCTACAGACCTGTTTCATTGTATCACAGCTCATCAGTGCGGCTAGACATCTGATTGCTTCAAGCCGGGATCAAAACCTGACTGATTTGACATCAGTCTGAGTTTCTACCCATGAGCTATCAGCGCACAGCAGAGGGAAATTAAAATTCCAGCATATTATTTTTACAAATGTAAACAAATGCCTGAGAGCCAATTTTCAAAAATCTGATATAATAACCAGATATATGATTTTTTAAAAAATCGCTCCTTGTTTGTGCTGAGATCTTTACGGTGCCTCTAATATATATATATATATATATATATATATATATATATATATATATATATATATATATTTAAAATTCTATTTTTCCATGTTTTTAAGGAAAAGTATTTAAGAATAAACTATAGTAAAAACATTCAAATTTTCAATATCCTGAAATTTATTAAACTTTTTTTTCTACTGAAAATAAAATGCTATAACTAATTTGCGTTTCTTTTCAATTCAAGAACATCTGCAAGTTGTACCATACGAGCCCTTCTATTGGCTCATACTATTCGAGGAAAATAGCCAATTCACTTCTAACATTGATAAATCTTGCTAGTCAAATTTCTTTTCAAACCATTGCCGATAAGTACTTATTATAACTTGGCATCAGTGTTCCATAAGCAGTATCAGTTTAGAAATGGTCCGATATAATTTCCTGGTAATAACAATTTGACTTTTAACAAAGTCACTCAGATCTTTCTAGTTTCTCATGAATGTGCTATTCAATACTTCAAAATGACAAACTCGAAACTAGCTTATCTTTTGATATATCGCTGATCCTGACATTTGCAGTTGTTATGAGACAGTAGCTGTCATTCTTTTCACATATTGCTACTTATACTGTCATTATTGATCAGTATTTATACAATCATAAAAATGAAAGATTTGATGTACTTATTTAATAAACCCTATCAGTGCTATTATGTGTTAGATAAACAGATGTCTTATATAGATATTTGAAATGATTAACAGGTTGTTATTGCATCAAATATATAGATCATGTGACATTAATTTGTCAAATGGGAAGGTATGAAGAGACGGAATTGTGCAAATATTGAGCACTTCTTTTAAGCAATTATTTTTGGAGTGGAATCACCAATCTTACAGAGTTTATTGATTCTTGTTGCTGATCTTTTTGTAGTGACATCGTCTAAGTTTAGAATCCATTCACCTGGCTTGGTCCACCCTCCTTTTGATTCTTTGTTGAGAAGACAGAAAAGCCGACCATTGACAGTAGACAGGAAACAAAAGGCTCTTACACGAAGAATATCGATTTCTCAACAAAGCGCACCAGGGAATGGCTTTTATTTAATCTTCGCTTAGACTGGCACAAAGTCACATGTATCATGATCAAAACACACTACGCTAATGCCCCACCCCACTTGGCAAAAATACAAGACATTGGAAAGGCATGAACAAATGAATTCCCTGTGAACGTTCCTTGCTTAGTCATCAATTAATCTAGTCTCTATTACAGTACATAATGTGTATTTAGTTGATCACATAATTAGTGACACATAGTGTCATCACTCGATCATAGTATATGGAATATGTCTCTTTTGTCCATGCCAGTTGGTCTACGAGATTAGCTTACTAAAAAATTCTCCACAGTGAGGAACCACTGCAAGTAGGTAAATATGTACTAAGATTAGTTGTGTTCAGAACACGGCTAATTGAGGAAGAAAAAGTTCCGGAAGAAGATTGTGTTGTGCCAAATTCTCAAGTGTGGAAGGGTTGCCTAGAAAATCAATATTCAGAATCTGGAAGTTTTAACACCAACAACTGCACTGTATATAACTACCTCAGCTACCATGCAAGGCACATGATTAAGGTTATGTCTCTCTACCTATCTATTACTTTCTTAGGATTTCTTTATCTATTCCTTCTTTCTTTCTAAAATCTATCTATCTATCTATCTATCTATCTATCACTTTCTTAGGATTTCTTTCTTTATCTATTCCTTCTTTCTTTCTAAAATTTATCTATCGCTTTCTTAGGATTTCTTTATCTATTCCTTTTTTCTTTCTAAAATCTATCTTTCTCTCTGTCTGTCTATCTATCTATTACTTTCTTAGGATTTCTTTCTTTATCTATTCCTTCTTTCTTTCTAAAATCTATCTGTGTGTGTATATATATATATATATATATATATATATATATATATATATATATATATATATATATTATAAATTAATAGATTTAAAATATGGTTTTACCGCTACACAGTGATGACCATGTTTCAGAAATGGAAGCTAAAGCCCCTGAATTTAATTTTGTTATTAAACCAAAGACATTAGTTCCATTTCCTCATCAAGCGAATTTTGGAGTAACTTACTTTTTAAAATTTACGGTTGTTAACGGCACAGGAAAGATTCATAGTTTGAGGGTTTCCAAGGTTACCGATAAATCCATTCATCTAGACAAGGGGTGGTAGAGGGTTCAATTTTTAATTTTCGTTGTCTCAGTTAATAGTTACATTTGAAAGCGGGGTTATGTTTAGGGATGGGTAGGGATGTATCTTTTAACAAATTCTGACATCCGCTAAATTCATGTCATCTGGGTTTATTTCTAACGGCAAAAATTCTTATGGTATTATTTCTATTTGTATATTTAAAGATTTTGAGGGACTGTTTAGGTTAGAATATGTTTTATCCACCTTTCTAAAAAGTTATTTTTAATATTTAATATACTATACTCCTAGTTAAAAACCAAGTAAATGTATTAGGATTACTTACAGTATTTAAAATTATTTATTCTTATCGAGTATAAGTAAATATTATTTTATTTTATTTTATTTTATGTAAACTTTATGACAATGACGGCAAAGGTGGTTAAATTATTTCACTAATTCAATAAACTTTTATTTATAAATTTAGTATTATAAATGTATATATGTATGTATAAAGGACATTTAATGTTCAATATTATATTCTATCTAACTTATTAATTTCATATGACTTTCGGTGTTCACTTGGATTCTTTTCAGTGTTTGAATTGATTTGAGAGAGGTGTTATGGTTAGAGTACGTTTTATTTAATTACAATTTTAAAAGATATTTAGGTTAGAATCTGTTTTATTTAATTTCAATTTTAAAACATTTTTAAAAATTCTACTTTCAAATTTAACTGTTTAATTTTAATCGGCTATATTTCTTTATAAACCAAGTAAATGTAATATAATTATCTACATTATTTTATTTATACCCATCAAATATGAGTATGCATAATAATCAGGTAATTTTTTTTTTTTTTTTTTTCTTTTTTTTTATAGATTATTTAAAGATTATTTAAAGAAAACTTTTGGCAATGACGACATAAAATAGCTATTTCATTTCTCTGATTCAGTAAATTTTTATTTTTTATAAACTTAGTAATATATAGTTTCTCATGTATGCATAAAGGACATGGGTCATTTAATGACCTACATATTCTAGCCCTTCTTATTAACTTCCATTTCACTGTAGGTGTAATGTAGATAATTATATTACATTTAGTTTAAAATAATGTAGATAATTATATTACATTTACTTTAGTTAATTTGCAGTGTAACATCCACTCTCAGTTCGCATTAAGAATTTCGGGAATATTTACATTTACACTATTTACATTATTCGGATTATTGTCCTCATCTTTGTTGCCATATTTATCACAATGTTTCGGCCGTTGTACACTCCGGCCCTCTTCAGGTGGTTGCAATGTTGAACTGAACCCTTTTATTTCGCTTGCTGAGGTAGACTGTTCTAGTTCCACATGCCATGTCTCCTAGTTATCTCCTTAACTAGATATTGAAATCACACTCTTTGGGTCCTGAAATCACACTCTTTTGGGATCTAACCAACGCCTTTATCCATGGTGCCATGTGTCCGTGTGAGTTCAATACCTGGTTGAGGCAGTGGAGAACTTGGAGAGGTGAATTAACAGGAGATAACTGATAAGTGACATCCATTAGACATAGCACGTGGAACTAGAACAGTCTACCTCAGCAAGTGAAATAAAGGGTTCAGTTCGACATTTCAACCACCTGACGAAGGCCGGGAGCATACAATGACCGAAACATATAAATATGGCAACAAAGATGAGGACAATAGTCCAAATAGTGTACATAATACCTCATCTCAGAAATATAGACAGATACTTACATTTATGTGTAATTGTACATGCTCCATTCAAATCTGGCTTGATAAATTTGATAAAATCTACCATTTTGGAGTTATCAACAGTGAAAGTTCGGATTCATTCATGTTGCGGGTAGCCATTACTGGCATTGTTTGCATACCATTGGCTGCAGAATAACTATCAGTGTAGGTATCATTGTGTAAACTGAGCATGTCTATATAAATAGTTCTTGTGCGTAGTAATTGAGACAAATTTAGACAAGAAAGATTAGTTCTGTGCTTAGCTTTCCCTAGTCTTCCACATTTAGCTTTCCACAGCGAATGTATGCAAACAATGTCAGTAATGGCCGCCACCAATGATGCAAATGAATCTGAACTTTCACTGACTATAACTCCAAAACAGTAGATTTCATAAAATTTATCAAGCCAGATTCAAATGGAGCATGTACGATTACACATAAATGTAAGTATTCTGGAAATTTTTAATGTGAACTAAGTATGGGTGTTACACTGCAAATTAACCTAATAAATAAAATCTTATTAAAAAAAAATCATTTTAAAAATGACTAATTTAATGAATAATTTAGTGACTTCTGTTGAATTTAGTGATTGCCTTCCTCCTTCACATTAAATAGCAAAGAATTATTTTAAACATTAGAAATTAAAGGTATTAATTTTATTTGTTATTTACTCCTATTCATGTTAAAAATAGTTTCTCTATTTTTCCGACAAATTTGATTGATGAATCCTCATTTAACTCTGGCTTAGATATATTAGGGTGAGGCGGGAGTTTCCTGTCCTTTGTAGCTCTTAATAAATTTTGTCTTTTTGTTATCTCTCCTAAACCTTGTTCTGCCATCCATTTACTCAAGCTTGCTAGGTAGATTGTCTTACTCCGCCCATCTTGCCTTCAATCTGTCCTCTGAGTGTCAGATTTTCCAAGCCCTCTTTCCTCATTATGTGCCCTAGAAATTTCACCTGTCTCTTTCAGATGTTAAGTATAAGTGTGCTTTTTGTTTCCATTTTCTCTAAAGCCAAGCCTTAAATGTATGGAAAAACATGTCCTCTGAGTGTCAGATTTTCCAAGCCCCTTTTCTTCATTATGTACCCTAGAAATTTCAATTGTCTCTTTCTGATGTTGAGTATAAGTGTGCTTTTTGTTTCCATTTCTTGTAAAACTTCATCATTGATCAGATGTTCAATCTATGGTATCCTCAGCATCCTTCTGTAGAACCACATTTCTGTTGCTTCAAGTCACTTCATCTGTTAGATCGTCCAGCATTCACTGTCATTTAGAAGGATTGACATTATGTAACAGATCTGTAATCTTTTCTTTCTTTCTAACTTAATATCTTAAAATGATCTGCTCCTGATCTCGAAAGGAGGCTTGACGGCTCCTGTTCACTAGACATTAGTCTAATTATTGTGAGCACTGAGAAAGGAACTGTTGGTCTTTTCCCTCGCACAACGTTGTGGCGCATAAATTGTTGTGAATTCTTTATCTCGTCTGTAGCTAGCTATCGTTGCATCTGTGTGAAATGTTATTAGATGCACATTTTCACGTGACAGCATCAAAGTCCCCGCCTTCTTCCTCCTAACTGGTGAGCTTCAATTCCTTGTCTCTCTGCACTCACCATTTTGTCTGCTTGCTTGTCTAGCAACCCTCATCTTCATATCTCTCTGTCATCTGTGATCGCCATTTTGTTTGTGCCACCCTATCCACCTTCTGCCCACAGGCTGAAAATTTCCTTTGCTTTTCTGCTTGGGGCTCCTCTCCAATTCGATAACATTTGTTTATTAGTGGCACACCCCATTAAACAAGGTTCTTTCCCCCCTACTCGTGTTCTGTCCGATTGATTTCTATTTCCACTCCACAAAGTCTTTTTTTCTCTCTTTTTTTCACCACCCCCACCGTCCATTATGCTTACCCACTCTGTCCTTTTACCCAAATCCTCACCCCACTCTTTAACACCATATCAGCCCCTCGCGTGCATCTACTCAACATAGTAAAGAAATAATAACCTCAAATCCTCTCTTGAAATTTCTTGAAAGCCAAACAAGTCTCCGTATTTTGTGGTATATATGACGCACATTATTCAAAGCCTGCACTTCACACAACATTGGCATTATGACTCTGGGTCCTTTTATTGAAGCTCAAAATTGGACACCTATGACGCTTTGATAACTTACAAGCTGTCGTCCCCCAAATAAACTTTTGAATGAGTTTTCTTTATAAGATGGCAAATACAGGATGCAGACTGATATTTTTAAAGATTGGTGTCACTCCAAAAATGGTTCAGATATGATGGACAAGTTTATTTTAAACAATCAAGTGTTCCGTTCTAAATTTATTTTCCCCTCACAACAGACCCATTTTAAATCTATATATCTATCTATCTATCTATCTATCTCTATCTATCTATCTCTATCTATCTATCTCTATCTATCTATCTCTATCTATCTATCTATCTATCTCTATCTATCTATCTATCTCTATCTATCTATCTATCTCTATCTATCTATCTATCTCTATCTATCTATCTATCTCTATCTATCTATCTATCTCTATCTATCTCTATCTATCTATCTATCTCTATCTATCTCTATCTATCTATCTATCTCTATCTATCTCTATCTATCTATCTATCTCTATCTCTCTATCTCTATCTCTCTATCTATCTATCTCTATCTATCTATCTCTATCTATCTATCTATCTCTATCTATCTATCTCTATCTATCTATCTCTATCTATCTATCTCTATCTATCTATCTCTATCTATCTATCTCTATCTATCTATCTCTATCTATCTATCTCTATCTATGTATCTATCTATATAATGATAAAGAACAAAGAGAAAACTTTTATCAATCTAACATGTTTGACTTTTATTAAAACTTTGTCAGAGAAAGTAAAACATATGAGATTGACAAACGTGTCCTATTTGTTCTTTATCTTATCACCCTGTCAGGTTCTGATCCATATTTTACCTACATTTGATCTTTAACTTTATATATATATATATATATATATATATATATATATATATATATATATATATATATATATATATATATATATTACATATATAAGGTTTGTTTCTTAGCTAATATATATATATATATTTTACATATATAAGGTTTGTTTCTTAGCTAATATATATATATATATATATATTTTACATATATAAGGTTTGTTTCTTAGCTAATATATATATATATATATATATTTTACATATATAAGGTTTGTTTCTTAGCTAATATATATATATATATATTTTACATATATAAGGTTTGTTTCTTAGCTAATATATATATATATATATATTACATATATAAGG
>OZ038515.1:54516566-54536566 GCA_964036315.1 Acanthosepion esculentum
CATGCAACAAATGAGGAAGTTCTAAGGAGAAATATATATCTCCAAAGATTCGCTAAAAATGAACATACATGATGAAAAAAAATGCTCCAAATTTAATAAAAACAAAAATTTATTGTCATAATCTTTATTATTAATAGGAAAGAGCAAATAAATTTTTGGGTTATTAAATTATATATTTTTTTAATCCATTTTAGAACCTGCAAAATTTTGGTTAAGTATTTTTTTTATTGTCAGTGATACCATAAATTAGTATAGGAAATTTTAGCTCTTTTTGCCGTGAAAAGCACATTGATTTGCAAATTCTTGTAAAAATCAAATAATTATCAGATTTTAATTAAACTTTCATCACTTATTCACAAATGAATGGAATTATTTTAGAAATGCTTCTTTTTTTTCAGAAATTCCTGGTGAAAATATTTTTTTTACCTTTGTTGCCTACCTCTACACACTTATTTAATTTTATGAAATTTCAAGAAAATTAAATTTTGTATGACTTAATACTTATATTAGTTATAAGCAAAAGTCCTTGGAGAACTTATATCATAAATTTTCTTTTGTAAAATAAAAAATGCTACAAAATTAAGACATTATTTAAGTAGAAAAGCAATTAAATGCTTTTATGAAGATATATAGGGTGTTTCATTAAGACGGATCAATGTCAGGAGTAAATAAATCAGTGTTATTGGTGAAAATTTATTTATTTCTCTATTGGATCGTGTTATTTAAGTCATGGCAATTATTTGTGAAAAATAATATCACCCAAATGTCTGCCAAATCTGAAAGAAAAAGAAAAAAATCATTAGATGCTTAACCTTAAGTCACATTTAAAATCGGTCCAAGTTATTGGAACACCCTTTATTATGGACACTATTATCCTAAGAAAAAAAAATGATGAATTTTTACAACAATTGTTTTGCTTCTTTTTTTTCTTTTCTTAATTTTAATTAGAATAATTTATAAAGTTTTAAATCTTTTAAAATTCTGTATTAATTCATACTGGTTACGTGATATTGTTATTAAGCAAAAACTATATTTACTAATCAGAAATAGAAATGCTTATTACAATACTACACCCCCCCACCCCCAGTATATTAAAACGAATTTTGAATTTTTTGTGTGTGTATAAATGTATCCATTTTTCTAAATACAGGCATCTATACACAACGTTATCAGAAAATAAAAGCGGTAACCAAAGTAAATTTAAAGCCAATGTACATAAATTCAATAAACCATTAGATAACTTGAAATGTTTTCTTAAATTTTTAAAATATTGGGTATTTAAAAAATTTTCTAAAAAAGCTGCTCATGTTGTATTCATTAAGTAATTTTACAGATATGTTCCCCATAGAAAAAAATTAGTTAAATTTCCCAAACTTTAGGTTATCAGTAGAACTGTCAACACCTCATAAAATCAGCCACCTCCTCAGTTAAAAATACTTTTCTGTGATAATTTAAAATAAAATAATTTGTTTCAAATCAGATTAGTTAAACTTTAAATAAGCTAATATTCCTCAAATAGGGATATTTTTTAATAAAGAGAATATTAAATATGGGTAAAATTAGTGATTTTTAGCAACCCCCCCCCCCAAAAAAAAAATTAAACAAAAACACTCTTCCCAATCAATTTAAATTTGGTTTGAAATAGCCAAGTATTTTGCTTATTTAAAAGCCTCAAGGAAGATTTTTTTTATTTCAAACCTTAGGTATTGCTTTTTTTTTTGGAGGTACCTACCTGTATGTATAGGGGTTGAACAAAATAATTGAAACACTTGTTAAATTCAAAGAAAATTTATTTAACATGCAGTTGGTCCTCCTTTAGCCTCACATACAGCTTTCTATTACGTCTAGGAATGGAATCATACAGCTTCCTGACTTCATCCAGAGGAATTTTCAGCCATTCTTCCATTAACACCTGCTCTAGCTCTTTAAGACACGAAGGTGGAGGATAGCGGCTCCTAACTTGTCGCTCCACAATGCACCACAAATGTTCAATAATATTGATATCTGGAGATTGGGGAGGCCACTCCATATGTTCTAGCTCACTTTCATGCTCTTCATACCAATTCTTAACCACTCAAGAGGTATTTATTGGAGCATTATCATCTTGAAAGATGCCATCACCATCAGGGGATAAAGTCTGGGCCATTGCATGAAAATGATCACCCAAAATGTTCAGGTAATCTTTGCTGTTGATTCTACCATGCAGTGCAACTATTGGACCGAGACATTTCCATCATATAGTGGCCCAAACTATCACTGATCCACCACCATGCTTCACTGTTGGAAGAAGGCAGTCAAGGTCCTAAGGTTCTTTGGGCTCCCTCCACACATAAACTTGCCTTGAAGTTGGAAAAACTGGACTCGTCTGAGAACATGACTTGCTTCCATTGGTCTGCAGACTAGGCATTGTGATCTCTGCACCATTTCAACCACTTCTGAAAGTTGCAAGTGGAGAGAAGAGGTTTCCTTACGGCGGCTCTTCCATGATATGCAGCCTTATGGAGCTCATGACGAACAGTTTTAGTAGAAACTGGACTATTCAGATGATTATTCAACTCAGCAGTCACTTTGGCTGCAGTAGTCCGATGATTTTTCGTCACATTGCGTTTCAATGCACATTGGTTCCTGTCAGTAAGTTTGCAAGACCGACCCAAATTGCTATGATTGCTAGAGGTTTTACCCTGTTTCTTGAATTGCGCCATAGTTCTTGATATGGTAGCTCTTGAAAAACCAAACAGTTTAGCAACCTTAGTGATCGAGTCTCCTGCCATGCGAGCTCCAACAATTTGCCCATTTTCAAACTCAGAGAGGTCACGCATTTAGCTTAAATTTGACTAAATTCTAAAAATAAATTAGCCAAAGACAGTAAATTAGATAAATAAACGTATTTACAATAGATATAACCTGCAATTACGAAGTTTTAGTTAAAGTTCTTAATATAATAGGTCTTTGAAATATAGGAGTGAAATTTGCACCTGTTCCAATTATTTTGTCCAACCCCTGTATGTGTGTGTGTATATAATATATATATATATATATATAATTATTTGAAAATTATGACATAAATGTTATAAAATCACTACAAAAATAGCTATTTTGTTTCAACACTTTTGGTGTCTTATCAAGTGATGGTGTTGAATATATATATATATATATATATATATATATATATATATATATAACATTTGGCACTTGGATGATGATGTTGTTATATTCAGCATCTGTACTCCAGAGTCCCTTAGATCAAACTTTGTATAGTTTTTACTCCACTAGTCAGGAGGTATCAATATGAATATCATTAGTACCACAAGATGTGGTTGTTGGGTTGCTGTTTAGTGAATCTTGGACAAAGTTAACACAATGGAGCCAATCCTTCTCCAGATCTCTCTCCCTCAAATTCTCTTTGAATCACATTAGATATGGATTTATGGAAATGATGCATTGTTGTGTGTGTGTGTTTTCATTTTAATTATTTATTTTAATTTATTTACCAAGTAAATTTTCAAAATGGCAATTTTTGAGACAGAATTATAGGTTCACTATTAACATTATTCAAACTATTGTCCTCATCTTTGTCGCCATATTTATTACAACATGTCGGCCGTTGTATGTTCCGGCGTTCTTCAGGTGGTTGAAATGTCGAACTGAACCCTTTATTTCACTCACTGAGGTAGACTGTTCTAATTCTACGTGCTATGTCTAATGGATGTCGGGTATCAGTTATCTCCTGTTAATTCCTCTCTCCTCAAGGACACATGGCACAGTGGATAAAGGCGTTAGTTAAATCCAATGACAGGACCCAAAGAGTGTGAGTTCAATACATGGTTAAGGTGGTGGTGGAGAACTTGGAGAGGCGAATTAAAAGGAGATAACTGTTAACTGACATCCATAAGACATGGCACGTGGAACTAGAATAGTCTACCCCAGTGAGCGAAATAAAGGGTTTTGTTTGACATTCCAACCACCTGAAGAAGGCCGGAGCATACAATGGCCGAAACATGATAAATATGGCAACAAAGATGAGGACGATAGTCCAAACAATGTAAATAGTGTACATTATACCTCATCTCAGAAATATAGACAGATACAAAATGATAGGTGTGTGTTATTGATTTGGTTAGATTAGGTTTGTTGATTTTACGTCATGTCAACTATTGTTAAGTTTGTTGGATTTTGTATGGTTTACCCAGTGACGATGGAACTCACTATTCAGCAGTTTTAGTCAGACAGACTAGCCTCATTAACCATCACCCAACGTCGAGGTACTTGCTTTTGATTATCATAAAGGGTTACAGATCAAGAAACTTGAATTTTCCTTTTCCATATCAGTCTGATGACATTTCAACTTCATATTTTGTGATATATATCCACATATGGTCACAAATTAATTTCCAAGATGGTTTCCACTACAATACCCTCGAGAGGGGGGGATAAAAGGCTATACATTCCTTCCTCACTGAAACTGGGTTGTTTTTTTTTTTTTGTCTCTTTTGCAGATATTTTTCTTCATATTGATTTTTTTTTTTCCCTCCCGAAGTATGTACATGCTAATTTTCTTATTAAATAGGCCGTGTCTTGTGGCTGGTATTGGGTGAGGCGTTTCAAGATAGAAATCTGTTAATTGCTGGATTCCATTGTTGCTGGTTTTGTTCCTTTCAATGTGTGCATGTGCTGACTCAAGACTGCATTTACTGCTGCAAAATACACTGACATTGTTAAGAAACCAGTTGTCTTATTTCTATCTGTTGTGAGAATATTTTTTCCTACACTTTTTATTTTTATATTTATTTACTCATGGTAAATAAAAAGGAAAAAAACGACAGCTATATTTTGCAGTTGCAGTGTACTTACACGAGGGAATCTCAAAAATCATCCACACTTTTGCTATAACATATCTCTAGGTTTGTCGCACTGCCTTTTTATTACTCCTTAGTGCACACTGCTAGTGGAGCAGCCATGTTTACACTGTAACAGCAGCAGAGAAAACTGGTGTGATCAAGCTCAGATTTCGATCACATAACCACAGTGGTATCAACCATAAGCATGAACAAGCAGAAGGTGGTGTGACAAACTTAAAGATATATTATGGTGAAAGAGCAGATAATTTTTGACTTACCCTTGTATAATATCGAAAACTTTGTCACTCTGCATTTTCTTGTATGCATTTTAATATTTCTCAAATATTAAACTAAACTTGAAGTTACAAGTCAAGATAATGTTTTAGACATCTGCTTCATTCCCATGCTATAAATGAAACTATTTGAACATAACATATATTTTAACATATCATATATTCCGTTGGTAAGGATGCAGGCAAAATGGTACTGCTCTAGTAAGTACCTGACTCCTCCTGCTATCCTTTATCTTTATAAGGGCCAGATCAGGCCGAAAATGGAGTACTGTTGTCATATCTGGGTGGGAGCTGCTAGGACCTCACTATCTGGTCTTAAAAGAGTTCAAACGTGTCTCCTTCTGGGTGACAAATTATTCTCCACTCTTCAACCCCTCTCCTACAGGTGGGGTGTGGCAAGCTTCTCACTGCTCTACTGCTACTTCCATGGAAAGTGCTCAGACGAACTACATTCCCTGACCCATACATACATAGGTACGTATGTACGTAAATAAATGAACCAAAGAAAGAAACAAACATTATCGGATATTTTTTCATAACTTTATTATACTTTCATGAAAATTTTTCCCCCAATTGTAATTTAGCGTATAGCTCTGTGGGGATCATTTACCCAAATTCGTAACATATACAGTGAAACCTTGGTTCTTGAATGTCTCACATGTCAAACAAATCGGTTTTTGAACAGAATATTTGAATTGAAAATGCCTCTGTTGTCAAACGAAATTTTAGTTCTCGAACAACATTGCTGAACTGAACCAAGTTAACCCAAACGGAATCATTTCTTAGTCGACCGCCATGTTGTATACATTCGTGTGTTGTGCTGTGCTTTTCTTTTCCAATTTTCTTGTACTGTGCCTTTTTTTCCCTCTTCATTAGTCCTCAGTCAAGGTTCCAAAGAAAGCTGGCAGTGATTCTGGTAAAGGAAAAAAAAAAGTTAAGAGAAAAACAATTGTTGATGATATTGTCTCTTCCATCTCGGTTTCATATGGCAGAATCAACGATCTCTACTATTCTTAGAAATAAAGAGACAATCATGTCTTTCCTTCCCTTTTCCAAACAATAACATCTTTTTCCTTCCCTTTCCACTTACGCCATCAACTCTCCTACATACAAGTATGGTAAAATTGAAGTGTTCGTCTATATTTTATCTGTTTAGTATTGAGTTTATTTATTTTTTCTTTAGATTTAATGATTTTCATTAGTTTTGTGTATAAACTTGTGCACAAAGTACTGTTGTTAAAGTTTAAATAAGCAATCATCTTGGGACCAGGAACGGATTAATCCATTTTACATTGATTCCTATCGGAAAAATAGTTTCGGTTTACGAACATTTCGGGTTACGAACGGGCTACAGGAACGAATTAAATTCATGAATCAAGGTTCCACTGTATATATAATATACTGCTCAATAAATTAAGAAAATTCAAGTGTCCTTTCTTAGTTCATTTAATATTATAGCTCTAGTTATCTACTAAACGCATTTTCGCAAATGTTCTACACATAAAATTATCATAATTTCCATGTTTTTCTCAGTTGTGTTATATTATATAAACCAAGAAAAAAAAAAAGCCAACTAGTCAATCACTCGTAATTTCTACCTTAACCTAAATTACAGTGACTATACATAACTAACAGTATGAAGTTTTTGCATGAATCTATCTATCTATCTATGCAGGCACGTTCCAGTCTTTACCTGAATTCTGTTTGTAGCTGCAGGGGTTTTAGTGATGTCTTCAACATGCCTCAGTAGCGGAGCATGGGGCCCAGTGTTGTGTGCCTGTAAATCAGATGAATGTTCCTGGAATTAGTTTTGTGTCACCCATGTAAGATGTGGGGAAGGTTGTTTTCTTACTAGAACAAACCATCCCCACTGTGAAACATGGGGAACATAACAGGGTAGGTGGAGGTAGGCAAATAATCTGCAAAAAGATCTGTGTATTTCACACCTGTCAACACATATTCCAGAATTGCTAGTGAACCTTGTGAACTCGATCAGAAATCTCCCCCCCCCCCCGATATCATTAAGAGCCCACACCTTCATTCAGGATGTACTGTCTCATCTGCACTCGAAATTGAATGTGTGCCCAAAAAGGGTGGTATGTGATTCACCTGACCGGGCGGCATGGCACCAGGTTTCCACGCTCTAACGGCAATGTCCTCTCATTCAGGTGAGGCACAGTAACCGATTCAGCAGTGTCAGTTGTACTCTTGTTGATCGTCGACTGCAAAACCCCATAGAATGTAGTGTATGCTACATAGAATGCTATGAGGTGAGTGACAGATGACACCAAGGCTGTCGAAAGAAATGTTACAAAGACTCAATCAAAACCAACCTCCACTGATGCAAGATCAGATTAAAGGAGCTAGAGAAGTGGTGGGTGCTGACCAATTGCATTTTCCATCATTGTCCTGTACAAACATTGAAGAAGACAGGCATAAGAAATTTGGTTATATGCTGCTGTAGAAATTCAAAGAAAAGCATAGAGATTAGGATCCTAATTAATTTGGCTAGAAAATTAATCTTCTTTATTTTGATATATTTTTTTCTTTACTATTACAATTATTTTATAATTTGGTGGAGCTTCAGATCATCACTTCTCACCCTGTTAACAAAAGTGTGCAAAATATTATATACATTTCAATCTTTGAATTAATTATCCACATTAAATGATACAAAAAACCATATTGAAACTATAAATTCTGAAACAGAAATATGACATAAAATAAACAAGAAAGTAAATTTTATTTATTTTATTATTTAGAACTAAAGTATCTATTGTTAATTATTCTGGGTAATTTACTTAAAAAGCAAATTACCCAGAATAACATTTTTTGTGCTAAATATGTAATGAAAAATTGTTTTTTAAGCCCCACACTAAATATGTAATGAAATTTTGTATTTTAAGCCCCGCTCTAAATATGTAATGAAAATTTACCGAATAGGTGTGAATTTTCATGCTTAATTAAAAAATAACAAAGACATTTTGATAAAATCTACTGTTTTAGAGTTATCAACAATAGAAGTTCAGATTCATTTGCGTTATGGCATGGCAGCCATTGCAAGCATTGTTTGCATACATTCGCTACTGAATAGATTTGCACGGAAGATTACATTGTTAACAGCCTTTTTACGGTTTTTACTTGGTTCGATTACTGTGCAACTGAGGACTCATTGTATGCGCAATAATCAAGACTGTTCCGCAGCATATATATGCAAACAATGCCAGTAATGGTTGCCGTGATGCGAATGAGTCCAAACTTTTATTGTCAATAACTCCAAATCGGTAGATTTTATCAAAATCTCTTTGTTATTTTTGAATGAAGTATGGAAATTTACATCTAAATATAAGTATTCGGTAAATTTTTATTACATATTTAGCGAATAGAACTCACTACTGGATTGACTTGCAATGACCTTGTGCATAACTGTTACCTTTATTCTTATTGTACTGGTTTTTACAATAAACCTCTACTTATTTTATCCACCTTGTTTTTCAAGTATATATTCCTATTAGCATGGAATATAACACTTTATGTAACAAATAATAGCATTTTTAAATAAATTTGAAGTATAAAAACAGAATCGAAGAATCTGCTTTGGAAAAAATGTCTGTTATAAAATTAAAAATAGCAAAAACTTCAAATTAACTTTCTTGGGAGAATCTTTGTAATATTAGTAATAAGAAAGACCAGGGAAAAAAAATCAAGATTAATAAATTATTTCTTTAAATCAAGTAAAATTAAAATATTGCATTTCAGTATAAGAAGGTAGTAAAAATTGAATATACTTTAATTTTTAATAAACAACGACACAGAAAAGGTATAAAGTTGATCATTATTGGATTTGCTTTTAAGAAGTAAAATTTCATCAAGAAGAATATTAACTTTAAGTGAAAAATACTAAATTAACTTACAAGTAACAAGTTCAGGTTTCCTAAAATTACATTTTTTTTTGTGAATTTCTTATAAAAAAAAAGGTTCGTTTTTGCTATGAAAAATAAGGTAATATAGCAAATTCGAAAGAAATAAAATAAATTTTATACATACTTAAATAAGTTATTCCAAATGTAAAAAACCCCAAAAATCTCTTAAGCCAAGTACAGAAGTGAACTACTGCAAATCCAAACCAAAAGAACGCCCTCCCTAATGAGATTTGGGATCAGTCTCCAGTTCTTAACAAGAGATGCATGATGACATGGCCTTAAACAAAGATTGCAATGTTATAGAAAATCTATTTTAATTATTTTGAATACCGTTTTTTTTGTTTTTTTTTTTAATAAGGCCATTCCCTAAAAAGGACTTAATAGAATTATTCCTTTAATAGATATATATATATATATATATATATATATATATATATATATATATATATATATATATATATATATATATATATATATATATACAAATGAAATGGGAATGAATCGAATATAAATTCAAACGTTCATAACATTAATTTAGAAATAGGTCTCAATACAATTCTTTTTCTTTTTATGTGCCATGTCCTTTCAGGACATGGGCGATCATGGCTCTCCACCTCCCTCTATCCCTTGCAGCTCTCAAGTTCCTCCCCACTGCTTCCTCCCCCAGATCATCTTCTGTCATCCACTTGCTTAAGTCTGCCAGGTATGTCCTGTGTTGTTTTCCCTTGTCTCTCTTTCCCTCTATTTGACCTGTGAGTATCAGATTCTCCAGGCCCTCCTTCCTCATCATGTGTCCTAGAAACTTCAGCTGACTCTTCCTGATATTAAGTATAAGCTTCCACCTTGTTTGCATCTTCTCTAAGACCTCATCATTGCTAACAGGCTCAGTCCATGATATCCTTAGCATCCTTCTGTAGAACCACATCTCTATCTCCTTGTGTCTCTTCTTCATATTTGAGGAAAGAGCAATATTTCTTATTATAGGATATTACAGTAGAACATGTGTAAAAAACCACTACATAAATGCACTCCTGTTTCAATGCACATTATTGCATCTCATCAAGCAGTAGTAAATGGGGATTATTACAATTTTTAATATTTGCTTACAAACAACCTCTTGTCCCATGAGAAAAGAAGAAAGAAAATACGAGCAAGCAAGAAAGAAAGACACAAGATATAGTCTCTTTTACAGAGAAAAGGAAGAAGAGAGAAAAAAATAATATAAGGAAAATATAGAAATGTAAAATAGCCAGACATGTTATGTTGATAATCGGTTCAACCAATCAAAAAATATGTAGCGGTTTTTATATTTTATAAATCAAGAACAATTTTAGGAGAAAGAAAAAAGTGGAAAAAGTTTTTGTGTGACGTGTGTCGTCCTTTGAGACTTCATTGGACTAAGTTTATATTTATGTTAATGCAACTACACGTGCACAAACAAGATACTTTAGGAATTTTAAATTTAAAAATATTTTTTCTTTTTAATGTGTTTTGAATATATAATCTAGCTGATTTCATTTAAATTCTTTTTTCTTGGTATTTCCATCACTTTTGTTATTAAATATCCCACATTGTGATAAAAGACGATACGTATCAAGTCCATGACTGATAAAATAGTTAAAATACTTTTAAAAAAAGAATGACAATTATTTTTTTTTTTTAACTTAAGCTAAAACGAATTAGCAATAAATTATTATTCTTTTAGAAATGGTTAAAATACTCCTGTTTTCAACTGCATGAAAAAGTATTTTTGAGTGAACTAGCAGAATACATTTTTCATCAGTTATTTTCTCTACCCCAACCCTTGCAATTTAATTCGTTGCCGAGTTGTTCCTGAGAACAGCCGTTTTTAAGAGTCACACTTTTATTGTCTGGTGAATAATGCCTTTCCGGCATTCTACTTTAAATATTTCCCCAAAATATGATTAGCTTGAATTATTCGCTGTGATCAGGCCTGATCTTTCTTTACATTTTAGTCGCCTGAGGGAAGAGTTAGATTAATTTCTCAAAAGGAAGTTTAGTCTTTTATTATGTTGATTAAAAATGACATTACTGCACAATCATGTCATGTCTTGTAACTGAAACTTGTGTTTATTTTAAACCAGTTCCTATAATAAGAAGAGACGAAGCATGCAATTTACTTAACTCATATCCACTGCTTATAATTAATATTTACTGTATTTGACGGCCTATAAGATGCACAGGTGTATAAGATGCACCCTAATTTCAGCAGAGAAAATCAAGAAAAAATTAGTAATTAGTAAAATTAGCAAAATTATTAGTAAATGGTATAGCCTAGGCTATATTTATGAGGTATTATTTTGGTTAAACAAGCCATGATTACAATTAAATGAAAAATAATATGAAAGAAAGAACACGATCCTATAAAAACTTTATTATATCCTTTATATGATCTGTACAACCTGCGTCTTGTAAACGTCTTAGCGGAATAATTAGGATATAAAAATTCTGATTGTATTTATACTAATGCAACTGGAAGTTATCGCAAGAAAAATATTAATGAAACAAATATATTTTACAAATATATAATTTGAATTTATTATATATAATTTTAATGAAACAAAGTACTAATATTAAACGTGATGAAATTAATATAATGAATATTATCAATAACACTTTTAATCTGCATAATAGCCTTTTAAATAATGACAATAGGTATATGAAAGTTACTCTATAGTCTAAGCTAGTAGGAATTGCCAGATAGCTAAATTCGGCCGACCATTGCGAATTTTGAACCTACATATGGCATATAAGACGCAGGGGAATTTTAGTAAATTTGTAACACAGATTATTAGATTCATGATAATTTATATTATGGTGCTATTAAAATGGATTTTACCGTATTTGACGGCATATAAGACGCACGGGTGTATAAGATGCACCCTAATTTCAGCAGGGCAAATCAAGAAAATATTAGTAATTAGTAAAATTAGTAAAATTATTAGTAAATGGTACAGCCTAGGCTATATTTATGAGGTATTATTTTGGTTAAACAAGCCATGATTACAATTAAATGAAAAATAATAGGAAAAAGAACACGAGCCTATAAAAACTTTATTATATCCTTTATATGATCTGTACAACCGGCGTTTTGTAAACGTCTTAGCGGAATAATTAGGATATAAAAATTCTGATTGTATTTATACTAATGCAACTGGAAGTTATCGCAAGAAAAATATTAATGAAACAAATATATTTTACAAGTATATAATTTGAATTTATTGCACATAATTTTAGTGAAACAAAGTACTAATATTAAGTGTTATGAAATTAATATAATGAATATTATCAATGATGACACTTTTACTCTGCATAATAGCCTTTTAAATAATGACAATAGGTATATGAAAGTTACTCTAAAGTCTAAGCTAGTATGAATTGGCAGATAGCTAAATTTGGCCGACTATTGCGAATTTTAAACCTACATATGGCATATAAGACGCAGGGGAATTTTAGTAAATTTGTAACACAGATTATTAGATTCATGATAATTTATATTATGGTGCTATTAAAATGGATTTTACCGTATTTGACGGCATATAAGACGCACGGGTGTATAAGATGCACCCTAATTTCAGCAGGGCAAATCAAGAAAATATTAGTAATTAGTAAAATTATTAGTAAATGGTACAGCCTAGGCTATATTTATGAGGTATTAATTTGGTTAAATAAGCCATGATTACAATTAAATGAAAAATAATAGGAAAAAAAACACGAGCCTATAAAAACTTTATTATATCCTTTATATGATTTGTACAACCTGCGTCTTGTAAACGTCTTGGTGGAATAATTAGGATATAAAAATTCTGATTGTATTTATACTAATGCAACCGGAAGTTATACCAAGAAAAATATTAATGAAACAAATATATTTTACAAGTATATAATTTGAATTTATTGCATATAATTTTAGTGAAACAAAGTACTAATATTAAGTGTTATGAAATTAATATAATGAAGATTATCAATGATAAGACTTTTGATCTGTATAATAGCCTTTTAAATAATGACAATAGGTATATGAAAGTTACTCTAAAGTCTAAGCTAATGAGTTGCCAGGTAGCTAATTTCAGCCGACTATTGCAAATTTTAAACCTACATATGGCATATAAGATGCAGGGGGATCTTAAAAAATATTTTTACCTAAAAAAAGTGTGTCTTATATGCCGTCAAATACATTTTTACATTTTTTTTTCTTTATATATATTAATATTTTTATTTTTTTTGGTTTATCTGAAAAGGTTATTCTGACACAAGGCTAAAAAATATAGAGTTCCCATCAACGAATAGACTTGCAATGGCTAGTGAGCATGTTAACCATTACTCCGTAACAGATCATCGCAAAACCAGCAGGTCTTACCCCCTACCCCAATGTATCAGTGATCGATAACATATTGGTTAAGTTATTTATATATAGTGAGTAGAATATTGCCTGAACATTTGTAAGTAATGTTAAATTTTAAAAAGTTCATTTTTAACACATTAAAATTTGTAAAAAATAGTAATAATGTAAAGAATAGTTAAAAATGTTGTAAAATTTAGTAATAACATTACAAATTATAATAAGTATATTGGATTAGAAAAAAAAAAAAAAATATAGGCGTGTTTCTAATCTAAAAGATGAGCCTACTTCCTTGTCAGCCAGTTTTGGTTCAATTGAAGACAATGCCAAATGTAGTTGAGAAAGGATTTGCATTGCATTGCTGTATTTTGTTTGAATGACTCATGCCTGCGGTGCCTGTCTTGCTGTGGTATATTAAAGGAAATTGCAGAAGAGCTTTGAAAATACTATTAATGAACTCTAGAAATTCTACTTTTAATTTTGTCCATGTCGTCTACAAAATCATTTTTATTACCTCCATCAACAACTGCATAGTTTGGTTTGCCTACTGATATCAATACGTAAGCCACATTTAGTAGCACTGGTCTGCCGTTACTTCTAAATAATTCTGATCTAATCAAGATGATACGTATACATCTTTGGATTGGCCTTGGTTCCAGTGCAATTCATTTCTTGCTTTGTAATAGTAAAAAGCAAATAAGAAAAGGTGAAAATTTATTGTGTGCATGTGTGTAATAATAATGTTTATTTAAAATTTATTTCTTTTCGTATTTTTAATCTTTTGTTGGACTTAAACTGACTTTAATTAACTGTAATGAAGTTATTTAAATTCATGCTTCATTTTTTGCTCATTAAAATATAAATAGTGATGTGATTTAACTTTTGGTACGATTTAAAGTTTCGTAAAATGAAAACGATTTTGAATTTGACAGACAAGAATTTTCTTGATTTGTTTGTATTGCATCAAAACATAGTTTTATTTAGTATCTGTCTATATCTCTGAGATGAGGTATTATGTACACTATTTACATTATTCGGACTATTGTCCTCATCTTTGTCGGCATATTTATTACAACGTTTCGGCCATTGTACACTCTGGCCTTCTTCAGGTGTCCTCAAGGACACATGGCACAGTGGATAAATACATTGTATGTGCAGTTGAAATAGATTGTATATGATTCTGCTGTAGAAATACATTGTACATAGTTTTGCAATAGAAATAAATTGTGATTCTACAATAGAAATGCATTATACGTAGGTCCGCAGTAGAAATGTTGTTAGATCCAGAGACAGGACCAAAAGAGTGTGAGTTCAATACCTGGTTAAGGCGGTGGAGAACTTGGAAAAGGGAATTAACAGGAGGTAACTGATACCCGACATCCATTAGACATGGCACGTGGAAGTAGAACAGTCTACCCCAGTGAGCGAAATAAAGGGTTCAGTTCAACATTTCAACCACCTGAAGAAGGCCGGAGCGTACAACGGCCAAAACGTAATAAATACGGCAACAAAGATGAGGACAATAGTCCGAATAATGTAAATAGTTTTATTCACAGTTAAATTAAATAATTTAATTTATCTGTAATTATTTAATTTTAATATTTACATTCTGGCAATGTCAGGTAGTCACGATTGTTTCAAATAAAACTAAGAGATCTATGAACCATTGGTGTCACCTTTTGAGAGAAAATTATGATGTATTGAGTGAATAATATTTATTTAAAAATTATAACATATTAATGCTATAACATCACTACAAAAATAGGCTTGCAACACCATCACTTGACAAGACACCCGAAGTGTTGAAACAATATGGCTATTTTTGTAGTGATGTTATAACATACATGTTATAATTTTTAAATATATATATATATATATATATATATATATATATACACACACACACACAATATAATTTTATATAAGTATTTAGAAAAATATGACTAACTGTAAAATTTCTTATATATATATATATATATATACATATATATATATATATATATATATATATATATATATGTATGTATGTTAACCTGAATAAACTGTCACTTAGCTGATTGATATTACCTTCAGTATTCCGACATCAGAGTTTGATAAGCGTACTTGTCTATCCACTCTTCATGGGGTGTCAGTAATTTACAATTTTTTATTTTAATTTTTTTCTTTTATGCATATTTAACACTGGTGTTTGTTTTCTTCTGTATTCTCTGTCTATGTGTGTGTGTGGCTGTACGTTCATCTCAGCAGATATGTTTGCACCTATGTGCGTGTGTGTAGGAGGTTGTGACCATTTTGTCCTTATTTCTTTTCTCTTACTTTACACCCGCTTATTTAGCATTCTTTCATCTATGCTTTTAATGCACATGATACATGACTGGCCAATGAGAATCGAACCAAACAAAACTGAAAATGCCAATGTTGCGTCTTTGTGTCTTTTTTTCTCTCAATCCCTGACAAAAATCTTTAATAAAAGTGAAACGTGTTAGATTGATAAATGTTTCCTGTTTGTTCTTTATCTTATCATCCCGTCAGATTCTGATATGTATTTGAACTTATCTTATATACATGTTTGTGTGTATGTGTGCAAATGTTGTCATGTCTGAAATATTTTAGGAGGTATTTAGCTTGGCCATGTGTCTTTCTGTTCTGTATGACTTGAAAATGAACTGTCGTTACTCAGTATTTCACAGATTAATGAAACTACAAGATAAGCAGAATGTGAAAATGTTATTATTATCCCTTGATTTATTCAAACTGTTTTCTTACTGGTTGTTGTAGTGACATTGTTTCGATTATTGTACACTCCGTCCTTTTTCACGTGACTCTCATTTCCTATAATATTCTTAGAATTTTGGACTGAACCATTTGTTCAGTTGACAAATCTTATTTTGTCTTTTTGTTAATTCTTCCTTGTGACATCACTTCTGCTCATTCCATTGTCTGACCCAGGGATGGAACTCGTGACCATCTGGGGAAACTCTCATATTGTATTTAGTTCTATGCTAAGCTTACTGAATATAACAGACTACAACAACCAAAGCATGACTATTATACCCAAGATGAACCATATATAGTGCAGTTTGATCTGTGTATTGTTACTGTGGCTTTGTGTCAGACTAAGCCAAGTAATGGTTAGCTAGGTTGTCAGCTATTTAAACTGACACACTGTTATGACCTTGTGCCAGACTATTCAATGCTGGATAAATAACCGTTATAAGCTAATAGTAGAGGCTTACTGTAGCATGATGATTGGTTAGTTAGTAAAGCAGACTACTTTGCTGGTATTCTGATTTTGCATCTCACCAGAGCCCCTTTCCAATGACCTTGTGTCAGGCTAACCTAACAGCACTAAGTAACTGTGTTAATTTTGGATGTCTACCGTAGTACAATAGATATTTAATGCGCTGAGCAGATTATTTCGCAAGTGTAGTGAGCTTGAGCCTCACTAGCTGCTTCCCACTTGTAGCCTTGTACCCTACTAAGCTTGATCAACGTATTATATCAGGAAATGTTGAAAGAGTATAGCAAATACTCTACATTTTTTACTTGATTTTGTATCAGTGTATTTCTTTGTGACAAGAAAAATATAAATATTTATTCACCGCTTTGATAGTGAAAACTATTTTTAATGTTTTTAATTTCTTTTATCTATAAAATATATTGTGGACACTATCAACTTAAAAGTTATTTTTCGCTGAATAATGACTCTTTACAAGAATTGTTTTCATTTTTAAAAATTTTACTTAGAATAATTTTATAAAGTTTTAAAATTCAGTATTAATTTTTAGTGGTCAAGTGATATTTGCTAATCATAAATGGAAAAGCTTACTACTATACAGCGACTGCCAGTATTTTAAAAATAATTTTGAATTTTTTTGTTTGTGTATAAATGTGCTGATTTTTGTAAATATGTCCATACACAACATCAGAAAATAAGAGCGGTAACTATAGTAAATTTATAATTCATTTGTAATTTTCTAACATTTACTCAACAAGCGTCTTCATAAGAATGCCAAATCAAATTACTTGAAATTTAATAAAATATTTGAATGTTTCAAATATTTTAACTTTTTAAGATTACTGGGTCGTTAAAAATGATGTAAAAAAAGATGTTTGTTGCATTTGTCATGGAATTTTACTACAAATATTTCCCCCCTTAGATGCATATTTCTCGCAAGCATCAGGTTATAGATAAGTGTGTCAACTCATAGTAAAAACACCCACCTCCGTGTTAGAAATGATATTTCTGTGATAGTTTAAACTAAAAGTAATATTTATTTGAATTCAGATTAATTAAACTTTAAACCAGTTAATGTTCCTTAAATAAAGTTTTAGAAAAGTATATTTTATTTTTGAAAGATTGTTTTAATAATAATTCCCTTTAGAATTATGCTATTTTGACAAATTTGTCTATAGGCTTGATTTTAATAAGTAAAACAAAAACAATAATTTCAATCAATTCAAATTTGGTTTAAGATAAAGCAAATTATTTTGCTTATCGGAAATATTAAATTTAATTTGTTAGCTTGCAGTTAATACTAAAATAAAAAGCTTCAAGAAATATTTTAATTTCTTAAATTAGGTAATGCTTTTTGGTGAGGAGGTACCTACCTACACACACACACACACACACACACACACACACACACACACACACATATATATATATATACAATAATAATATAGGCTCCTGAAAAATTAATTTCGGTTGAGCTCTCTGGGGAAGGAAGTGTGGGTTTCTAAACAGTGACTATTAAGGCTGATATAGCAAAACTCTTCGGTAAAGCGAATTGAGTACTGTCGGTCACTATGTGTTTATCTAAAGATAATTACGGTAAAATTCACCTTATTCCTGCCGTGCGCCGACGGCTTAGTGGTAGAATTTACAACTGACGCCAATTCAGTTGGTTTTCGATCCTAGGCTAGAGGCAACTGGACGTCTAGCCACACTGAAGAGCTGTGATACAGTGAGACAGTCTGTCTGTGGATGACAATAATATATATATATATATATATATATATATATATATATATATATATATATATATATATATTATATATATATAATATATATATATATATATATTTATATATATATAATATATATATATATATATATTTATATATATATAATATATATATATATATATATTTATATATATATAATATATATATATATATATATTTATATATATATAATATATATATATATATATATTTATATATATATAATATATATATATATATATATTTATATATATATAATATATATATATATATATATTTATATATATATAATATATATATATTTATATATATATATTTATATATATATAATATATATATATTTATATATATATAATATATATATATTTATATATATATAATATATATATATTTATATATATATAATATATATATATTTATATATATATAATATATATATATTTATATATATATAATATATATATATTTATATATATATAATATATATATATATTTATATATATATATTTATATATATATTTATATATATATATTTATATATATATTTATATATATTTATATATATATATACACACACACACTATTTCAGTCAGGAGCATCGATTTGTACACAGGTTTACAATAGAAATGCATTGCACGTGATTTTGCGATAGAAATGCAATATGCATGATTGCACTGTAAGAATCTATAGAAAAGTAGCAACTAAGGGATAGTCAATGGTCAGGAATTCAGTCAAACATCAATGACTGAATATGTCTATTCTACATGCATTAACTGTAAATATCGATGATTTTGCCATAGAAAATTCCTTGTAAATGAACTGGAATAAACTGAAAAGTCGTGAATAAAGATTTTATCATTAGTCTGAAATTAAAGCAAGCATTAATGATAAAACAAGGCAATTAGTTGTCTTCCTTCAAGACTAGTTACCAAACAAAAGGAAGCCCAGCTAATATTTTACACACGGATGTGGCGTGGAGATGGATTTGTGCCTTTCCCTAGAGCATTAATGCAAAGTGAACACAAACTGTCTCGGGCGTAATTTGAACTCTGCACTCAGATTCCATGCTACGCGCTGTTAACCAGTAGGCCACCAACATTTCCCCTTTATTAAATAGCAATTTAGATGAACTTTTTTGACAGAATACTGCTTGATTCTATAAAGCAACAATGACTTGTTTATCTGTAAACTCATTTCAGATTTTATTGTCCTCTTTTTTGATCAAAGGTTCTTCAGCAACTAGAGCATAGTGTGCTGGTTTTGGTAAGCTGTTGCTTGGGATTTTTTAATCTTCTTGGTGCTTCACAAAATTGACCTTGTGCTGAGGTTGGCCTAATTCAACAAATATGATTTCTGATTAGTCTCCTTTTCTTCTTAATTTCAGTTACTTAACAGTGCGGGTTATAAATCAAGTAAGAGGTCTTGGTTAGACACAAACTCTCAGCGATGTATAGGTAATAATTAAAGTTATTTTAATACAACCCCAAAGGACTACATATTTAAAACGGTTGAACTAACAAATTAAAGTATAAATATTAATGTTTTCATACCGCTCAAGGTGTAACACACGGTTGAA
>OZ038515.1:54541566-54549066 GCA_964036315.1 Acanthosepion esculentum
TTGGCCAAGGTAAGTAGATTGGTCCCGCCTTAATGGTAGTAAGCAGGGGATCTAGACTAACGGAATTATAAAGGCAGGTGCTCTGTAGAAAAAAGCTGGGAGGGTTGACTAAATTTGAAATAGAAAGGAACATTAGAAGGAGTAATTAATGAGAACTTGTACACCAAATAATCTGACCCCTGAACCCACCTGTCACTTAAAATATTAATTAGAA
Organism: Acanthosepion esculentum; assembly: GCA_964036315.1. Classification (NCBI taxonomy): domain Eukaryota; kingdom Metazoa; phylum Mollusca; class Cephalopoda; order Sepiida; family Sepiidae; genus Acanthosepion; species Acanthosepion esculentum. The sequence goes on from OZ038515.1 coordinate 54,541,781, forward strand.
CAGAGATTTTCATTTGAGAGAGAACATCCTGATCTGTAATAGACACCCTATCTATGTTGAGAGAGAAATTCGAAGAACATCTCAAAGGCAAATTTTGGTGATTAACTTATTGAGTGAAGATCCAAGACCACACTAGACTAAAAAGGGTTAAAGAGAAAGCGTGAAATAAAAAACAGTTTTTTTTTTTTTTTTAAACAAAACCGATTTTAAAACAGTTTTTTTAAAACAGGCATCTTACACCGTCACTTTTTTGCTGTCTGCAATGGAAAAATTGTCACTTCATCCAAAACAATCCAAGACTCCTTCAAATCTTAAAATTACATGTAGATGGGTGTCTGTCTGTCGGGTGTCTTGGTGCAATATTTGGTTACTGGGACTGAGACCAACCCTGAAGCAGAGATAAAAAATATAATCACCAACTTGAAACAACAAATCTGCCACTTGAAGCAAAGATAAGCAGTCAAAGGTCAAATCTTTTTAATTATTGTCTAAATGTGAAGGCCAAAGGCAAATTTCACTATCAGCTCGGAAATTAAGTAGAAAATGCAATTCTGAATGAATTGCCCCACATAAGGTAATCAGATATTTTTCTCTCCATGATAATTCTGCACAGGAATTTGTTTCTGTTTTAGACTGAGTTCGGTAAAATAAATAAAAACAATGCATTTTAGTAATACACTATGTTTACCCTTATTCTGAACGACCATTTAATAATAAAAAAAAATCAGTGTAGTTTACATTCTGTTATAAAATCCACAATTCTTATATTATCACATTAACACTTTGTAATTTACACCTCTAGTAAATTATAACCAAAGCAACTGATTTTATTTACCTATAACCCCCCCCCCCCCACTAAGGTAGGATTAGAACACAAGGTCATTAATTTTTTTATGTAGAGTGCCCATACACATACATATGGGTCAAGGAAGAAAATTGCCCTGTCCCTGTGACACAACCAGCTGGCGTCGATATTACACAGACCCCCACATTTCTTAGTACAATGAAGAAAGTGCTGCCACAGGGTTGGAATCAATAGAATCCTTATAAGAAGAAACCATGTAAGTTCTTATCTTAGCATCTAAAAAACAAAGAACTTGTTTGCAAGGGAAAGTTTGTATTTTTCTTCTCTTTTTGTATCATTTTTTTTTGTTTGCCCGATCACTGACTTCATTAGACAGGTTGCAGATCTTTCGTTCATCCTGCCGACTGTTGTTTTTTTTTCTCCTCTCCTTTAGAACCTGCATTTTAATTTTAAGATGGTCATTCTACGTCATCTTTACATTTATACAATGACTATGATTAAGAGGCGGTCAAAGACTCCGCTATAAAGACTTCATCAAGCTGGACCTAAAAGCAATGTAGGTCAATGTAAACAGCTGTCTATGGACCATCCTGCCTGGCACTGAAAGCTTCATACTGGAGGAGCAACAATTTAAACATTGAGGCGAGCCATTTAGCATCGAGCATGGGTCTGGTGACATAGCCTTCAAGATATTCAAACTGCCGAATCTAGATGAATGTTCTTATGTCTTTGTCAAATACAATGGACAATTGATGATGTTCATAGAAACATTTATCGTGTCTTATTCCTTTGTCGTCTTCAACAACTTCCTGTTCAGGACATGTATTTGATTTTGTCATTATTATTACTACTATTACTACTACTCCTCCTCCTACTACTACTACTACTAATACTACTTCGATCTTTCTTCTCTTCTTCAGCCTATCACATTCTTGATCATTTTTCTAAAAATACGATGTAGTTTGCAACAAAGTTTTACTCATCAGATAGGTGTTGTTTTATCCCAGACAGCTCCGTTACCACAGATCTTCCACAGCCTCTAAACACACATAGCAACTAATTTTGGCTTTTGTTGAGAGGACTTTCTATGCATTTACATTTGCAGCTACTTTTTCGGTGGCAACAGGTGATGATTACGTCATTCAGTTGTTCCGTCTTTGGATCTTCCCCCAAGTCGTTTGTTACATGGCTCTTGAGAATCTTGTCTAAATGGCTAATGCCACTATTACGAATATAGTGGTTATGAAAATAGTCTCATACAGTTATGACCAAACAATAGTGTCCACTAGTTTTGTATCTCAGACCGAATCTGTTTCTCATTGATTTTTGTTTATTAATTGCTGCAAGTTATTTTGTGTCTCTACTGATCCTAACAGCTCAGGCATTTTTCTTGGCGTTATATTAGGATTTTTTCTTTTCACTTAAGGTTCCATCCACCTATTAACCGAAACGTTGACCAAAGCTTAGTAGGGATATCTGGTTTCGAATTATTTCAAAATATTTGGTTTGAGGGCCGGCTCAAGGTTCTGGCAACTTGGACAGTCATCTGGGATGCCATCAAGGCCAAGAGCACCATTATGGCACTATGTCATTTGTTTGGAATCTTTCAAAACTAAAGCTTATAAAAACATACATGATTCAAGAGAAATTTAAATTCTTTGGTTATTTTGTCAATAGAAAATGATCTTGTAAAGAAGATAGGTGTAGAAAGTGCCATGAAAAGATTTGCAGATCTGAAGGCTACAAAAAATGTTTTAGCTAGGATAATGAATGTTTTCTTTAGCATGTATTAAGTTGTATATTATAATAAACTCATTATTCTATATTTTTGTTATATTCCTTGCTAATAGCTTGAGCATGGCTCTTGAGAATCTTGTCTAAATGGCTAATTCTACTATTACGAATATAGTGGTTATCAAAATAGTCTCATACAGTTATGACCAAACAATAGTGTCCACTAGTTTTGCATCTCAGACCGAATCTGTTTCTCATTGCTTTTTGTTTATTAATTGCTGCAAGTTATTTTTTTTCTCTACTGAGATTTTTCTTGCCGTTATATTAGGATTTAAAAAAAAACATACTTGCAGTCATCCATAACTCAAGACTAATTCTTTGGCTAATTTGTCAATCACACATGATTGTGTAAATACAATACTTGGCATAGCTATTAATTCATTATCAGAGAGATTTGAACAGTTCCAAAGTTTCAATAACGCATGGGATTTTTAAATAACCCAAAAGATCTGCCAGATAAAAATAAACTCAAAGTTGCATGTCAAAGTTTGGAGGATAAGTTACGGTACCAAGAAAATAGTGATATTAATGGATGTGATCTCTTGACTGAACTGAATATTACAAAAGAATTATTTCCTGAAGATGTAAAGCTTCCAATAAAAGTCGTTAGGTTCATAAACATTAATAGGTTACAGGATGTCATACCAAATCTATGAGTTGCATTGAGAATACTACTTACTATACCCATGACTGTGGCCACCAGAGAAAGAAGCTTTAGTAAACTAAAGCTTATAAAAACATGTGGTTGTCCATAACTCAAGACAAATTAAATTCTTTGACTTCTTTGTCGATAGAAAATTATCTTGTCAAGAAGATAGGTGTAGAAAGTGTCATGAAAAGATTTGCAGATCTGAAGGTTAGAAAAATGTTTTAGGTAGGATGAATGTTTTTTTTTAGTTTGTATTAAGTTGTATTTTGTAATAAACTTCATTATTCTATATTTTCAGTTATTCTCCTTGTGAACATTTAAGTTCAGCTTGCTCAGGGTGCCAGCAACCCTAGGGCCATCACTGTGTACAGTGCATGGATTATAGACTCCCCAGAAGCCAAGCATCCCATGTGTAGTTCAAGAATAGACACTGTAGGTGTTAAATTAATAGATACTGTCAGCTTCCCCTAGCATTCTTGGTGTCAGGTGTCCCAAGAAGAGTATGTCGAATTGAGTTCTAATATACTGTAGATGATGATGATAATATTATTGAGTAATAAAAAAAGTATTTCTGGTGTACAAATATACAAAGCCCAATATACCTGTTGTGACACACAGTCTGATAAGTGTATACCATGCCCATGCATCACAGCCAAATATGTGCTATGTGAGGCCCAGTTAGAAATAGCTTCATGTTGTGTAATCCATTTTGTTCAGAAAGTCTTTGATTGAGGGTGTTCTCAACTATCTAGATGTAATTCCCAAGTCAATTTTAAACTTAAAAGAAATTTAACACGACACACATGATGCTATGTCAATATTCTGCTCATGAACAGGTGCCCAGTGCTTCAGCAACTAGGGGACATACTCAAGTCATTAAGGTCAGGCAACTGAAAAACAAATCTCTGGTAGTGGATGGGATATTTATTGTTGCACATCTTAATTCCCCAAAACAAAAACCTGACGTTAACACCTCCAGTCAGTTAAGATCAGAAAACACTACTGTATTTATTATTATCAACAGTATTATATATATATATATATATATATATATATATATATATACACAGCAAAAAAACAAAAATTCCCTCACCATGGGAATAGTCTATTTCAAGCTGGTCTGTATGCAGCTATCATCAGCCCCTAAGTGTCTATTGCAGAGCATTGTTTTAAATTTATTTTTAATGTTAGTCCTCCTCTGGTAGATGCCTTGTTAATGAGAAGGGGCTTGTGTTAGCGACTGGTGGAGGGCGTAAGGTATCTTATTCAGGGGAAGTTGTCTGGGGTTGGAGTTTATTTATGGCTAGAACCTTTCGTTGTTTGTAGCTAAATTTGTTCCTACTATGTGGCTTTTCTATACAAGCACCAAGTGTTTACCTAGGATTCACAGTAAATAGTTTTTATACTACAAGGGTCCAATATTATTAATAAGTGACGGTGGATTTAAACTTAAAACCAGTTAAGATTAAGGTAAATTAGTTGAATGATAGATTTATAGATTGTGGGTAATACCAGAGCACCCATGGAATAAATCATTCTGTTCAACACACTTATATATGCGTACATATCTTCACACATATATATATATGTACATTTACATACATATATGCCACTATACGCACACATACACCCCCACATATATACACATGTATTCTCATGTAATTTTGAATCTGTTCCTATGTCTACATTTCATAATTAGTTCTCTCCATTGATTTAATAGTTTGCATTGATCTTTATATATTATTATCCTGATTTTTTTCTTCTAAACATAGCTTGCAGCTATCCCTAAAACTATTGGGGGTGTTTGATATATACTCTGTTATAATAAATGCACCGAGCTCTCTGTGGACCAGTTTTAATAATTAATATTATTAGGATCCACTCGGATTATATGCTAACGAATCTATTACTTGTACTATATATGATGGATTCTCCCATTGTTTTCAATGTATGAGTGTGTTTCAGTTCAGTTTTTATGCTTATGTTTCGTATGAGGCAACAATACTAGATGGGATTTGCAAACAAATCCACACAAAGGGCATACTCAAGGGTTGACTGTCATATGGGCTGATGTATTAGCCCGAGATTTAGTGTTAATTCTTAATTCTCTCAGATGATTGAGACGATTCTTTTTAAAGTTAGTTATACCTCAGTAGCAGGTGTTTCTCCAGTTTGCTCGGTTTTCAACAGCGAGTTCAAACTTCTCTATAGGGATGTTTGCATCCCTATATATATATATATATATATATATATATATATATATATTTCTTCATGTAAGACTTTGGTGGTATAGACCCCAGGGCCCCAGTAATAACTGGGACAATCCCATATTGAGGCTGAATTCAGTTCAGGATATGATATGCTTTTGACTTCAATATTATAGTCATCATCATCATCATCATCATTATTATTGTTTTTAGATAAAATGGAATCAAAAGAGACACTTATACTTAATGTTAGTAAGAGACAGTTGAAATTTCTACAGCTCATAATGAAGGAAGAGGGTTTGGAAAACTTGATACTCACAGGGCAAATTGAAGGTAAAAGGAACAGGAAAACAACGCATAACCTACCAAGTGAGCGGATGAGTAGCGGAACAAGGTTTTTAAGAGAAATAACAAAAAGACAAAGTTTATTAAAAACTACAGAGGGATGGAAATTGTGAAGAGCCACGATCATCAACATCCTGAAGGCACATAGGAAGAGGAGGAGGTAATCGTTGTTGTTATAATATCTACTAATAATAATAGGTTTGACAAAAGCCTGCCAATGGTCACAAAAAACTAAGTATTGCTTTACAAATCCTCCTAGTTATTCGGTCACTGCAGCTCTTATTATGTTTCTCAGTTCCCACCCAATGGTCTGGACATTCTTAAATTAGTTTGTTAAGGCTTTGTCAGTTCTTGGCTAAGTCAGCTTTAATAACATTTAAAACTAATACAATACTTCACCATTGCTTCGTTATTTTGATCATCTCCTAACGTTACTAGCTTCCTCTTAATTCTTCTTGATTCATGTTTAAGCAATTCACCCCAAGCAAGGCGGGAGTGCCACTAGCATGGAAGGGGTTACAGAGGATTGAGATCAAGAGTAAAGAGGTGTGTTTGAGGAAAGGATACAGAGAAGGACAGGTATCAGAAGATGTCGATTGACATTACACTTGAAGATTATAGTTATCAGGCAAGCAAGTAAGAGGAAGGGAGTTCCACAGACAGGAAGTGCGAGAGAAGAAGCTGTTTGAGTAGAAGAGACAGTTACATTTAACTGTTTCGACAGTAAAAGAGTGGGACTGAGTATCTCGCTTAAATTCAAGCAGTCTGGGAACCAGCAAAAGTAGCTCGTCAGAACAATTGCTGTGAAAATACTTGTAGAAGAGACAGAGGGAAGCCATGGCACACCTGTAAGAAAGTGATGGTAGACGAGATGCCAGATCAGGACCTATCGCATTGCATATTTGTCTCTGGATTTTGTCAAGGACCTCAAGACATACAGTGGAGCACCAGACCATATATGACAGCAATTTCCTTCAATAGGAAGTACAGCAATCTTTTCCTTCCATTACAATAATTAAAGTCGCCTTTAAGTGACTTCTTGTACTTTGCTTTTAAGTTTCAAACACTTAAGTTGTTTTTTTTCTAAGACAATACCACGAATTTAAGTACTCTTCCTTGTTAGGTCCTGGGTAAATTTGAGCTATCTTTTCTCCCGCTGTGCCTGCCCTTACCATTTCTAATCTCAGACTTTTCAACAAGAAATTCTACATTTCCAGGTTGATTATAAACATAATTAACCACTTAAAATCTTGTTATAATCACTACACCAGACTTCTTGATTTGTTTGTTGTTTCTTTAATGGCATATGGATTCCTTATGGGAATAATGAATTGATATGAAATATGAAATAAAAATATATGCATATGGAATTCATATGAAATATAATATAAAAATATATGAATATAATGCAAATAGATAGAATAAGGAATTGATATGAAATATAATATAAAAATATATGAATAAGGAATTGATATGAAATATAAAA
>OZ038515.1:54556566-54631566 GCA_964036315.1 Acanthosepion esculentum
GGGACACACAATGAGGAAGGAGGGCCTGGAGAAACTGATACTCACAGGGCAAATAGAGAGAAAGAAAGACAAGGGAAAACAACGCATGACATACCTAGTGGCCTTAAGCAAATGGATGAGAGAATGTTGTCTGGGGGAGGTCGCAAAGGGAAGGAACTTGTTGAGAGCTGCAAGGGATAGAGGGAAGTGGAGAACCATGATCGCCAACACCCTGAAGGGACATGGCACATAAAAAGAAAGATAGATACATTATACACACATTATAAATTTTGGCTTAAAATTTGGGATATCAAAAAGCTTTCTTTGTTATTAGGTGTTAACCTGTAAACAAGGTAATAATCAGTTTTACAGGCTCAGGTAAAAGTTTTAAGGCTTATTTTTATGAAAAAAGGTAACACTAAAGAAGCTAGGTAAAACAACATTGATTTAAAATAATTAAGCACTATTTAACATTGTGTTTAGTGTTTTCTATCTGAAAATTGTTTTTTTTTTTTTTGGTAAAAAAAGAAATTGAGGATTTAGTTATACTATTTATATTAAGGTTTACAGCGATTAAATCTTTAGCAGAAATATTTTATTGTTAATAATTATAGTCATTTAACTTTAGTTCAGTATCTGTCTATATTTCTGAGATGAGGTATTATGTACACTATTTACATTATTCGGACTATTATCCTCATCTTTGTTGCCATATTTATCACGTTTCAGTCGTTGTATGCTCTGACCTCAAGGACACGTGGCACAGTGGATAAAGGCATTAGTTAGATCCAGTGACACGACCCAAAGAGTGTGAGTTCAATATCTGGTTAAGGCGGTGGAGAACTTGGAGAGGGGAATTAACAGGAGATAACTTACATTAGACATGGCACATGGAACTAAAACAGTCTACCCCAGTGATCGAAATAAAGGATTCAGTTTGACATTCCAACTACCTAAAGAAGTCCGAAACATAATAAATATGGCGACAAAGATGAGGACAATAGTCCGAATAATGTAAATAATGTACATAATACCTCATCTCAGAAATATAGACAGATAATAAAGGATTCAGTTCGACATTCCAACCACCTGAAGAAGGCTGGAGCGTACAACGGCCGAAACATTGTAATAAATATGGTGACAAAGATGAGGACAATAGTCCGAATAATGCAAATAGTGAACTTTGGTTCATTATGAATTACTGGCTCACTGATTGCAAAATTTATTCAATACACCTTTATCTCTTTGTATCGCAGCAATGCTTACCTGGAGTCATTCTATATTCATCGTGTTAAAATTAAGAACTTTCAAGCTTTTAACATTAGAAAAGGAAGATATTTTCATTCTGAATTTCAATTTTCAATATTAATCCTTTTAATTTTCCTAAAAGTTGTGATTTTGTTTTACAATGTTTAAACATAAATTGGCCAAATTAAGAAGTTTTCCATGAAATTAACCCAATTTAAGTATTTCATTATGAAATAGCATTTTGCATGTATCGACCTTCAATTTGTTAATAATTTTGTTTTTCTTAAGTCACAATCGGACTGCGAGAGAAATTGATATCAGCTACACTTTTCAAATAATAACGCTAAACCAGATGGGTTGGTATTATACCATATTTTTGACTTAGAAAATCAGTATTCAAAATCATGACTTTTATTTAAATTTGAACCTTGACTTCTGGCAGTGGTGAAAAATACTTAATGGTCTCACCCAATAAGCAGGTCAAATAGAAGTTCCGAACTTAAACTGGACAGGATCTGCCATCCTGGATAATACGTGCCTCGTCTGTTTTTTGTTTTTTTTTCACTTAGAAGTATGTGTGGTTTTACATGTGTGTGTCTAAGACAGGCAGGACTAAAAAAATCATCAACGACAGTCATGCACAGGGAGAAGACATGCAGCATTTCTACTTGCAGTGGGGGGTGAAAAAGAATCTACCTCAGTTGGTGAACTAAAATGTTATATGAAATTTCATGAAAATTGTGCTCAACGTTGTCACATCTACACAATACAATGTAAGACCTTAGCGCAACTAAAAAGCCACATTTGTGCAAGATATCTTTGAGGATAAATTGAGCAATGACATTACATTGCAGCCATTGTGTGTGCATCTATTGTTTGTAAAATTTGCACTATCTGCAGTTTGTAAATTCTCCTTTAAAAAGAGACAAATTTTTCATTTTTTTACTTTTGCAAAATTTAGACATTTTACTTGAGTTGCAACTTTCCATCTGGCAATGACATTTTTTAATACATTGATCAAATGATTTTCATAGTTTGTCTCAAAGATATTCAGATTTTACTCAAATGTTTCTGGGCAATAGCGAAGTGAAACGATCTACATTTTTGTTTTTCAATATTTACCTTTTGCCAAAAATGTAGTCTCAAGAAATATAGAAAATGTCTCTTGGAATTATGACTGTAAAGAGTTTGTTCCTTATTGAGTTCCGCTGGTCAGTTAAGTTTAGTAAATATCTATAAAATGTCTTGGATCAGGATTGTGTTTCATAGTTCATCTATGTCAAGTATAGGTTATTTAAATATTAAGAATATTTCGGTGTTTCTTTGAGCAGATACTGAAGCACCAAAATCAATCTTTCTGGTACTTGGATTCTTTGCAGTCACATTTTTTTTTTCATATATTTATAAAATCCATAATATAAGACTCTTTTTGACATGATTTATTGATAGCCAAAAGGTTTAAAACCAAGATTGAAATAAAGTTATTTAGCTATATTTTAATATACACATTTTACAAAAGATCTACTATATATAATTGTGTATAAGTTGACTTCATGCATAATTGAATTTTTTTGTGAAAAACCTGATTTTTTTTCTTATAGCTTGTGTATAATGCGACCCCAGCTTCTAAGCATATGCCATAATATCTTGTGTATAATTTATATATGAACTAGCAGTATAACTCGTCTTTTATTACTGGGAATTTTTGCCGTACGACTGGAGCAGTTTAAGTTTAAAGTCAGCCCACCTGAAAATCAATATTAGTAACAACAATTTGGTGCAACTGAGGCACATCCCCAAATGGGGGGGTTAACAATTTGAATGGGGGTGGTCCTGAAAAGGGAACTGTATAATAATAGATAATATTATTGTAATAATTTAAACTATTTATTTTTATTAAAGCTTTTATGAAAGATATATATATCCAAGAACAGATAGTAAATAGTAAAACGTTATAATGGACAGGAAGTAGTGGAGAGCTATTGTCGGCAACAATTTGGACTCAAAACTGGCACTGAAGAATAATCTATCAAACAAAAAAAATTTAATTGAAATCTGATGAAAACTGTGGAAATGCATAAACAACATCCGATCACACACACACACATACACACACATTTTGAGAATTATAGATATAGATAATATTATTGTAATTTAAAATATTTATTTTTATTAAAGTTTTTATAAAAGGTATATATCCAAGAACAGATAGTAAATAGTAAAACGTTGCTGAGAGTTATAATGGACAGGAAGTAGTGGAGAGCCATTGTCGGCAACAATTTGGACTCAAAACTGGCACTGAAGAATTATCTATCAAACAAAAAAAATTTAATTGAAATCTGATGAAAACTGTGGAAATGCATGAACAACATCCGATCACACACACATACACACGTATTCATACACACACACACATTGAGAATTATAGATAATGCGATATGCTTTTATAATGCTCTTTAATTTCGTTGATTTCTACTTATAATATTACAGCATATTGCAAATAAAGCTACAAGAATTAAAATTCATTTGATATTTCATCCTGTGCAATCATCAGTTATTGTAATTTACGGTGCATCTTGTTAAAATATCTTAAGAATATGTAACGGAGAAATAAAAGATAATACCATTAAATGTAAAGAATATAATTAATAAAAATAAATATGCATAATCAGAAGAAGATAGAACAAAAGACACAACCAAAACATATACAGTATAGATACGACAAAAGGGGTGCCATTGGAAAAGCAATACCTCGGCAATATAAATACGTGTGAACGAAGTTGAACGTAAACTGGAGTAGGAAAAAACACTAATTCTTCATTTATATAAGGTAGATTTTAAGAGGCATTCATAGTGAATGATATTCTGTTGTTCATGTAGCAACAGAAAGAAAAAATCTAAGCACCTCAGACAGGTTAATGGAGATTACTGTTAAACTTAGCCAAAGGTACCATGAGAATATAGATCTGCCAGGCAGATTACGGTCATCTAAAATGCATGAATTTTAACCCACTCCAGAAAAAAATTACTTGTGTATAGTGTAACTGGTCATCAAAAATGTATGATTTTTAACTTTTCCCAAAAAAATTTAGCAGTGTATAGTGTGATCCCCTATTTTTTGGGGTGTAAAAAAATGATCATCAAAACTCGCTATACTTTAGTATATATATGGTATGCATTTTGGAAGGAACTTAAAATTATTCACTTGAGACCGAGACATTTTAAACATGGAACTGTAAAAAATATGTAATCTTATGATTATTCATAATGACATGTTACTAACTCAGTGGAGTTTCTTGTATTCAAAAATTTATCTTTTCCTGGGTTGGCTGTTAACCAAATCTAACGAAAAGGAAATAATCTAAGTAATATTTTTTTTCTCATTTGTTATGCATCCCAATTGAAAAGAGTGCTACTAGAAAAAAATAGGCCAGTTCAGTGGTCGAGGTATTTGTGTACTTTCCACTTGATGCTCATGTTTGGTGTTCAATCCTAGTTAAAATATAAAATATCGAATATTGATTTTTCAAAGCTTGATAAAGATGCGATCCACCTTTGGGCGATAAATGCAACACAGTCTTCTTGCCATACTTATTCATCCTTGTGTTAGATTAAAGTAAGCTTAGAAAGTATCAAGCAGGCACTTATGTCTTTCTCTTATTTTCAAAGCAATTAGGTTCTGTCCACATTGGAAGATAGGGATATATTAGGTTCTGTCCACATTGGAAGATAGGGATATATTAGGTTCTGTCCACATTGGAAGATAGGGATATATTTGGTTCTGTGCCCATTTCAAAACAAAAACTCTCTAGTATAAATTGTAGTGCCCAAAAGAAATAGGAACACTAGAATAATGGATGTTTCCACCCATCTCCACTTCTATAAATTAACTTTACCAGATAATATATGATTGATGTAATAAGTATAGAGGTAGTGCGACTGTGGCACTAGTTGTAGTAACCATGGATGTGGAATAATTGTTAATCTCTGAAGTGGCATGTGAAAACTATCAGTGCCCATAAGTTATGCAAGAACATGGCTGCTGGTGAATCCATGAGGCTGGTATCGGAAGGAGAAATCAGAGAGCTGAGTTTGAGTTTGTTACATTCACTTATTCGCAAATACCATTGGTATGGTAAATAGTAGGACTTGTAGATGGGAGAATCATTATCTCTATGAAAAAAAAAAAATTGTTAACACAATATTCGGACTATTATCACATATTTATCACAACGTTTCGGCCTTCTTCAGTTGAAGAAGTTCCAACTGAACCCTTTATTTTGCTCACTGGGGCAGACTGTTCTAGTTTCGTGTGCCATGTCTAATGGATATCAGTTATCAGTTATCTCCTGTTAATTCACCCCTCCAACTTCTCCACTACCTTAACCAGGTATTGAACTCACAACTCTTTGGGTCCTGTCACTGGATCTAACCAATACCATTATCTACTGTGTCATGTGTCCTTGAGGACATCTGTGTATGAATTTCTGGGATTTATAAGCCTATTGTCTTCAGCAACTATTTTTTTACCAGTGCTCATATTGCAATTTTTGCTGTTATCATTGCATGTTTTTTTAGCTGTTATCATTGCATGTTTTTTTAGCAGAGCTCATATTGCTTATTATTGCTTTTCTCTGGCAATCCTTATTACTGGTTCCCATATTGTATTCATTTCTATGCTTGGTCGGTAAATAGTGTACATAATACCTCATCTCATAAATATAGACACTATTTACAGGCAATAAAAAAATTATTCTTCCGATCCCAAATATGTTTTGGTTTTAAATAACCCACAAAGAGTTGATAAACTGTAAAAAAATAATCAATCAATCAACATGACTGGTAACCACCTAAGGAAAGAGAGCATTGGAAGTCATATTAATGCTGATGTTGGTCAAACCATCAGTTCACACATTGTATAGTAGGGTGTGTTTCTTCTGTTTGTTTTTTTTTTTACAATAATGTTCACCCCATACAAAGCCTGGAGAGCACTTGCGGTAGAAGGTTACATTAAGAAGCAATTTGTGCAGATAGGAGGAGAGGATAATGGTTAATCCTAGACATGAACAGGTAAAGATTGTAATGATCAGGGAAACATCCTCTTGGGAGTCGGTTCTACAGAGCAGTGGTTTGTAGGAAGAAGCTGTTCTAATGGAATTTACTTCTCACCGATGGAATACAAAGGAAATGTGTGTAGTTTTCTACAATGTAAATGGTATGGTGTGTCCTTGCCGTGAAGGTTTGAACTAGCAGAACCAGGGAATGTAGTTTGTCCAAGCACTTTCCGTGGAAGTAGTGACAGAGAAGCGAGAAGCTTGTCATATCCTGTCTGTCTGTATGTGTGATAGAGAGAGGTCAAAAGGGGGAGAATGATTCATCACCCAAAAGGGCTCGGATATGCATTTGGACTCTATCAAGGATGGTACTTTCAGTGTTTCAATGAAGACATATTTTTAAATAGTAATATTATAATATATTTATTGAGGATTTAAACTTTGAAGTCAGGGAAAAAATTGATATTTAAAAGTTAAGTATTCTTTTTTATATATAATTGAATGTTTCACCGAGGTGTAATGAAGACATATACATTACTCCAGACTTCTGGGACGGTAGAATTAACTCACCCTAAATGTTGGTCAAAATGCATAGATGCTCTGATCATAAGCGGAAGTGTTGTTTTCGTATATAAATAATGCTCTCATTTTTACAGGTTTTATTTGCGTGTGTGTATACATTTTACAGGTTCTGTTGATGTATATGTGTGTGTATGTATATATACACACATAGCTGGAGGGAGAAGAGGAGGATTCACACCTTTCCCAAGGGTATTAGCACATAAGTGAAGGTAATGGATTTGACTGGAACTTGAACTTTGCCCTCTGATTTCTCAATCTGAGTCGCTATCCACTACTCCACTGTATCTCCATAGATTCCTTTTTTATTAACTGTGATGTGCTATGACTTCTTAGAGTGGTTTCCCATTGCCTTCTCCACTTTTCTGATCATTTTGCCAGAAGCAAGGCAATAATGCCACTAAGACACAAGGGCTACTGGGAGTGAAAGAGAATGAGAAGACTTTAGGAGAAGAAACTGGAAACCCAATCCTAAACAGGAAACAAAGGATAAACCTCTACTCCTGTTCAGAAGACTGTTTGAGATTCCAGTCTCTCTTGCTATTGAGCTTGTAACTGGCTGGAAAGGAAATGGTTTCATGCCTTTGCCAAAGGGGTGTCAGTGCGAAATGAACCTGACAAACATGTCCTGAACTTGAACTTGTCAAGTTCCACTTTCCACGCCTCGATAACCGTTACGCTATGTGCACATTTGCTTTCTTACAGCACTGACATCATTTGTCACTCTTATCTCTTAAATATCAAAGGGGTTTATTTGCTTTTGATGAAAAATATCATTTCATTTGTCTTATTGATTTATCATAATAGGCAATTATTGCCCCCATCCCCATCTCTTTGAAAGAATCACCAAACCCATTTTGCACAGTTATTAAGGAAGTTGTAATTATTTGTGGTCCAAAGAAGTCTTGGCTTGGAGTACTTTTCAAGCTGTGGTTATTGGAAATTAAGTGTGAAGAGAGTTCTTCTCGTCGTGTTTATTCTAGAATCTACCACTTGTCATACTTGGGTGCTCTACAGTAAATTTAGTTTTTTTTATGTCAAATACTATTGGAATGACCTAGTTTTTATTAAATCCACTATTTCTCTATGGCTTTTCCATGTATACATGTTTGAGCAGTTTTGTTTTGTTTTTTTCTTTCCCTCTCTTTTTTTTTCTTTCCCTCTCTTTTTTTTTCTTTCCCTCTCTTTTTTTTCTTTCCCTCTCTTTTTTTTTCTTTCCCTCTCTTTTTTTTTCTTATTAAAATCTAGGCATTAAGAACATCTGGAATATCACAATCATTGATGACCGTTAAGAAGAGGTTTTGCCTTCTGAAATGGTCATTCATTTGGTACTTGAATGATGTAGTTTGAACTATATGTTGCCTTTGCGTTCATTTGTATGATCATATACAGGGCTGACAATAACCTCGCAGACCATTACTCTCGTAATGAGAGCGATCCTCACTGAGTACCGTGTGCTTCTAATCATGTACCAAGCTAATCTAATAAATATCAAAAATTGTGGATATTATAGAAAATTGTGGTGAACAGCTCCGTAGAAGCAAGCGAGCCAGAGTGGCTTACATCTGGTGCATAGGAAAATAAGGGTCTTACCTCAACGTTCGGCATGTGGCATCAGCAAGTTTGCTCCTTGAAAATGGCATTACTCTCCCGTTAGGCATTCCAGCAGTATGTGCGGTAATGAGGGTTTTTGTACAGTTTGGCATGCTTTGACCAATAGCAAGTCGGGTGCTGATTGGTCGAACTGGAGAAGGCTATTTGCCTGGGTAACTGAGAATAAAAGCAAAGAACGCTGATTGGTTGGTCGACCGTGGTGTTGGCCTGATAAAAGAGGGCTGAAGTAGTGAAAAAAACCCCCAAAAAAAACGGATTTACGTTTTGAAGTGTTGAGAAAGCAAGAACGACAGATTGAACCAACGGTATCTTGATTTGTACAAGTGACATCGTAGTAATAGACTCATGTAAACTACAAAAATGTTTTACAAATAAGCCTAAAAGATCATTACTACAGCAGTGAGTTTGATACTCACCAAGTGCATCATATTGGTAACCATGTACTAAACTAAATTAAGCTATGGTTAGTAAATATTGATACAAAGTTGGCAGGATTCATCTTCAATCCCACCCACAAGGCGCCTACCAGAGAGGCTTTGAAAAATAAATAAGTGCTCCAAGAAAAGTACTTAGATGCTGATGAAAGCTGTTAAGGAACAGTTTGAAATAGTCTATTCCGATGTTGAGGTAATTTTTGGTTTTTGCTATATAAAATACATATGCTCTGTTGAAATAAAAACATCGAGCTCTCTGTGGATCAGTTTTAATAATTAATATTACTAGGATTCACTCGGATTATATATCAACGGATCGATTACCTGTACTATATATTAAGGGGGATTTGAATAATCAGTCAATTCATCGAGTTTATAAGAATCCACAACAGATTGCAGAAAGCACTGGATGGCCATTTCGTCCTATTTTTAGGACTCATCAGCAGTGTGCACATCCACTATCGCGTATTGAACACGGACTTTTACGATATGACGCAAGTGTTATACCCACTGGACCAGCGGGTCTCGGTGACGGAGAGGTAGCAAACCAGACTCGGTATAGTGCCAGCTCTTCACAAATTCTGTTGTGTGACTCATCCGAGTTTACTTATACCAATGGACTGTGCCCCCATGAGTCACACTTCTAGCCCCAAGCCGCTCCATCTGGAGTATTAGAAGCCAGTTCAAGCAGTGATATATATCACTGCTTGAATCGGCTTCTAATAAAATCTCTCTCTTTCTCTCATATATATATATATATATATATATATATATATAAATAAACTTCAAATGAACATCTGTGTCTGTTTGTAGTAGTGACTAACATCTTATCCAGTGTGCTTTCACCGCTTGACTATGAAGAATTTCACAATCAAGCAAGGGTCTTTTAGCTTTTAAGACACACGTACTTGTTTAAGTTTTCTTGAAATGTCATATCTGTTCAGTTTTGTATCCAAAACTTAAGCTAAGTAATTTCTAAAGAATCAATGGATTCTTTAATCCAGAATATTTTTATTACTTCAAGTGTTATTTTTAGTGCATACCCATATTTGAGTAGACACTGTTTTAAATACTATTTAAAATGTAGTGTCTACTCAAATGTGGTTATCCACTAAAAATAACATTTCAAGTAATACAAATATGTCAGTTTAAAAACTAAAATCCATTCATTCTTCATATCACATACATACATACATACATACATACATACATATATATATATATATATATATATATATATATATAGGCAGCAATCCTTTGTTTATGTATATATATATATATACATATATATATATTATAAATTAATTGATTTAAAATATAGTTTTTTTGCTACACAGTGATAACCCTGTTTCAAAAATGGAAGCTTTCGAATGTAACTATTAACTGATACAACGAAAATTAAAAAATTGAACCCCCTACCACCCCTTGTCTAGATGAATGGATTTCTCGGTATCCTTGGAAACCCTCAATTATGAATCTTTGCCATGCCTTTAACAACCGTAAATTTAAAAAAATAAGTTACTCCAAAATCCGCTTGACGAAGAAATGGAACTAATGTCTTTGGTTTAATAACAAAATTGAATTCAAGGGCTTTAGCTTCCATTTTTGAAACATGGTTATCACTGTGTAGCGAAAAAAATACCATATTTTAAATCAATTAATTTATAATATTAATGCTCTGTAAATTTACATTGAGCACTATTGTGTAAAAATAAAAATATCTATAAGAACACCGGATTTTATATCTTACTGTTCTTTCTTTTTATTTATATATACATATATATATATATATATATATATAAAAATAATCCTTCGTTTATGCATATATATTTTAACATACAATGTGTATTAACACGTGTATTAACATGTGTGATACCCTGTCTTCATCAGCCGCCGATCAGGGGTGATATCACGGTTCCGGTGGCTATGGCGGGACCACCACCCCTAGCGCCAGCATTTGCCACCAGGCAGGGTATGAAGATAAGCTAATTAATCGTTCCTATTTGTAAATTCTTGTAATGAAATAAATAAACGATTGTTCCTCGTTGCAGCTTCTATCTGTAATGGAAGTTCCTGAATGCGTTTGCTGTTATTGACATATACGATTTTTACGAGCGCGTCAATAACGGCAAACGCGTTCAGGAACTTTCATTACGGACAGAAGTTACAAAGATATATATATATATATATATATTACAATGAATCATTCATGCAGAAAACAGATATAGAAGTTAATGATAAACTATATCTGTTTTCTGTATGAATGATTCATTGTAATGTAAATTGAACTGCACCACATACTTGATATATATATATATATATATATATATATATATATATATATTTCTTGTGACATGTTTCATCCTTTAGAACTTCATTGGACTGTGTTACTGGAAATTAAATTTTTCTTTTTTTTATCACCTCCCATGTGTCGTCACACCAACATAACAAAGGACAAAACGTGTCACAAGAAAACCTTTTACACACTGTCATACATTTTTTCCCAATATTGTTCTTGATATATAAAAAAAGCATATATCGTTATCTCATATATATGTAGAAAAACATACATAAATATGTAGAAAATAATATGTAGAAAAACATACATAAATATGTAGAAAATAATATGTAGAAAAACATACATAAATATGTAGAAAAACATATGTAGAAAAACATATGTAGAAAAACATACATAAATATGTAGAAAAACATATGTAAATATGTAGAAAAACATACATAAATATGTAGAAAAACATATGTAAATATGTAGAAAAACATATGTAAATATGTAGAAAAACATGTAGAAAAACATACATAAATATGTAGAAAAACATGTAGAAACATACATAAATATGTAGAAAAACATATGTAGAAAACATACATGAATATGTAGAAAAACATATGTAGAAAAACATACATAAATATGTAGAAAAACATACATAAATATGTAGAAAAACATATGTAAATATGTAGAAAAACATATGTAAATATGTAGAAAAACATATGTAAATATGTAGAAAAACATACATAAATATGTAGAAAAACATATGTAAATATGTAGAAAAACATACATAAATATGTAGAAAAACATGTAGAAAACATACATAAATATGTAGAAAAAACATATGTAGAAAAACATACATAAATATGTAGAAAACGTATGTAGTAAAACACACAACAAAATGAAGGATACGGTTTTTGACTATCCCCAAAATTTTACAACATTCTTTTTCTGCCATTTCTAATGAGTCAGTAAATGATATTAAGTCAGCTTAGCTTAGTTTAACGTAGCCTTAAATATTGGATTAGATTTTGAAAATTACAGTTTCTAAGATATGTTTTTTTTTATTGCAAAGTTTTCTATTCCTAAAACACGTCCATTGTCTTTTCATAGGAAACAAAGGGCCAAGAAATACTTGTCAGAATTTCTTGATGAATCATAATTAATCTAGTTGTTTTCGTCATGTTTATTCCTATAGTCACACTGTTTTATCATTAAAAAAAACTCCTACAATCCGAAATGTATTTTGTCTTTAACTTAGTAATGGTTGATAGGCTGTAAAACAAAAAAACAAAAAAAAGAAACCAATCTTTTTTAAATCACAATATTCTCAGAATTTCATGAATTGAATAAATCGAAAGAACAATATCAAATCTGACAGACACTTGAAGAACAGCGCAGTGGCTGAAACTATAACAACCGGGATGACAGTTCAATTAAATCAGTTTATAATATTAAAAGGCGGTTAGATGTGGTCTTATTCGACCATTATCGAGGTCACCTATACAAATTCTACAAAAAAAGATGTCGACACAATTATCAATGCGAGATTCATCTTTTAAATTCAGATGGCGTGTGTACCGCATGACACGTGCATAATTACCTTTACAGAAAGACATGCTAGCCTTTCTCTTTGGTCATTATTTATTTAAATGGAAGATTAAATTTCATTTACTTGTAGTACAACCGCTTAACTTGCGGTTAACATTCCTGCATGCTGTAATTACGAGAACTAATTAGTGTCAGTGCAAGTCGATTGTCTAATTAGCTAATTGCTACTAATCCCAAGTCTGTTATTTCCAATATTTAGTCTCAACTCTTTCGGTTATCTTTCGTCATAATTGGCTAGAAACAGTTTTTGCAGGAAAATTGCCTCGGCTTAACGCTTAAAGATCGGCGGGAGGTGCAAAGAAAAAGAAGAAAAACAACTCCTTCTCGCAGACGAAGAATTCAACAAGTAAATTTCTCAGCAAGTGTCTTTGATATTTGAGGTTCTGTTCTAAAGGCGGGGCCAGACAGGCAGCTTTAGACAGGCTCACATCAAAGAAGGAAAACTTTCTTTCCTCTTTCTTTTTCTTTCTTTCTTTTTTTTTTTGCTTTTAAGATTTGAATAAAATCTATTTCTGCTGAGTAGACAACTGATGACATGTGTAATCATAAAGATCAATCCTAGAATCAATATTTTTAGTCCAGAGATTAAATATTAGGGAATTGATATTTATTCTTCTTGAAGTTAAATATTATGTAATCAATATTTGTATTTATAGAAATTAAATATTGTGGAATCAACATTTATACTGCTAGATACAAAATATTATGGCATCGATATTTATTTTAAAGAAATTAAATATGGAATCAACATTTATGCTTCTCAATACAAAATATTATGGAATCGACATGCTTCTCAATACAATATATTATGGAATCAACATTTTTACTTCTCAAAACGAAATATTATGGAATGAACATTTATGCTTCTCGATACAAAATATTATGGAATCGACATTTATGCTTCTTGATACAAAGTATTATGGAATCCACATGCTTCTCATTACAAAATATTATGGAATCGTGTTTATGCTTCTCAATACAACATATTATGGAATTGACATTTATGCTTCACGATATGAAATATTATGCAATCAGCATGCTTCTAAATACAAAATATTATGGAATCAGCATTTATGCTTCTAGATACAAAATATTATCGAATTGACATCTATGCTTCTCGATACGAAATATGGAATCGACATTTATGCTTCTCAATACAAAATAATATGGAATCGACATCTATGCTTCTCGATACGAAATATGGAATCGGCATTTATGCTTCTCAATACAAAATATTATGGAATTTACATTTATGCTTCTCAATACAAAATATTATGGAATCGACATGCTTCTCAATACAAAATATTATGGAATCGACATGCTTCTCAATACAAAATATGGAATCGACATTTACGGTTCTCAATACAAAATATTATGGAATAGAAATTTTTACTTCTCAATACAAAATATTATGAAATTGACATTTTTACTTTTCAATATGAAATATTATGGAATCAACATTTATGCTTCTCAATACAAAATATGGAATCGAAATTTTTCTTCTCAATAACAAATATTATGGAATGAACATGCTATTCAATACAAAATATTATGGAATTGTCATTGATGCTTCTCAATAGAAAATATGGAATTGTCATTGATGCTTCTCAATATAAAATATTATAGAATCGACATTTATGCTTCTAGATACAAAATATTATGGAATCTACATTTATGCTTCTCAATACAAAATATTATCGAATCAACATTTATGCTTCTCAATACAAAATATGGAATCTACAATTATGCTTCTCGATACAAAACATTATCGAATCAACATTTTTCTTCTCAATATCAAATATTTTGGAATTGATATTTTTACTTCTCAATATGAAATATTATAGAATCGCCATTTATGCTTCTCAATACAAAATATTATGGAATCTATGCTTTTAGATACAAAATATTATAGCATCGACATTTATGCTTCTCGATACAAAATATTATGGAATTGACATTTTTCTTCATACAAAATATGGAATCGTCAGTTATGCTTTTAAATACAAAATATTATGGAATCAACATTTATGCTTCTTAATACAAAATATTATGGAATCAACATGCTTCTCAATACAAAATATTAAATTGACATCTATGCTTCTAGGTACGAAATATGTAATCGACATTTATGCTTCTTAATACAAAATATTATGGAATTGTCATGCTTCTCAATACAGAATATTATGGGATCGACATCTATGCTTCTATATACGAAATATTATGGAATCAACATCTATGATTCTTAATACAAAATATTATGGGATCGACATCTATGCTTCTAGATACGAAATATTATGGAATCGACATTTATGCCTTCTCAATACAAAATGTTATATAATCGACATTTATGCTTCTCAATACAAAACATTATGGAATCGACATGCTTCTCAATACAAAATATTATGGAATCGATATTTATGCTTCTCAATACAAAATATTATGGAATCGATATTTATGCTTCTCAATACAAAATATTATAGCATCGACATTTATGCTTCTCGATACAAAATATTTTTGAATTGACATTTTTTATTTCTCAATAGAAAATATTATGGAATTGACAGCTATGATTCTAGATACAAAATATGGAATGGACATTTATGCTTCTCAATACAAAATATTATGGAATCGACATTTATGCTTCTGAATACAAAATATTATGTAATCGACATGCTTCTCAATAAAATATATTATGGACTCTACATTTATGCTTCTCGATACAAAATATTATGGAATCGACAGTTATGCTTCTCGATACGAAATATTATGGAATCTACATTTATGCTTCTCGATACGAAATATTATGGAATCTACATTTATGCTTCTCAATACAAAATATTATGCAATCGACATGCTTCTCAATACAAAATATTATGGAATTGACATCTATGCTTCTAGATACGAAATATTATGGAATCGACATTTATGCTTCTTAATACAAAATATTATGGAATCGACATGCTTCTCAATACAGAGTTTTATGGAATCGACCTCTATGCTTCTCAATACAAAATATTATGGAATCAACATCTATGCTTCTCAATACAAAATATTATGGAATCAACATCTATGCTTCTCAATACAAAAAAATTATGGAATCGACATTTATGCATCTCGATACAAAATATGGAATTGACATGCTCTTCAATACAAAATATTATGGAATCGACATCTATGCTTCTAGATACAAAATATAACAACTGAGATGAAAGACGACAGTTCAATTAAATCAGTTTATAATATTAAAAGGCGGTTAGATGTGGTCTTATTCGACCATTATCGAGGTCACCTATACAAATTCTACAAAAAAAGATGCTGACACAATTATCAATGAGAGATTTTCATCTTTTAAATTCTGATGGTGTGTGTACCGCATGACACGTGCATAATTACCTTTACAGAAAGACAAATAAAATACAGGAATAAAAATGTTTCCTGCCTTGTGGCTGGACTATTTCCATATTTCTTACTGGTATTGGAGGTCAAATTTTCGAGATCAAGTTTCAATTCATGATGTTGAATGTTGATTTTAAGACAAGTAAACCATCTCTTTAGGTATGTTTCTCGTGTTTGCTAAATCACTATAATCATCAGAGTGAAAAAAAATGGCACAGCATCGTCTTCTTACCTAACACCCCCCCACCCCTATTTAACGTTATCTTAGACTAAGCTAAACTCATTTAATATCATTTTCTGATTTATTAGAAATGTCAGAAAAAGACCGTTCTAAAATTTTTGGAATAATCAAAAACTATCCTTCATTTTGTTTTGCGTGTGTGTGTGTGTGTGTGTGTGTGTGTGTGTGTACATTTTTTGTATGCTTATCCCTGTGTGTTTATATTTTCTGTCAAACATCTGTTATTCCAAATTTTCTTTTTACTCATTCTTAAGGGTTAAAATTTCTTTAAATTTGCACAAAAGTAGGAGTTTCAGAATCTCAAATGAAACAGAACTTGAAAATTTGCAAATTCTTTTAAGATAATTTTCCTAAATTCTCCGTATCCCTCACTTTTTCCCTTTCTTAAATTATGTTGAACACACTCTGGCAAAAGTTGTCCGATTTCAAGTTGTCCTTCGATGCAATTTGCCAAAATTTGGATTGACGTACCAAATCAATAACGATTTAGGTTTTGGTTTTCTATGTTGAATCTTTGTATTGCTTCTGCAACCAGCAAGCCTGTAAAAATACATGTTTCCTATAGCATGTGGTTTACCTTGATATCTTTACTCTATGGACGGTAATGAACTGTCTACTGCAGTGGTTCCCAACCTTTTTGACATGGCGGCACACTATTGAGTTCTTTAAATTTCCGCGGCACACCTATCCCAAAAAATAAATATTTTCCACTCATAAAGTCTTTTTGCAATAAAATAATAAAAAACAAAGAATATTATATAAGAAGAATTTTTATTCACATAAATCAACATATCCTGTATTCAATATCGGGTATAAAATAATATTGGTGAATGTAAGTGGGACAGTTTTGCATAAAGTTAGATTAGCCTGAAATTGAAAAGATTCAAAATGGTTAGGAAAAGGTAAAAAAATGTTTGGGAGTTAGGAGCATTACGTAAAACCTCACATAGTACAGTTCTGTGTTACAAGTTTTTGTCTTACAACCTGTGTATTTAGGAATCGTTTTGGTATCGAAATCGGGTCTGAATAATTCAGCTGCGATGCCGATTCCCGATACTTTGAAAAACTCCTGATATTCCGATTAATCGTCCCATGACTAATATAAACCATAATACTGCTTACCAATTAGTATGCGCGAAACGTTTAGATTCCAGAAATTCGGCCATTTTGAATTGAGTGGTATCATCATGATTAAGAAATTGAATGTCTTTATTAAACAAAATGAAATTAAATGGCTTCTAGGTATTATTATCTCTTCGGCACACCAGTAATCATTCCGCGGCACACTAATGTGCCGCGGCACAGTGGTTGGTAACCACTGGTCTACTGTTTTGTTGAATACTCTTATTGAAGTAATTGAAGTCTCACAAAATGTGGCCTATTTATGAGTTTTGTAAGTAACTCTTAAATTAAAAAAGATACAGTAATGCAATTCTGCTAAAATCTCGACAGAAGTGTTATCTTTTCACAGAAGAAACGGCCATTACATTTTTATGAAAAACTTTTAGAAAAGTTTTAAGATGTTGGCATTTTTTGTGGTATTCTACATATAGTAGCTCTTACTTTTTCACTCACACTTGCATTAATTCTTGACAATCTCCTTGTTGATTTTTTTCTTCACAACACACAGATTGAATGCCGAAACTTTCTTAAACAAATTTTATGCCCAATTTCTAATTCTAATATGTTATTTATAATTATAAATCATACTTTGTTTGTAAGCATTAATTAACGAGTTTCCTTATTTTCACTCCTTCAGAATCCTGTGAGCAACTATCAAATTCTTTTTTTTTTTTTTAATCATTTCACCCCAAGCAAGGTGATAATGCCACTAAGAGGCAAGTGGTTATGAGGAGTGAAAGAAAATGAGAAGACTGAGAAAAGGATCTGGAGACCCACTCCTAAACGGGAAACAACAGATAAACCTCTACTGTTAAAAAAGATGGAGGAGTAGTGTGAGTGATAGGTGAATCTATCTACTCCTGTTGAATTGATAAAATCGTCCATAATGACAAATCTGTCAGCACGAGATAATTCTCTTTTTTAAAAAGTTAGCTGATTTAAAGTTTAATTAATCTGAATTGAAAGAAATATTACTTACTTTTAGTTTAAAATATCAAGTTTTCATTTGATAATGTAATAATTAATTTATCATAGTACTTTCTATTTATTTCTAGCATAAGTTAATCCGAAAGCATCACAGAATCTTGATGGGAGAGGATAAATTTCCCGGCATGAAGTTAAACCAAATTAAGCATTCAAAGTACCTATGATTAAGGCAGGGATAATCAACTTTTCAATTTATTAATACCATATCCGAACTCTACTTCCAGTCGCATTCATTACATTCACTTGCATGCAAATACTATTGGGAAAGGCATGAATCCATCTCCTCTCTTCCCACCCCCAACTACAGACTGAATAGCAGGACTGACTGGGCCCTACAGTCTTGGGATGATGAACTATATCTGGCAGCAAGGCCTCAAATCAGGAGGTTTTAAACAGTGTGAAACCACCTCTTAATTGCTGTTGTTCGCAGGTTCACCTTGACCGTGGTGGTAACAACTGGTTGGGTTCCATCTATGGGCAAAAATGGTGAACCCCTAAACAAAAACAAAACACTATGAAAGTATAAAAATACATTTTTATAGCAAAATGACCAACAAAATATTTTATCTGTATTTGAAGGCAGACAATTGTGTTCAAAATATATTTAGTTGAAGCCATAAAATTGTGTTCAAAATATTTACATTCCAGCATTAAATAACCCATAGAGGTGTTGATATGCCGCAAAACAAAATCGAAAGAGAAATGATCACCCACTTAACTGACTGAATACCATATTCAATATTATTCTATTAATAATAAAATATTTGAGCACTTGGTTGCTTTCTCTACAAGTTTTTTGGTTTGGCTTGTTTTGTTTTACGGCATATCAACCTCAATGGCTTATTTAATGCCAACAAGATTTTTATTGTTGGTAATAATTTTTCCAAAAATGTATTGCTGGTAATTTTTTTCCTCAAAAATGTATTGCTGGTAATAATTTTTTCCTTCAAAAATTCATTGCTAGTAATAATATTTTACAAAAAAAGTATTGCTGGTATTAAAACCTATTTTTACACTTTCATAGTGTTTTGACACCAGTTTGTGGGTGGGGGGGTAACTATTTTCTGATAGCTGGGACCCTGACAGGTGCTACCACTCTGGGTTAAGGTGGATCTGGATACACCAGCAATTAAGAAGTGCTTCCATGCTCCTCCAAGCCTCCTGTTCAGAGAGAGGCCTTGCTGTTGGATGTAGTTTATCATCTTACCCAGGACCCAGATGTAATTTATCGTCATACCCAGGATGAACAAGTTTTTTGTATTTGCAGAGTCACTATATATGCACTCATGAGAGTGAATGAAAATTTTGACTCATGATATGTGCAGGTATTATAGCAATTTCTTGTCGTGGCAAATGAAATTGGTGAGCTGTGTTCAAGTTCCAATCTTCTGTTACATTCACTTTGCACTAATACCCTTGGTAAAAGGATGAATCCATCTTTTTTACTCCCACCTATGGGTTAAATAACAGGGCAAATCCGTCTCTTAAACAAGAAAGCAAGGGAGATTACTCCACTATCTTTCCTGTATAATAAACTTAATCTGTGGGGAATCTTGATCGTCTACATCCTGAATGAACATGGCATCTAAAATAATTTGAAACATAGCTTAACTAAATAGATACTCTTGTAATAATTGGTACTTTTCTTATAAAACAACTTCTTTTCATTATTGTTGCTCAAGATACCTAGCTGTGGTGGGTTCAATCTCTGGGTCGGGTAATGCAAAAATATTATATATTATGGTTTAATGGAAGAGAGAAGCCATAACACAAGCACTTATTATTTAGAAAGCATTAACTGATACAAGGTACCTTTTAGCATTGGACAGTGGAAACTGTGGAGTGTCATAATCACCTGCATCCAGAAGGGACGTGACATTTGAAAAAATATACATAGTACAATATATATTTCTTATAATGTCTGTACTGAATAGAAAAAAAGGGCGTGGCAGATTTGTACACTGAAAAGGAAAAGTCGGTTATGTTGGATAGATTGAGCGCTTTAAGTCTGAAATCAGAATTACTTGATAGTTGATACGAAAGAATTGGCAAAAAAAAAGAAAAGATAGACAAGTTTTCTTATATTGTTGCCTTAATTTTTGTTCATTCTGTACTTGATTTTATTTATTTAATTTTAATTTATTCATTTTTAAATAGGTAAATGTGTATTTTAGATTGTAATCATCTTTTGTTAGCTTAAACGGTCTGATCAAAATTTGGACTTATTTGTACATATATATTGTGATATTTCTTGTTCATTCACATACTAAAAATAATAATGGATTTGCTGACTTAATCATTTATGGGAAAGGATTGATAGAGGGAAAAGGAAAGGGTTAGGGGAGTGAAATTTGACCAAAGTATCTCTGGGATATGGTCCCAGATTCCTTTTGGCCAAGCAGTCAAGTGATGCAGAAGATATTTACTGAGAGAGAGGACAGAGGAGTTTTCTTGTATTGTTTTCTTAATTTTATTTTGTTTAAACTGTTTTTTTTTGTTTTTTTAAAGTTTTTCACCCCAGGCAAGGCTGAAAGCCACTAGCATGCAAGGGGTTACAGAGGATTTGGAGCGAGAGCAAATAGGAGTGTTAGAGGAAAGGATGTGGAGAAGGATAGAGGATAGATCAAGGCAACTGGAGATGTCGATTGACGTTACACTTGAATAGTTGGAGATCATAGTCATCAGGGAAACAGGAATGAGGAAGGGAGTTCCATATGCATGAGGTGCGAGATATGAAGCTATTGGAGTAGAAGAGACATCTACATTTAACAGTTTCAACAGTGAAAGGGTGGGAACGGGATGCCAGCCTCGTAGGACGCTTGAATTCATGGAGCCTGGGAACCAGCGATAGCAGCTCATCGGAGCAATTACCATGGAAGTATTTATAAAAGAGACAGACAGAGGTGACGGTGTGTCTGTGAGAGAGAGAGACTGCAGACGAGAAGCCAGATCAGGGCCAATTACATTGCATACCCGTCTCTGGATCTTATCAAGAAACTTGAGGCAAACAGAAGGGGCTCCAGACCATATATGGCAGCAATACTCCATGCAAGGGCGGATGGTTGCTTTGTAAATTTGGAGGATCGATTCAGGGGAGAAGAATTTCCTGGCCTGGCACAGGGAGCCAACTTTCCTTGTGGTGGATGAAGCAATCAACTCAATGTAGTTGTTCCATCTCAGGTCAGCAGACAGCGTGAGACCGAGCAGCCGCAGAGAGGAGCTCTCGAGAAGTTGAGCTTGATTTTATTTATTTAAGTGTATTCATTTTTAAATGGGTAAATGTATATTTTGGCTTGTAATCATCTTTTGCTAGCTTAAACAATCTGACCAAAATTTGGACTTAGTTGTACATATATCTCACTATAATTCAAATAACATTAATACACTATTCAATTTTGTTTTGATTGAGGATTTTTGAACTTAGTATAAGTTAAAACTCAACAGATATCATACCGTCAGTTCTATAACTAACTCTACCCTAACACATATATTTAGAGCTACTCTCCATAATTTTATTTACTATTTATTTATTTTTTCCTGCTTTGGATTGTGCTTCTGGTTCCTTCTAAAGTCTACCCCCAACTCTATACTTCTAACATCTCTTCCTGAATGCTGAGATTTGATTCACTGATAATTTTTTTCTCTCTTTTTCCCTCCCCCAATAGGAGTAAATAGGTTTGCCTATTGTCCAATTCACACTCCTCCCAGTTTCAAATCTATACTTCTAAAATCCCTGCCTGATCTCTGAAATTTTATTCACTAATTATTTAACTTAATTTTTTCTTTGTCTCTCTGCCCCAATAGGAGTAGATAGGTTTGCTTATCATTCACTTTATAAAACTCGTCAGTTTTTTGAACAGGGGTAGATGTTTATCCCTTGTTTCCTGTTTAGGATTGGGTTTACAGTTCCTTCACCTCTGTACTTCTGATGTCTCTGCCTGAACTCTGAAATATTATTCTTTAATTATTATTATTTTATTTTTTCCTCTCCCAGTAGGAGATAGGTGTGCCTATCGTCTGGTTCATACTTCTTCCCAGTCTTTTGTACAAAAGCAGAGGTCTGTCCTCTGTTTAGGATTGGGTTTCCAGTTCCTTCTAAAGTCTACTTCACCTCTATACTTCTGTCTCTGCCTAAATTCAGACTTGTTTTTCACTGAATATTTTTCCTCCCCCCCCCCCAGTCAATAGGAGTAGATAGGTTTGTCTATCGCCCGGTTCACACTCCTCCCCGGTCTTTTGAACAGGAGTAGAGATTTATCCCTTGTTTCCTCTTTAGGATTGGGTTTCTGATCTAAAGTCTCCTTCAACTCTATACTTCTAACATTGCTGACTGAAATCTGAAATTTTATTTGCTAATTAAATCTTGACCTTTTCAAGTCTAGAATTAGCTATCTTACTAGTTTATCTTGTCCTTTCTTACATTAATACAACTCCACACAGTAACACTACCTTGAGTGGCCCTTGGGCCTTGTATTAAGTGAACATTAGTAAAAAAAAAAAGAAAAAAATCCTTTATTTTGCCATGAGTGTAATCTATTATTATTATTATTTATTTCTATTATTTATTATTTATTATTATTATTAATTATCATTATTATTTCTTATTTATTTTTATTATTATTATTATTATTATCATTAGTTATATTATTATTTATTTTTATTATTATTATTTATTACTATTATATCAGATGTAATAGTTGCTGGTTTTGCAGAGATCAGGGGACAAGCGTCTTTAAAATATCTAGCACCCTCCTTGTATGCTTGCTGATTTCAACAGGGCTAATTTGATTCTGTCCAATTTATTTATGAGCGTATACTTGTACTGTTTTGGAAACAGCACATGGCACAAGGCCGTTTTAAAGTGAAACTCCACACATGCATAAGGTAGAAGATCAAAATTGCATAGCTCATTTGGAACTTCACTTTGGTATAAACCCTGAACTTACCACTAGGTGCCATGAGGAGGTTGCCACTCACCTATTACACTTCTTATGACATTATAACTTATGATTGAGAAACATCAGATCACCAGCACTGTGTTTCATTAAGACGGACCAAAGTCCGTAGTAAATAAATCAGTGTTATTGGTGAAAATTTATTTATTTCTCTATCGGATCATGTTATTTAAGTCATGGCGATTATGTGTGAAAAATAATATCGCCCAAATGTCCGCCAAATCTGAAAAGAAAAGAAAAAAATCATTAGACGCTTAAACTTAATTGGATCATGTTATTTAAGTCATGGCAATTACGTGTGAAAAATAATATCGCCCAAATGCCTGCCAAGACTTCGACAACATACCACCACTCGATGGTCAAAATTTTTGATGATGTCTCTGCATAGTTGCTCCTCGATCTCACCAATATGCCTTATTATCTCATCCTTCAGCTGTTGAATTATTTTTGGCTTTTTGGCATACTTTTAAAATGACCCCAAAGGAAGAAATCTAAAGGTATCAAGTCACATCATTGTGGTGTCCAATTGACTTCGTTGTTTCAATGCAATCTGGGAACTTCTCATTGCATTTCTGTTTGAATGTCGATTTTCATAATAGGCTTCGATAACTTTAACATGTTGTTTGATTATTAATTTTTTCATGGTTGAAATTGCCAAAGACTTAAGTTGTTAAATCTGAAAGAAAAAGAAAAAAAAATCATTAGATGCTTAAACTTAATTCACATTTAAAATCGGTTCAAGTTATTCAAATACCCTTTATTATCAACTGCTACCTCGAAGTGGTTTTAGATCGTTTCAGTTTGCTTGTCCTCCAATAGAATTTTATTTTAACGCCATTATTTTTGAGTGATACTCTTCCAAGTTCACCAATGATTATGAGTACCACTCACATCATCATTTAACAGTCTCTTCAGTTTTTGGGTAAAGCCTTGATATTTTTCTTCCTTTTTCAGTTTTAGCCTGTGTTTTGCCAAAACAGTCGTCAGGTTTTCTTGTTTGTAACAGCAAAATTCTATCTCTATCTATATATTTTGATTTATTTGTTTTCTACGCCTTTGGAGGGAGGCATGGTAGAGTAATGGATAGTGGCTCTGATTGAGGAATCAGAGAGCTGAGTTGAAATTCCAGTCAAATCCATTACATTCACTTAGTGCTAATACCCTTGGGAAAGGTATGAATCCACTTCTCCCACCCCCGCCAGCTATAGGTAAATAGCAGGACTGACCGGGTTCTATAGCCTTGGATGGCAACTGGTCTACTGCAGAAAGAAATGGCAACCTACTGCAGAAAAAAAAAATCTGCCTCGTTAATCATCTATCAAAAGATACATGATCACCTAATCGTGCATCACACGTGGCACATAACTGACTGATGCTTTTGCAGATTATTTAAAGCCAGAAAATATTTTTGGTTATATATATATATATATATATATATATATTATTTTAAATTGAGGAAAGATGGTGCACAAGGTCAATCACAAGGTCAATCAGTGGCCTTACTACCAGATGCAGTTTATCATCATACCCAGAAAACTCTCTCTCTCTCTCTCTCTCTCTCTATATATATATATATATATATATATATATATATATATATATATATAATATATATATAAATATAAATATAAAAGTGACCATTGAAGTCAACACTCAGAGGCGACAGGCTGTTTCATGCTGGATGTAATCGTCAGGTGACCTGATGATTGTGTCCAGCATGAAACAGCCTGTCGCCTCTGAGTGTTGACTTCAATGGTCACTTTTATATTTATATTTACATATGCTTTCTCTCTGATATTGAGCACTTTATCCCATAAATATAGCACACCTTAAAACTATATTTCTTCATATATATATATATATATAATATAATATAATCAATATTTATAATTATATATATAATATAATATAATCAATATTTAATTGATTTTTCTAATAATTTTTATCGTTCAAAATATATATATATATATATATATTGGTAACTATCATTATCAGGAGACACAACATTGAAAGTCTTGTCTGAACAAATATCTTCAGATGCTTACATTATTTTTTTTTTCTCTGGCATTTAACAATTTCTTGTATGTGTTAGAATGTTTTTCTGGGCCATTCGTACATAACTATTATTAAAATGTTCCTTCACAAGAAGTGAGTTCAGAATAAAGGGAGAAAAAAAAGAGGTGAACAACGGAAGGTTAGCCATTTTCCCAATGATAGTAATTCTAAGCATTTCTAAAACTCACATCTGGTATTTCTACACGTCTTCCAAAGTGAATTAAGAAATATTTTCTCTCACGTTTTTTCTTCTTTTTATTATCTCTTTGTTCTTTGCTTCTTTTTTTTCTCATGTTTTCCCATCAATCCTTCTCTTGTATTTTATTTCACACATTCTTTTTTTCTTTTCTTTCCTTTCTTTTTCTTTTTTCTTTCCTTTTTCCTTCCTTTCTTTTTCTTTTTTCTTTTTTCTTTCTTTTTCTTTTTTCTCTTCCTTTCTTTTTCCTTTCTTTTTCCTTTCTTTTTCCTTTCTTTTTCCTTTCTTTTTCCTTTCTTTTTCCTTTCTTTTTCCTTTCTTTTTCCTTTCTTTTTCCTTTCTTTTTCCTTTCTTTTTCCTTTCTTTTTCCTTTCTTTTTCCTTTCTTTTTCCTTTCTTTTTCCTTTCTTTTTCCTTTCTTTTTCCTTTCTTTTTCCTTTCTTTTTCCTTTCTTTTTCCTTTCTTTTTCCTTTCTTTTTCCTTTCTTTTTCCTTTCTTTTTCCTTTCTTTTTCCTTTCTTTTTCCTTTCTTTTTCCTTTCTTTTTCCTTTCTTTTTCCTTTCTTTTTCCTTTCTTTTTCCTTTCTTTTTCCTTTCTTTTTCCTTTCTTTTTCCTTTTCTTTTCTTTCTTTTTCTGTGTTCTCCATTCTTTTTAGGGCTCTCTTTCTTTCCTTAGTTTAACAAATGAAATAATTTTTTTCAACATCAGTCATTAATTATAGAGCGACATTTGATCAATCATTTAAAATAGTAATTTGCTTACTATGGTATTGCATTTTATACAGACCGATTGAATAGTGTTTTTAGGAAGTGTCTGTCACTTTCCTGTAGTTCATGTATCAACTACAAAATTATTAGTATTTATTTATTTATTTTTGCGTGGCATCAGGTACAACCCCTAAACCTAAGAGATATATATTATCCCAGAAAAGAACCAGATTTGGTAATATGTTTTTTCCTTGGTGTTAAGCATAAAAACATATATTCTCGGTAATACATGCCCTTGTTTCATATGCTAATATGTTGTCATATTGCAATGTCCATGAACGTTGTGATCGTCCATTAAAAGAGACATTATCACAGAATGCAAGAATCACATTTAGTGATCCAAACAAAATGATGTAAAATTGGTTCCATACTAAGCTGACCATTTTAACGTCT
Organism: Acanthosepion esculentum; assembly: GCA_964036315.1. Classification (NCBI taxonomy): domain Eukaryota; kingdom Metazoa; phylum Mollusca; class Cephalopoda; order Sepiida; family Sepiidae; genus Acanthosepion; species Acanthosepion esculentum. Next base: position 54,583,477 of record OZ038515.1, read on the forward strand.
ATTTAACCTAGCCATTAAAAATAGTCAGATTAGTATGGAACCAATTTTACATCATTTTGTTTGGATCACTAAATGTGATTTTTGCATTCTGTGATAGTTTAATTTAGAGCTCAGGCACGGTGGAGTAATGGATAGAGGCTCGGATTGAGGAATCGGAGAGCCGAGTTCGAATTCCAGTTGAATCCATTACATTCACTTATGTGCTAATACCATTGGGAAAGGTATGAATCCTCATCTTCTCCCTCCAGCTATGGGTAAATAGCAGGACAGACCAGGTTCTATAGCCTTGGATGGCAACTGGTCTACCACAGAAAGAAATGGCAACCTACTGCAGGAAAAAAAATCTGCCTTGTCAGTCATGTATCAAAAGATACATGATTGCCTAAGTGTGTATCATGCATGGCACATAACTGACTGATTTAACCTAGCTTAATTCAAACCTTATGGGTGATTAATTCTATATTACTTCTCTTCACTAAATATATACACATATATATATATATATATATATATATATATATATATATATATATATATATATATGTAATAGGAGCTGATAAATTCACCTATCATCCGGTTCACACTCTTTCCTGGTCTTCTGAACAGGAGTAGAGGTTCATCCCTTGTTTCCTGTTTAGGATTGGGTTTCCAGTTCCTTTTAATGTCTACTTCTATTCTATACTGTTAACGTCTCTGAACACTGAAATGTTATTCCCTAATTAAATCTTGACCTTTTCAAGTCTAGAGTTAGCCATTATCTTTTCCGCATAGCTGCACAAACTTCACTTCTTGCGCTTTCTTATGCTCATACAACACCACACAGTAATTCTCTAGCTTGAGTGGTTCTTTAGCCTTGTATTGGGTGAAGAGTAGTATAAAATATGTATATATTTTTTTTTAATTTCTTAGAAGAATATTTGTCAATTGTTAATTTTTTTGTTGATTTTATTGTAACTCTGAGATTATTATTCTACAGAAAATACTGTATTTGCTGGCCTGTTGGACACACCCAGATTTTGGCATGGAATGTTTAAGGGAAAAAATGCACATATCGCAACCAAAAAAATGAAAATTATAGCATTACCTTTATGTGATCTTCTCACTAACCATAAAAGAACACTTACATTCTTAGCACAAATTATACTACTGGTACTTTTTTTTTAATAGAAGCGAGGTAAGATTTAATTACCAGGACTTGTTTTGGAAAAGAAGAATTTTAGTACATTTCATTATGCATTTATTGAAAATTGTTTTAGTTTTTCAGGGAGCAACATCTGCTCATACAGTAAATTCGTAATAGCTACAAAGAAATCTATTAGTATCAGTGAACACCAGTAGATATGGTAATAGACAAAAAACAGAAATATGGTACTTGTTGGTAAATGAAGTGCCATACTATATATGCAGAAAAGCAAATTCCAATCCCTGTATATCAACAAAAACACACAAATCAAGCAGCAATATAACCGTGAAATTAAATATTTCTGTAAAATCTGGTATTTCTACAAAATAAGCATCAAAATCATGTGCAATGCCACAAATTTCTAAATTCTTTTTCCTGGCTGAATTTTTCAGGGATATTTTTATTTACATAACGTTTGTTTACTTCCAGGAGACCTAGTTTCAGAGCTAAGCTCTGTGTGTGCACTGAATCTAGGTGAACCCCATTTTTTTTTCAGAGTCTTCATGTATCTCTCATACATGATACTGCTGTATTGGACTCGGGTAATTTTCTGGCGTATTTTTTTTCTTTAAAAATCTGCATTCAATAGGCTGGCAAATATGGTAATTTAAATTAGAAATAAAAGACACTGTAATTGTTTTTTGTTGGAAAGCTCATCTTATCATGGCAGCTGCTTTACTGATTAGGATACAGAGACAAATCTGACCATGTATTTTTCCTTATTTTTCCCTAGCCTTGTATGCTGCCATATATTTTTACTTATACTAATAGTGGTAATTTTTTTTTAATCTATTAGATGAAGCATTGTCAATTATGATTTCTTTCTGCAAGTATTTGTTTTTATTTTCATTTCAGTTGATTTTAATTGCAACTGTAATTATACAATCTTTGGTTAATGTAGATTACAAAGTTTTATTCTAATGGTAACACTTGCATTAAATTCTGATTTTCAGTATTCAGATTAGGTACTTACTCAAAATTTAGTTAAAAAAAACCCCATAAAACTCTGTTTATCCAACAGTTTTCCCCACAAGTAGAAATGTTTACTCTGTTAGAGCAGAAAATAATGTAATAACATAAAAAAAGGTAAGCAGTTGGATTTTCAATTTGCTCAGTTTACTGACGGCCGTAGAGTGGCAGCCTGAGAGTTTGGATTAAAAGCAACTGAAATTAAAATGAAGATAAAAATATAGCATTGTTATTTCTTATCTGTGAACATTTTGTTTCATGTTGCTTCTCAGCCTTTCCAGTCAACAAAATTCTTTCATTGAATGCATAAAGGGAATTACTTCCCTTCATAATGGGTTTTCATATTTTTTATTTTTTCATTATGATTATCGTGTGAAAAATATATTTGTCTTATTCAGTCCTGGTATATACATCTATATAATTTCCCTGTTCTGTTTTATTGATTCATTAATTTTTTCCAGTTTATCAACCCTTTGCAGGTTATTTAAAGCCCAAAAATATTTTTATATCATAAGAATTATTTCTTGAGATAATAATGGTTTAATGATACAAGTATTCTATTTACATTATTCAAACTATTGTCCTCATCTTTGTCACCATGTTTATCACAACATTTCAGCTGTTGTACGCTCCGGCCTTCTTCAGGTGGTTGGAATGTCGAACTGAACCCTTTATTTCACTCGCTGGGGTGGACTGTTCTAGTTCCACGTACCATGTCTAATGGATGTCAGTTATCTCCTGTTAATTCTCCTCTCAAAGTTCTCCACCGCCTTAACCAGGTATTGAACTCACTTTGGGTCCTGTCACTGGATCTAATTGACACCCTTATCCACTGTGCTATGTGTCCTTGACAATAGTCTGAATAATGTAAATAGTGTACATAATACCTCATCTCAGAAATATAGACAGATACTGATACAAGTATTACTAATTAACCCATAGCTGGGGAGGAGAAGAGGTGGATTCACACCTTCCCCAAGGGGAATTTTCTTTGCTTAACAATTCTTAGCCATTATCCATTGCACTGACTGCACAGCCCAACTTACCACACCTGGTATTCCCAAATGTTACCCATCTAGGTACTGCCCAGACTTGATGTTTCTTAACTTAGGCAAATGTATAGGAACCAGTGTTTAACATGAAGTGTCAATAAGCCCCCTGTTTTGCATAGCCTCCTCTTCCGAGAATCAACCGTCCTGGGTATAATGATAAACTACATCTGCATCCTGGGTAAGATGATAAACTACGTCCAACAGCAAGGCCTCTGATCAGGAGGTTTTGAGGAGTGTGGAATCGCCTCTTAATTGCTGGTGTTCCCAGGTCCACCCTGACCCGGGGTGGTAGCATCTGTTAGGGTCCCAGTTATGGGAAATAGTTAACCCGCCAAACTGGGGTCAAAACATGTGAAAATAGGTTTTAATACCAGCAGAACATTTTTGAAAAAACGGATATTACCAGCAGAACATTTTTGAAAAAACGGATATTACCAGCAGAACATTTTTGAAAAAACGGATATTACCAGCAAAACATTTTTGAAAAAACGGATATTACCAGCAAAACATTTTTGAAAAAACGGATATTACCAGCAAAACATTTTTGAAAAAACGGATATTACCAGCAAAACATTTTTGAAAAAAAATATAACCAGCTATACATATTTGAAGGACAATTATTACCAGAAATAGATTTTTGAAGAAAAAATATTACCAGAAATGGATTTTTGAAGAAAAAATATTACCAGAAATGGATTTTTGAAGAAAAAATATTACCAGAAATAGATTTTTGAAGAAAAAATATTACCAGAAATGGATTTTTGAAGAAAAAATATTACCAGAAATGGATTTTTGAAGAAAAAATATTACCAGAAATGGATTTTTGAAGAAAAAATATTACCAGAAATGGATTTTTGAAGAAAAAATATTACCAGAAATAGATTTTTGAAGAAAAAATATTACCAGAAATAGATTTTTGAAGAAAAAATATTACCAGAAATAGATTTTTGAAGAAAAAATATTACCAGAAATAGATTTTTGAAGAAAAAATATTACAAGAAATAGATTTTTGAAAAACAAATATTACCAACAATAACAATTTTGTCGGCATTAAATAACCCATTGAGGTTGATATGCCGTAAAACAAAATAACCAACCAATCTGAGAATCTACTTTCATTTTTTAATGATATTTACTTTGTAGATTATTGGACTGTACCTGAAGAAGGTAGAGATAGTGTTTTTTTTTCTTTTTTTAATATGTTCAACAAATAACTCCAGATTAAAAAAAAAAAGAAAAATATTTCAAATGCTGCTTTTCCAAGATAGCATTTTACCACCTTCCTCCTAAGTTACTCTGCGCCATACCTGGCTAAAGAGTAAATATTTAAATATTAAACATATATAAAAGTAAAGAATACATTATTTTTGTAAGTATGACAAGGCTCAGAGTAAGTATCTTCTGATTTGTTTAGTGTAATATGATTTTAAATTAAAATTACACTTTTTTCAAAATTTGAAAATCCCTCCGTGTATTTTTTCTTTATTTTTTTAATTTTTTTAAAAAACTTTTAATAGGAATGACTACCTGTAGAGCAAGTGGCCTTGGTTAAATGTAAATAAATCACAAGAACTGTCCAACAAACAGAATTGATAAAGTTTGCAATAAATAACAACAAGAAAAGAAAACAGAGGAATAAAACAATATATGCAAGGCAAAGGAACAGTAATAAGGCAAAAAGGTCACAAACTAAGAATCGGGGTTGACACACAAGAGCAAGTTTGATTAAGCAAATGTAACGTTCTGGCTTCAAGACAAGACAGACTGGGACTGAGACAAATGAAACCAAGAACTGGCCATTTTTATTGGTGAGGAAGAAATCCCAGCATGCATTTGTGTGCTTCTGCCTATAAATTAGGGAGGGGAAAGTGCTTTGCAGTCCTTCCTCATTTGGGATTCTCTAGGCTGGCTTTCTTATGCCATGTATTGACAAAACGTTCACACTGAGCAAGGAGTCTTAAGGGCGCCTTTCCTAGCCTTAGAATCATTCCTCCCATTTCTGGAAATGGTAAAAATTCTTCAACAAGTGAATATCGGCCTTGTGTATGATTCTTCAGTCCAGTAACCTTTCATGGCCTAGGAGGATCTTGTATTGGTTTTTTTATTGGTGAGGAAGAAATGCGTTTATGGGCTTCTGCCTATAATTTGGGGGTGGGGGGTGTTTTTCAGTCAAGGATGGGGACCAACAGTACTGAATTGTAAACAGAAGATAAATTCATAAAATGAGCCCAGATGCATATAACTTCACCGTAAGATATCTTCCCAAAGACATAGAATTGGGACCACACCCAACTTAATCTTCTCTATTAAAATAGATGAAATTTCTAACTCTCATTAAACCTGAAATAAGGCTAAAACTTTATAACAAAATAGCATTGTTCTGACAGTAACACTTGCATTAATTCCTGACCACTGACAATCCCTTCTTTCTTATGCATTACAATAATTTTCATTGTTTACTATAATAATAATAATACATTTTCAATGCATTTACATTATATATATATATATATATATATATATATATATATATATATATATATATATATATGTAATTATGTATTTAGGCAGCAATCCTTCATTTGTGCATGTTTCATTACAAACAACAGACAAGGTACTACGGTTAAGCTTTTTATTTAATTTTTCTGTGATGCAGAGTGTTTTATTTTCCGAACACAATGTGCTAACCGTGTTCGGGGAAATAAAAATCCTCTATAACGCACTAAAAACATACACGTAACACACACACTCAATTAAACTGAAAAAATCGAATCATCCTTGATAATGGCTAAAAGCATAGCCGAATGTGCTCAGAACTATAAAACATTTGGACAGTTTCTACACACTACTCTTTGTCCAAAAAAAGAAAGCTCTTGTGCAAACACAAGAAAAATTAAATAAAATGCTTAACCGTAGTACCTTGTCTGTCGTTTTTAATGAAACATATATGCACATATATATATATATATATATATATATATATATATTTTAACATTACCATATAAGTAGCCAGGTTGGTAATCTCCCATAATTTTGTTTATTTTTAAGGATCCTGCAGCAGCATTGTTGGCTGTTATAAGTTTATTAACATATTTCTTTAGAGGTTCAGTGGTGTTCTTATTCAATTTAGTAAATTTAGTACGATCATCAATAAGATGCTGAACAATTAATAATATTAACTTTGAACATGGACATAATATCTTGACCGTGTTTTGAAACAAAAAAATGAAACCTTTTATAAAACATACATATACAAACTATTTCTAATTCTAACAGTTGAAATATAATCCTTGAAAATGGCTAAATGTATAGCCGAAAGCGCTCGGATAAAAAGAACATTCGGACAGTTTTTATATAATTTATCATCTGAAAAGAAAAACATTATTAGATCGCATGAGAAATTGTATAAAAAAACTAAATAAAAGCACCTTGTCAGTCGTTTTTAATGAAATGTGCATGAAAGAAGGATTGCTGCCTAAATACACAAATTTTAAATTGCATGACATGGCAGCCAACAAGGAAAGCGACACTATAACTTTCAGAAAAAATCTTGTTTTACGACAAATAACGAAATCTAAGAACGAAACTCAACATATAAATAATGAAATCCAAAACCATATTGCAGTACTAAAAAACACTTTAACCGAAATTGAATATAATGAAGCGCAATACCACATCAATATAAGTATTAATAAGGATGAACTTGACCAGCGACAAATAATTACAAAAAAGCTGTGCAACTTATACCAACGAAATATTCTACTTCCCAACAACCATGATAAATACATAAACCTATCAATTCACATATTAACGGATGATCAAAAGGAATTTTTAAATCTAGGACCAAATTGCCATCTCCAACCTAAATTCGACCTTCTCAAAAAGAAGACTGAAATTGAAATCTTACATCAATCATTATGTCAACTGGAAAAGGACAAATTGATAATACTCCATCCAAACCTCAAAGATCTTCTCAAGGTAGAAGGTCTAAAAGATTATATTCCACGTAATAGAAACAAGAACATTCCAACAAAACTCAAAATTGCTGCTACAGAATTAAAAAACAACCCTAATATAGTCATCAGAAAGGCGGATAAATCCAATATTTATGTAATTTTGGATAAATTGGATTATCACAAAAAATTTCAGCATCTTATTGATGATCGTACTAAATTGAATAAGAACACTACTGAACCTCTAAAGAAATGTTAATAAACTTATAACACCCAACAATGCTGCTGCAGGATCCTTAAAAATATATGCATATATATATGTATATATGTATATAGTTCACCTTGATGAAACCTGGGAACCTAGCTTATTAGGATTTATTTATTTTACTTTTGCTCTACTTGGTCTACTCTTTGTTTTAACTTATTACTCGCTGGGATTTTTTACCTTTTTACCAGAGATTTAAGGTACAGGGCAATTTTTTTTTTCTGTTCAGAGGTTTCTGGTACTTTTTTTTTTTTGCTTTTTTTTTTCAATTTTTCCTCAGATGCCAATTTGTTTGAAAATTGTTGTGCTATCCAGGCTTTTTCACTCAACAAGTATATATATATATATATATATATATATATATATATATATATATATATATATATATATATATATATATATATAGAGAGAGAGAAAGAATTTCTAAAAAGCTCTTGTCTCTGCTTGCTTTCAAATATCAGATTTTTTTAAGGGCTTTTTGATCGGGTCATGAATTTTCAGCACCCTTCTGTATAATAGTATTGTTCTGTCTGTAATGCTTGCACTCCTTTCTTACCATAGACAAACTGGTTTTCATAATTTTTTTTTTTTTTTTTTTTTTTTTTTAAGAATAATACAAAAACTAATTATTGAAAATCAGAAAGGGCAGTTGAATTTTCTGGGGTAAAAAATGAGGAAAGAAGGCTCGGAGAATTTAATATTGACAAAAAGATCATAAGGGAAAGAGCGAATTACATACCTAAAGAGTTTATGTAAATGTACAGTTGAGCGGGGATTAGGAAGGCTCGTAAAGGGACAAACATTGTTTAGTGCTATAAAGGACAGGAAACGGTGACAGATCGTAATCAACAATGTTATGAAGTGACCTGCCATGTAAAAGAAGTACAAATGTGACAGAAATATTTTGTTAGTACAAAAAAAAAAAAAATACAGCAAAGTGTGGAATTGGTGGAAAAAAAGGGGGTTTTGTTAAAACTTTTTTATACTTTAAATCCCTTCAGCCCAGTAGTACCCATACTTTTTTTTCTATGGGACACATTTTCAGAATTAAAATTTGCTCACGACTCACCAGATTTTAAGTGATAAAATGTACGTTTAGAAATAAAAAAACAAAAAAACACTGAGGATTAAAAGAAGATAACCGTGGATTTGAAGTCAGAACATTATCATTGATAACTCTCTCCTCCAATTTGCAGAACCTTGTTACTATATTCTTAATACTTGATATAATGCAAAGATATCACAATGATAAAATCGGTCAATAATTATTTATACTGGGACTCTAGCATGCAATTACAAGTAATCCATAATAATATTTTAAATTTTGAAATCATATTTATTTTTGGCATATGAATTTTTTAAAGCTGTTTCTAAATCTTTGATTGCCTTTCAATCATTCTGCCTCACCTGCTGTCCTCTTCCGCCTCACTTATGAGGTACGCTGCACCGTCTGCTTTAGTCTGTAAGTGGTCATAGCTCTCCGCAAGTTCCTTTCTTTTATTATCTGTGAATTACCATGACTTCCTGGAGGAAAATAGTAGTATGATTTCCTGTTGCCTTCTCTAGAGTTCTGCATACAGAATTGTTTTTCTCTTAGACTGGACACTAAAGTCAACGAAGGTCAGTCTACCTTGCTATTTGGGTAGGATAAGAGATATATTCGTAGCTTGAATTTGAACTTGGGTCACCGATTCCACTTTCGATGCTTATAACTTTCAGGCTAAGTGATTATGTGTATATGTAAATAAATTCCAAATCCAGAGTTAAAATGCAGTTTTGAGTATTGTTTCAACTTTTCCCTACTACCAGAATTTACTGTCACTATATAATCATTAGAGTGAATAAAGGTTTTGACGTATTTGCTTTAAAAGTCCTACCTATTATTTCCCTGTCTATATAAACAGCTTGTTTGTAATTAATGTCACTTGCGTGTTTCAATAAACAACAAAGGCATTGATGGTTTAAAATCTTTCGACATCAGCTACTAAATAATCATAATAAACACATCTGAGGCCAAACAGCCTTTTTCACACTGTCATATTTTTTTTATTGATTTAGTCAACCTCAAATCTATTGACATGTGTTGTCAATGTTTAACGAGGCAAAAAGGAAATAAATATATGTTGGAATTTTGAGATTAGGAATTATCAATATTTTATATGCTTTATTACTCAGACCAATACACTCGTCTTGGTTACATTGTATACCAATTAATACCCAAAGAAGACTGAAGGGTACAGTGGCCGGATAAACCAAAATGAATTTGCTGGTCCTAGCAATATAATATAAAAAAAAAGAAAATATCTATCTATAAGTTTTTTCTATCTTTCTATTTATCTCTCTTTCTGTCTGTCTATCTATCTATCTCTGTCTGTCTATATATCTCTCTGGCTGTCTCTTTCTCTGTTTTTATATATATCTCTCACTCTGTCTTTCTATATTTCTCTGTCTATATATCTATTTCTATCTGTCTGTCTTTCTATATATCTGTCTGTCTGTCTTTCTATATATATATATATCTGTCTGTCTTTCTATATATCTGTCTTTCTATATATCTGTCTTTCTATATATCTGTCTTTCTATATATCTGTCTTTCTATATATATCTGTCTTTCTATATATCTGTCTTTCTGTCTATGTCTCTATCTTTTCTATCTACCTTTTTTATCTGTCTATCTGTTTATGTATATATATTTATTTATCCATCTCTCTATCTCTATCTCTATCTTTATATTTTTATATCTTTTCTTTATTTATATCTCTCATTATCCCTTTCTCTCTCTCCATATGTGTGTGTGTGTGTGTGTATTTCTCTATCTATCCCTATATCTATATATATATATCTCTCTCTCTCTCTATATATATATATATATATATATATTTCTGTATCTCTATAAATGTTACTTTACTCGACTTTAAAGTCTCTCTCTCTCTCTATTTAATTTCTTTTCTTTTCCTTTCAAAACAAATCGCGTTGTTTAATGAATTAAAAATTAGGCCTCAGGTCCAATCTGCATAGGTCAGCTCATCGTCATCACATCAAAAAAGCCTGCTTAAGACTTCATTCATTTTTTTCTTTACTCCCATTTATTCGCCCGCTAACCTCTTTAAAAAAAACTACCACTTTCCCCTGTAAAGCATCCCTTTCTCTCTCTATCTCTCTCTCTCACTTCCCTCATTCTCCTTCTCACTCCCACCCCCTCTTATTTTTCTCTGATCTTATTGTTCTTCAATTTCTTCGTCTCTTTCCCCCTCTTTCCCTCGTTGCCCGTGTAGTCATCACCCGTTTTATGTATTCTTACTTTTTGTGTTCTGATAGCTTGAAACTAGGGGTTGGGCTGACTACCCCAACCACCCTTCTTCTTTTGATTTGGGGGCGGCCGCCTTAAGAGAAGCGCTAACTCTTCTCCACTGAACTCGACAACTATTTGCACCCGTTCTCCACCGTCTTTCCGACTATTGTCGACGCTTATAGGCTCGACATAACGATAGATTATTTTTTTCTTTCTTTCTTCTTATCTTAACGTAAATTTATTTGACAGGACTGTAACCCCCTATACCATTTGGCACTCACCTAAACTGGACTAATAATTACAATAAACCAGACAAGGAAAGACATTTTTTTTTTTGGCTAAAAACAGTGCCACACGTTGGAGGGTTGTAATTATTTTCGGCAACACAGGAAGTTGGCTGGGTTTGTACTTGTAGGTAGAGCCCAAGGGGTTTGGGGAAAGGTCCAACCGCGACAATCATTGGCCTGTGAGTCAACGGACGAAGGAAAACTACGACCTTAACGACAATAAAAGGCTCAAACACTAATATTCCATGGTTAATTTATTTACATTGGAATCGTAATAATCAGGATCCAATTCATCAGACCTACAAGATTGGTATGGAATTTCAATAACCAAAAAATACTATTCTTAAAAGATTGATCAATACAGAGTTAGAGCAACAAATATAATTATTTATTCGAAAATTATAACATAAATATGTTATAACATTATTTATGTTATAATTTTCGAATAAATATACTAGCAATGTGTGTGTGTATACAGGGTGTCCATAAAGTTCGTGTGCACTTTAAAAATATTTATAACTTTATTAATTATTTGTATTTGCGATAGAAATAATCTGTAAAAAATGTTATAAAGTTTAATGAATGTACCTAGTTTTAAGTATAGCTAAAATAACTAATGTGATTTCAGGCAATGCAGTAAATCAGTTGGCAAATGTTTTCCGTGAACTGCAAAATCGTATTACCCTTTGTATTGCTAATGATGGAGGACATGTGGAAACTTAAATAAAATTTCAATAAAACCTTAAAAAAATATAGATTTACTTCTTTCTAATCCTTTTTACAAATTATTTCTATCACAAATACAAATAAAGTTATAAATTTTTTAAAGTGCACACGAACTTTATTGACACCCTGTATATATACTAGCAGTGTGTGTGTGTGTGTGTGTGTGTGTATATATATATATAAATATATATATATATATATATATATATATATATACACACACACACACACACTGCTAGTATATATATATTTATATATATATATATATACACACACACACACTGCTAGTGTATATATATATATATATATATATATATATATATATATAAGCTGTATAACCCGTTTTCAACCGGTTGTTTCATTACTGGGAATTTTTGCCATTCACTTGGAGCAGTTTAAGTTTAAAGTCAGCCCACCCTAAAATCAATATTAGTAACAACATTTGGGTACAACTGAGGCACATCCCTAAATGGGGTGGGGGTAACAATTTGAATTGGGGGTGACCCTGAAAAGGGACATTTTTGCGTTCTCAGTCTTGCAAGGAAGGAACATCTTCCTTGGACTGTCATAATAATCATATAGGATTAAAAAAAAGTGTATTTTTACAGTCAATTTAGTAAAAATTGAAGCCTAAATTTCTTGGATTTCTTTTTACATATTTTTTTTTGTGTCACACATTAGAAGAAAAATTGATACAAACTCAAAAAGAAATGAAACTCGGGCATAGGCATGGTTTATGTTAAGAGAGAAAAAAAAAAGCCATAATGTTAAGGTAGGAGAAAAAATTTGTTTTTTTAAGATGATTACATTTTAACTCGTCTTAAGTTGATTTGAACCCAAAACAAACAATGAGGTAAATTCCTTTCTTGTATTCTTTATTTATTTTTTGAGGAGAGCATTCAAATATTTCTAAGATGGATTTAGAGATATTGGTCAATAAAACCGTGATTTCTTTTTTATATTCAAGACATTTGTAATTCTAATGAAATTTCTTGAAATGAAAAATATTGTTTGTATATTTAAATACTTTGAATTTCATATATCTCTCATGAATTATTAATATTTTCATTTTCAAACAGAATATTTTTCCCTTTGCCACATACAAAGTTTTTATTTAATTTATGCTCTTTTAATTCCATTGGAACTACATTGTCTCAATGAAGAGGATACATTTATGGAAATTAATAACATTTCCCAATTGACACAGAAATAACAAAAAAATCTATATCTCCACTGTCGATGCAAATTTCAATGTTGGCTACGTTATTGCTGTGTTTATGTCATACCGAATGTCTCGGTGTCGAGGGCATTATGGCTTCAAAGATGCACTCCCGTTTTGACTTGTAAGATTTTAGAAAGAAAGAAAAAAAGGAATAATAAAAAATAAATATTCTTCAATCTGTAGAAAGCAGGGGAGACCATCGATGTGGGTGTCTTCAATGTCAGGAAATATGGTACAAAAACAAACCCATATCAAAAGCCAAAAATACACAAAGGGTATAATTTATAGTTTAACTGTAAATTACTCATGAATTAACTTGCGGGAGATCTGATCAGTCTATATCAGAGTTTCTCCCTACTTACTCTTGTGGAACCCTTAAAACAGTTTTCAATCATGTCTCAAGGAATCCCTGCATAAAAAACAAAATAACTATTAAAACACCATGATAGACATCACTAAATACATTCCCTATGATTATTATAATTTTAAATAATACAGCAGGTTGAAGCCTTTTATTTAAATTATAAAAAAGAATTTTTCAACAATATGTGTATAGTAAAATTATAAATAAAATCAAAGTTACGCAAGTACGCATTAAGACTATTTATCACAGTTTCTCACGCAACCCATAGTGACCTCTTGCAAAACCCTAGGGTTCCAAGGAAACATTAGATAATATCCTTTAGGTTCATAATATGGCTTTGGGGTTAAAGACTTTTTTTTCTAAATGTACAGATTTCAAGATGCTTGTCTTCCAATCCATGAGAGTAGCATTGACATGCTTGCTTATGAAAAAAATGGTTTCATTTTTTTTTTTTTTTTTATCATACATATATATTTCATCAGCTGTAACATCTACCAAGATAAATATATAAGTTCTAAAAAAATTATTATCTTTACTCTTTTATTTAATCTGAAATAGAAATATCCGTTGACCAATGAAGCTGTTGGGAAGGATTAAAAATGTACACTTTTGTTCCTTCCATGTAGGACTTAAATATCAAACACAAATCTTATTAAAAAAAAAAAAAATATTTTGTAAAATTTCCAAGACGAATAAAAATGTTATTTTGTCACTAACACAAATCAATCTGTTGATCAGATGAAAAAATACCTTTCTTTTTGGTTTTGGGTTAAACCAAATGTTATGCTTTCATATTAGGTCCATGAAATAAATGGTTAAATTAAATAAATGAATGTATACAGTGGAACTTCGGTTCACAAAGTTAATTTGTTCCTGAAGACCATTCGTAACCTGAAATTTTCGTAAACCGAAACTATTTTTACAGCAGGAATCAATGTCGAGAAAAAAAGTCCCAGCACAATAAAATTGGAAAAGAAAAGCACAGCCCAACACATGAATGTATACAACATGGCGATCAACTCAGAAATTATTCTGTTCGTGTTAACACAGTTCGGCTATGTTGTTTGAGAACCAAAATCTTGTTCGATAACCGAGGCATTTTCATCGCAAATTTTCTGTTCAAAACCTGATTTGTTTGACATGTGAGACATTTGACAAGCGAGGTTCCTCTGTATTTATATTCAGACTAATGTTCTTATCTTCATTTTTATTATCACAACATTTTGGCCCTTGTGCCTTCTAGCCCTCTTCAGTTGTTTGAAAGTTACCTTGAATAAACACCTAAAGAAGGCTGGAGAGCATAATGGCTGAAACGTGATAATAATAATAACAATGATCAAGACATTAGTCTTAATGTAAGTAAAATTAGATTGTCATGAGAAAAATATTAATTCTTGTATGTTCCTCTTAAGTACATGTACTAACTAGCCATAACTAGCAGCATCAGAAACACCTTTTTTATTCATTCTGTTCCTGGAGGAAATACATTGTTGAACATGTATGCAAGGTTGAAGTCAAGGAACTGATATGAGCTGTGAACTTGCCAAAGAAACACGTTGACCCTACAATAATAGAAAAAGGCATTCATTGCCATTTCTTTCAACATGGCAGTCGACTCAGAAATTATATTGTTCCTGTTAACTTGGTTCATCTATATTGTTCAAGAACCAAAATTTTGTTCAATAACCGAGGAATTTTCATCTCATATTTTCTGTTTGAAAACTGATTTGTTTGGCATGTGAAACGTT
The DNA here is from genome assembly GCA_964036315.1 of Acanthosepion esculentum. Taxonomy (NCBI): domain Eukaryota; kingdom Metazoa; phylum Mollusca; class Cephalopoda; order Sepiida; family Sepiidae; genus Acanthosepion; species Acanthosepion esculentum. The sequence continues at coordinate 54,598,538 of OZ038515.1, forward strand.
TGACAACTGAGGTTCCTCTGTACTTTGTCAGTGCATAATTGTTACATTTGAGTACTTCATAGGATATTTATGTTTATTTTTGGTAACTTTTATTTAAAGCAGTGTTTCTCAACCAGTGTTCCCCGGAACCTTAAGGTTCCGTAAGATGTCGCTAGGGGTTCCGCGAGAAACAGGGATAAATAGGCTAATGCATTTTTGAACAATATTTTGCACAGCATATTGTTGGAAAATCCTTGGTTATTATAATAAAGATTATATTATTTAAAATTATAATAATCATAGGGAATGTATTTAGAGATGTCTCTATGCTGTCAGTGTGAATACCACCTTCACTTAGTGGGCAAGACCTGTATGTGGAGGATTCGTGCATCACTGAGTGACTTACACGAGTACAGGACACATGCGTGGTGTCCATATATCATGTTTACCACGTGAACTACGATAAAAATATAAAAGAGATAGAATTTTTGTGCAGGGGTTCCCTCAGATATTAAAACTATTTTAAGAGATCCACAAGGGTAAAAAGCTTGAGAAACTCTGATTTAAAGGAATTAAATAATGGCGCACTTTGAATAAAAACATAAAATAGGAAACTAATTTGATTTCGTAAATGTTAAGAATTTTGTTTAACATGTAGCTAGGTGAATTTTAAAGAAATTCAAATTTCACCATTGATGCAAATATTTAATTACATAATATTTAATTACATAATATTTAATTACATAATACAAACAATACAAACTATAATTCTATTGTTAACAAATAAAAACAAATTCACTCCTATTGCTTGTTTTTATCAAAACGCTCAAGTTTTGTTCTGATAATTTTTTCAGGTGTAAAATCTAAATTACAGTGTAACCCGGATATAAGAGAGTTGTCGGGACCGGAGACAAAGTCTCTTATATCCGGGTTTCTCTTATATCAGGGTTTGGTCTATTTTGTTTTATTAACACAGGCCCTAATTTGAAACCATATAAAATCTCTCTTATATCCGGGTCTCTTATATCCGGGTTACACTGTAATAGATATTCTTTCTATTACTGTTAATTCACCAAGCAAAGGGATGAATGAAGAGCGCAGGCATTCATTTAAGTTCTATGATATTTATTTTAGATGTACAGTGTAACCCTGATATAAGAGACCCGGATATAAGAGAAACCCGGATATAAGAGAGAGTTTATATGGTCCCAAATTAGAGCCTGTGTTAATAAAACAAAATAGACCAAACCCGGATATAAGATAAACCCGGATATAAGATACTTCGTCTCCGGTCCCGACAACTCTCTTATATCCGGGTTACACTGTAAAAACAAATTCACTCCTATTGCTTGTTTTTATCAAAACGCTCAAGGTTTGTTCTGATAATTTTTTCAGGTATAAAATCTAAATTAATAGATATTCTTTCTATTACTGTTAATGCACCAAGCAAAGGGAAGAATGAAGTGCGCAGGCATTCATTTAAGTTCTATGATATTTATTTTAGATGTAAAAAGAAAATTCTGATATTTCCGAACAGATATTGTATAGGATATTTGAGTGTCTTTTTGCAATAATCTGATAATTCAGATTTTAATGAAACAGTAAGGACTTATTCAAAAATGAATTATTTTTTAAAGGTTTTTTTTTTTCTTTTACAAAATCTTTATGAAAAAATGTTTTTTTACATCACTCAACATGTCCAAAACACCACCTCATTTTAAAAAAAAAAAAGATATTATTAGTTTAAAATATTGCAGAATAGTAAGTAATATTTGTTTCAATTCGGTTAATTTTTCTCAAATGACATTTCAGAAAAGTATATTTTATTTTTGAAAAAAATTTTTTAAAGAGAATTATGCTGTGTTGGCAGATTTGTCAATATAAATGAATTTATAGATTTTGCAAATAAGGAGAAAAAAAGATTCTAATCAATTTAAATTTGGTTTGAAGTACATCAAAGTATTTTGCTTCTAGGGAATATTAAATTTAGTTTATTAGCTTCGAATTAAAACTAAAATTAAAGCTTCAAGAAATATTTTTTTAAATGCATTTTAAACTTCCGTATCAATTTTTGCTTTTTCTTTTTTTGAGATACCCACTTTACAATAAAAGAAACAATTTGTAAAAATACAAAACAAAAAGATATTTTTCTGACTGTTTTACTTTTCCCGAACAAACTTTGACTTCGAGTAATATCTCCCTAGTCATAGACTTAAGTTATTTTTTATTTTATTTTGTGGAAGGCATTGTTTAAATGTTAAAAAAATATGCCATTTGATATTGAATTTTAACTATACAGCAAAAAAGTAAACTTTTTGAAGTTGGGCTCATTTTCATAAAAATGATTGCAATAGTCTTTTCTAATGAGAAATTTTCTTAAAATGATGAAAATATATTTCTTTCAATTTCAGTGTTCATACAATCTAACTTGCAATATGACGAGCCCTTTTCTCCCCTGTTAAATTTTCAATTTCTTTTTCATCTCTCCTTTTCCATATATATATATATATATATGTGTGTGTGTGTGTGTGTGTCTACGTATGTGTCAAAAATCCCTTCTTCCATTTAGACTTTTTTTTCATCTTGATATTAAAAAAAAAATTAATTTGTTATAAAAGTTTGAAATACTTTTTCATCTTGATCTTTTAAACATCTCTTATTATCATGTTTATAAAAAAACATACAAAATTCTTTATAGAGGCTTCTTATCAGGAAGATAATTTGTTGTCTCAAATTACATTCTTCTGATTTATTTATGCAATCAAAACCGTTTTGAAAACTGCTTCTTTCAAAATGCTATGGTTTTTAATTAAAAGTAATTTAGACTCCTTATTTAATTCAATATTTCAGTTGTATGATCCACAGAACTTAACAAGTATTCTTTTCAAAAATGTTCATATCTTAACAGCTTGGGTATTAATTAGATTGAATGATAGATTTCAGAGAATGAGTTTTATCAATTTGCCATTCAGTCTTGCAAACTCCCAGTCATTTTTTCTTGTAATATTTTTTTTTTTTTTATAACTATTGTATTTGGGTCGTGGATTTTTTTTTTTTTTTTTTTTTTTTAAAAAAAACACCAAAAAGTTATCCTACATCCAATACAACAGTGTCATGTATGAGAGGAGCATGATATCCATGAAAAATTCACCCAGGAAAAAGAAATTTAGAAATTTATGGAATTGCACATGATTTTGCTGCTTGTTTTGTAGAAATACCAGATTATACAGAAATATTTGTTTTGACTGGTATATTGCTGCTTGCTTTGTATGTGTTTTTGTTGATATACAGGTATTGGAATTTGCTTCTCTGCCTGTTTGGTATGGGACTTCATTTACCAACAAGTACCTTTTTTTTTTTTTTAATTTTTTTTTTTTTTTTTTTTTTTTTTAACCTATTACCTTATATACCAGTGTTCACTGATACCGGTAGGTTTGGTTTGGTTTGGTTTGTTTTACGACATATCAACCTCAATGGGTTATTTAATGCCAAGAAGATTTTTATTGCTGGTAATATTTTTTAAAAATGTATAGCTGGTAATAATTTTTCCTCAAAAATTTATTGCTGGTAATAATGTTTTACAAAGTATTTCCAGTATTAAAACCTATTTTTACACTTTCATAGTGTTTTGACCCCAGTTTGGGGCTGAACTATTTACCCATAGCTGGGACTCTAACAGGTGCTACCACCCAGGGTCAGGGTAGACCTGGGAACACCAGGTAGTTAAGAGTTGGTTCCATACTCCTCAAAACCTCCAGAACAGAGGCCTTGCTGTCGGATGTAGTTTGTTTACTTACCCTGGATGGCCAGTTGATTTCTTTGTAGCTATTATGAATTTACTGTATGTGAAGATGTTGCTCCCTGAAAAACAAATAAAACAATTTTCAATAAATGCATGATGAAATCTATTAAAATTCTTCTTTTTTCCCCCAAAAAAAGTCCTGGTAATTAAACCCTACTTCACTTCTATTTATAAAAAAAAAAAAAAAAAAAAAGTATAAGTAGTATAATTTATGCTAATACTGTAACTGTTCTTTCATGGTTTGTGTAAAGATCGCATAATGGTTAGGTTATAATTTTGATTTTTTTGGTTGTGATATGTGCATTTTTGCCCCTAAATATTCCATGCCAAAATCTGGGTGTGTCCAATAGTCTAGAAAATACAATAATTTGTTTTAAAAGTTCAACTATATTGTGAATGAAAATTATGCCTTTTATTTTTTTTGTTATCTCTTATTTTTAAACTTCAACATTTTGTCCAAATTTTGTTTTGATAATTGAACTCCTCTTTTGTGTTTTTGGTGTTGTTGTACTTAGCACATTGTTTTGGCTGCTCTATTCTTCAGCCTTTCTCAGGTGTATAATCTGTCTGAAAAGAGAAAAAACTTTAACAATGGACTGACTGAAATGTTGTGTTTGCACTATCAAGAAGGTGTTTGACTGATCAATCACAATTTGAACTATTAATGATGCTTCTCAAAGTTATAAACTTTATACTTTTTTGTTTTAACCTAGAAAGGGTTACTAAATGAGGAATAACTGAAATGGAGGTTGAAAATGAAATGGTAATTTGCAATGCATTTTTATAGTAAAATAATTGGCAATGTGTTTTTATAGTAAAAATCATTTACTATGCATTTTTATAATAAAAATCATTTACAATAGCTATTTCTAGTAAAAATCATTTGTAATGCATTTTTATAGTAAAAATCATTTGTAATGCATTTTTATAGTAAAAATCATTTGTAATGCATTTTTATAGTAAAGATCATTTGTAATGCATTTTTATAGTAAAATGCATTTGCAATGCATTTTCATAGTAAAAATCATTTGCAATGCATTTTTATAGTAAAGATCATTTGCAATGCATTTTTATAGTAAAAATCAGTTGCAATGCATTTTCATAGTAAAAATTATTTGTAATGCATTTTTATAGTAAAAATCATTTACAATGTATTTTTATAGTTGTTGTAACCTCGGAAGGGTTACTGAATGAGGACTAACTAAAACGGGGGTTGGAAGGTAAATGGTAATCATTATAACATCAACAAAATACAATACTCGCCAATGGTGTGAAGTCGGTAATCCTAATCCTCAGACACGCACAATTTTCTGATCACGTTACTTATAATCCAGAAACTACCTGTTGATAGCAATAAACATGAACATGGTTCTCATTTACATTCTCCGTTTTGGTTATTCCTCATTCAGTAATCCTTTCTAGATTACAACAAAATAATCTTTAAATTTAAACTATGAAATCTTTTCCTGAGAAGACTATATATATAATATATATATATATATATATATATATATATATATATATATATATATATTGAAATCATGCCCAACAAAGCCACTAACACTCAGGGGCATTACTGAGTGTGAAAAATATAAGAAAAATATTATTAAGGAGTGAGATCAACAAAAAAACTGAAATTAAGAAGACAGAAGATAACAAATAACATTGTATTTAAATTTTTGAACATCACACTTGATTGGAAAGCAAGAAGCCAGACAAGTGTTCCACGAGCGAGAAGTGCAAGAAAAGAAACTTAGCATCAAAGCATTTTTTCTAATTTTGAAATGAATCAAGCAGATATCTAATTGGAAAGTGTGGTGTCTTTGGCTAAATAAGTTAAAAAAAATATATTAGAAAATCAGTCTTACATTGAAATGACTTACATTTATAGTTTTGAACAATGTTAATGGTATAAATAAAACCCCAATGTTATAGGACAAAAAATGATGAATTCAGATAGGTTTAATTTTTCCATTATTTCCTAAAAAGTGATATATCAGTCCATTTAAAAAAGAAAATTCTCTTTGGAAGCAATAAACGTGAACATGTTTCTTTTTTAACATTAAACACATTCAAACAGTAAAGTCATTTTAAGATCAAAAAAAACATTTTTCTTCTTCTCAACAATAAAGGAAAATCTATTCATTGTCGGTCGTAGTCTTCCTTTAAACAAAATATTTCTTCAAAGTCTTCTCTATTAGAAAAAGAAAAAAAAATTGAAAGTAAATCTCCTTTCTTAACATCACTCATCTCTTCCTTTCTTCTGCTTCCATTTTGTATTAAATTTTCCATTAAGACACTCCCTTAAAAAGTGATTCACCAATTTGTATAATTTTATTTATTTATTATTGCCATGATTTCTTTGTTATTATTATGTCTCCTCCTCCTCATTATTATTATTATTATTATTGTTTTATTATTATTATTTAATCAGTTTTATATTTAGTTGTTCTTGTTTATTATTATTATTATTATTATTATTTCTCTACTGTTATTATTACTATAACATCATGGCATATTTAATTTTGCAATTGCATTATATTTATAAAATATCAAAAACTTTGTTCAATTCTTGCTGAATATTAAATTTAAAGTAAAATGAAGTTTTAAAATGAAACTTTATATTACTCAGCGTTTTCTTGTTTCTATTCAAAACTTTCTGAATATTAAAGTAAAATAAAGTCAACATAACAATTGATCCTCTGCCTTGTCCCCATTCTATAAATGTCTGAAATCAAAAACTATATATTACTCAGCATTTTCTTGTTTCTGTTCAAGACTTCCTAAATATTAAACTAAGAGTAAAATAAAGTCAACATAACAATTAATCCTCTGCCTTGTCCCCATTCTATAAATGTCTGAAATCAAAAACTATATATTACTCAGCATTTTCTTGTTTCTGTTCAAGACTTCCTGAATATTAAACTAAAAGTAAAATAATGTCAACATAACAATTGATCCTCTGCCTTGTCCCCATGCTATAAATGTATGAAATGAAAAAGTTTATATTACTCAGTATTTTCGTGTCTGTTCAAGACTTCCTGAATATTAAACTAAAAGTAAAATAAAGTCAACATAACAATTGATCCTCTGCCTTGTCCCCATGCTATAAATGTATGAAATGAAAAAGTTTATATTACTCAGTATTTTCGTGTCTGTTCAAGACTTCCTGAATATAAAATTTCTATTTACCATCAAATAATTATGAAGTTTTATTTTTCAAGTTTTAATTTTATTTTTTCTATGTAACCTGAAGAGGCCACCATATACAGACAAACTTCTCAAGTGATACACACTCACTCCCTCACACACACACACACACACACACACACACAATCACAATACTTATAAACCTAAAACTACCTGTTATTATGTGGTATTAAATTCTATGCCGTCACTGTTTTTATATACGTAGTTAATTGATTTTATGACAAGAAGCCCTTGTTGAATTTTGTATGTGGCACCCAGTGAGAATTGCATTCACTCATTATTAATTATATTCAACCAGACCAATGTTACTAATCAATATACCATGACTAAGCACACACACACACACACACGCACCCACAGATTGATATCTTGACTCTATAAAGGTTCTGTCTATATTAAACACTGTTATTCAAACAATAGAAGTAATATTTATTTTAAGATTTATTTATTTATATATGAAATATATGTGTATGTATAATATTATATATGCAATATGAAATATATGTGTATGTATAATATTATATTTGAATTGTTTCTATATTATTATTAACTTATGAGTGTCTTTATTATTTGTTATTCATTTTATACCAAAGCTTTCCATTCATACTTTCATGAAAAATATGTGCTTTGTTTGAAGTCATCTTATTAAGAAATATCGGTTTACCTTTTCCAAGTTGATTTATCAGTTGTAAAGGAATGTCATTATTTTTATTACTATTATTCGGTTTTGTTCTGTTTTAGTTTTTGACATTTACACTTTGTCTTGATAAATAACCAGATCTTTTCTGATTACAAAAGTGGATTAATCATACTAGCCAATCTTTGCATTGTCTGGTAAATTTGCTTTTTAATGCCCCGCGCTAAATATCTCTGAAAATTTTCCCAAATCGTCATAATTCCGTGTAAATGTACATGCTGAACTCAAATTAACAATTAAATTATGAAGAAAACCTACCGTTTTTGGAGTTGTCGACAAGAAAATATAGGACTTCTTGTTGGTCGTTCATCCGCCATTACTGCCATAATATTCACTGATTCAGTGCTGAGTACATCCGGTGGCACAAACTTAAAGTTGGGCCTATTTACTTACTTTATATAAGTTCATTTCCAAAATCATTACACACTACCGTAAAGCAGTGTAATTTTTTTGGGGGGGGGGATTAGTGTAGTTTAACTTAAAATTAAAACAAACAAATAAAACAAAATTGACAAATTAAAAAATAACTGTAAATCCTCATTTTAAATTCTAATTTTATTTTTGAAATTAACTGTCTCTTTGCAAAGTTTGCACATTTTTTAATTTGTCATTACCCATTGTCTTACATTTTTTTGTTGGTTTTTAATTATTTTCTCTGTTATTTCCGTTCTCTTTACAATTTTCCCGTTTCTCATTTTCGATTTAAAATCTCTGTTTGTAAAATCTAAAGAATAGTTAATTTTTCTTTTTTTCTTTTAGAAGTATTTTTAGATTTTGTTTATTGTTACTATGTTTTCATTTCTTCTTCACATTTCACTCACCGTAATGAGTCTGACCATAATTTTGATTTTAAAAATGCTACTTTTAATCGAGAAAAAGTAATTTACTAGGATGAAAATGTATTGAAAGTACATTTGCATCCAGGTTCTTACAACATTTCACCTGTCTTGGCAAATCTTCTATTATCACAAATTCTTAATTATAAAGGTGATACAATCAAAAGCATAGGGAAAGTGAATGAGATTGCCTAGACTTCATTCCCAGACATGCTTAAAAAAGATAGATATTAAATTTAAAAATTTAAAATTTCAGTGTGCCAACATCTTCAGTGTTTCCTGTCATTTAATAATTGTAACCTACGCTCACATTTTTATATCTCCCCATCCCACACATACATAATTCCATCAATAAAAACATTACTTTAGTTTAGTCTGATGATGTCCTTCTAGATGACGAAACATGTTACATGTGTCTTAGTGGCTTTATTGCCTTGCTTAGGGTGAAATGATTCAAAAATAATTTTTTCCCTCTTTGTTTTTAAAACTTAAAAAAAACAAACTATTTCTTACAATTAAAAAAAAACTAAACAGTCTTATTTTCATTCAACTGAATCTCCCTATCAATATGGAATTGTTATACAGGGTGTCCATAAAGTTCGTGTGCACTTTAAAAATATTTATAACTTTATTTGTATTTGCGATAGAAATAATCTGTAAAAAATGTTAAAAAGTTTAATGTACCTAGTTTTAAGTATAGCTAAAATAACTAATGTGATTTCAGGCATTACTGTAAATCAGTTGGCAAATGTTTTCCATGAACTGCAAAATCGTATTACCCTTTGTATTGCTAATGATGGAGGACATGTGGAAACTTAAATAAAATTTCAATAAAACCTTAAAAAATATAGATTTACTTCTTTCTAATCCTTTTTACAAATTATTTCTATTGCAAATACAAATAAAGTTATAAATTTTTTAAAGTGCACACAAACTTTATGGGCACCCTGTGTGTGTATATATATATATATATATATATATATATATATATATATATATATATCATTCACAGACAGTACTGTTTTGCTGTATCACAGCTCCTCAGTGCGACTAGACTTCCGAATGCCTCAAGCCAGGAGATATATATATATATGGACACCCTGTATATCTTTTACTGTTTTAAATATAATTTAAATAATACACTACACTCCAAACATGTTTGTGAATTTTATTAAATAGATGATTTACTATTTCTTGATAATCAGAAGTGTGTGTCTGTGTGGGGTGGCGATTGCATTTTAATAAAGACAGAAATACTAATTTCAAATGAAGTACCATTAAAACCCATGTAATTTGCACACCTCTGTAATTTACGCAGGTGATTTTTCAGGATAAAATTTAAAAACAGCTTCTGTGGCAGTCCAAACCTGCTACATGTCATGATGCAAAAGATGATGCAATGGATATCTATTATCATGGCAAGGACATTAATGGATTTGATGCAGAGGTATTTTTTTATATTAGTTGATGAGCTCGAGTTTTTTGCATTTGATAAACAGAACTGACTTTAACAAGTAAACAGTGAATACTAATTTTGCCGGTCTCACAGCAAAACTTGAAGGTGGTGATGATTTTATAATTTTTGAATATTTATTTTTGAAGTTGTATTAAGAATTAATTACTTGATTAGTGATATTGATAATTGTTTTTTTGACAAAACTGGACTTTTGTGCCCACAAAAAAGTGTTTCAAGAGGATGGTTTTTCTATTGACACCGCTATTATTTTATTTACATTACCTCCCTCGGCAATGTTTATTTACACGATTATAAAACAGATTTATTATTTATTCTTTTATAACGAAATAAATGTGAAAAGAGATCTTTTTTATTAAAAATTAAAATAAAACATTACAAGATTATCAAAATATGTAAACCATCTACAATGCAATAATGTTTAAAATGGGTTCTCAATAGGGGTGAAATTCACCCCCAGGGGGTTAATTTTGGATTTTCAGGGGTGAATTGTGACCACAGTAAGTTTAAATGGGGAGGAGAGCAAATTTGGCCTATCTGGCCTGTTACCTTGAAAAGGAGGGGGAGAATGGCATTTTGACAAATGGTGAAAGGGGTGCATGGGGCAAGCAAGGTTGAGAACCCCTGGTTTAAAACATCAACTAATTGTCAAAAAAAAAAAAATAGTCCAGCATAAAACCATACAGTCAAGATTATTCATATCATTATGTATGTCAATGGTGCTCCATTGCGATAGGTAGAAACTCCAAGCAATGCAAAATATGACCCGGATCGTGATTACCAACATTAACGTCAGACTTCAAAAAGTAGTTAACCATTTTAGTAAATTTATACAGAAAAAGTAAGCATTATACCATCCAGCATAAATAAAAGTCAACTTCATTACATTTAAGACCTTATTTTTTCTGTATAAACTTATTCTGTCATTGTGGGTCAACTTCTGGTACGAATGTTTACATTTTATACATCTTTTTTCAACAAGAAAAAAAAAAAACCCCTGGAAACTATCTACTCGTGTAATTTATGCACCCCCTAAAGTTTATTTTTGTGAAAAAATATGTGCAAATTACATAGGTTTTTACAGTACTGAAAATATAGTTTGCTAGTGCACTAATAATTTTTATCAACCGTAACCTGTTAACCATGGCAGAACATTTGACCAATCAAAGTTGATCCATAAAACTTGCAATGCCAGGTCAGGACTGATAACATTACAGATTCTTCTTTTGATTTTATCAAGAATCTTTACAAAAATAAAGAAGCAGCAGAGTAGAAGAAACAGAAAACCATGAAAGCCTGGGAATTAAGGGGACAAAAGATAACGATTAACATTACATTTAAATCTTTGAAGATCATAGTTGACTGGAAAGCAGGAAACCTGACTGACGAGAGTTCCACAAGCGAGAAGTACGGGAGAAGAAATTGTTAACATAGAACTTACGGTTACAACTATTAATTTAAAAAGTGAAAAATCTAATACCATGCTTATATCCGTGAAGTCGAGGTAGCAACAAAGAAAGCTCATTAGAACAATTACCGTAAAAATATTTATAATAAAGACAGAAATACTATTTTCAAATGAAGTACTAAAAATATAGTTTGCAAGTGCACTAATAATTTTTATCAACCGTAACCTGTTAACCATGGCAGAACGTTTGACCAATCAAAGTTGAGCCATATAACTGGTAATGGCAGAAATTTCCAACCAATTGAGCAGTAGATCTTTAATGATGTAAATCCCTGCCATTTTATTAATCTTTACTAATTAATGGATTAAAGGCACTTGAAATAGGATTTTAAAATTATTTGAAAGAAGCTCAAAAAAAAAATTTTTTTTTTTTCTTTTTTTGGAATTGCTCAATTCAAAATGCTAAGTATTCTTAAAATTGCCGTAATCATAGATAAAAGAGGAAAATTAAATATTAATTTAAACATAGTTAAGTAAGTATTTGAAAAAATAAAAATTAAATGAAATATCAAATTTTCTTTTCTCTTGTTTTTTTTTTTTTTTTTTTTTTTTCTATTTTTTTCCAAATTTGATTAAATTGTGAGCCATCATCTCCGTTAATTAGACTGTTAGGGTTGGTTTTAGGCAGTGCTAAATTGTTGACATCATCTTTGTCAATTAGACTGTTAGGGTTGGTTTTAGGCAGTGCTAAATTGTTGACATCATCTTTGTCAATTAGACTGTTAGGGTTGGTTTTAGGCAGTGCTAAATTGTTGACATCATCTTTGTCAATTAGACTGTTAGGGTTGGTTTTAGGCAGTGCTAAATTGTTGACATCATCTTTGTCAATTAGACTGTTAGGGTTGGTTTTAGGCAGTGCTAAATTGTTGACATCATCTTTGTCAATTAGACTGTTAGGGTTGGTTTTAGGCAGTGCTAAATTGTTGACATCATCTTTGTCAATTAGACTGTTAGGGTTGGTTTTAGGCAGTGCTAAATTGTTGACATCATCTTTGTCAATTAGACTGTTAGGGTTGGTTTTAGGCAGTGCTAAATTGTTGACATCATCTTTGTCAATTAGACTGTTAGGGTTGGTTTTAGGCAGTGCTAAATTGTTGACATCATCTTTGTCAATTAGACTGTTAGGGTTGGTTTTAGGCAGTGCTAAATTGTTGACATCATCTTTGTCAATTAGACTGTTAGGGTTGGTTTTAGGCAGTGCTAAATTGTTGACATCATCTTTGTCAATTAGACTGTTAGGGTTGGTTTTAGGCAGTGCTAAATTGTTGACATCATCTTTGTCAATTAGACTGTTAGGGTTGGTTTTAGGCAGTGCTAAATTGTTGACATCATCTTTGTCAATTAGACTGTTAGGGTTGGTTTTAGGCAGTGCTAAATTGTTGACATCATCTTTGTCAATTAGACTGTTAGGGTTGGTTTTAGGCAGTGCTAAATTGTTGACATCATCTTTGTCAATTAGACTGTTAGGGTTGGTTTTAGGCAGTGCTAAATTGTTGACATCATCTTTGTCAATTAGACTGTTAGGGTTGGTTTTAGGCAGTGCTAAATTGTTGACATCATCTTTGTCAATTAGACTGTTAGGGTTGGTTTTAGGCAGTGCTAAATTGTTGACATCATCTTTGTCAATTAGACTGTTAGGGTTGGCTTTAGGCAGTGCTAAATTGTTGACATCATCTTTGTCAATTAGACTGTTAGGGTTGGTTTTAGGCAGTGCTAAATTGTTGACATCATCTTTGTCAATTAGACTGTTAGGGTTGGTTTTAGGCAGTGCTAAATTGTTGACATCATCTTTGTCAATTAGACTGTTAGGGTTGGTTTTAGGCAGTGCTAAATTGTTGACATCATCTTTGTCAATTAGACTGTTAGGGTTGGTTTTAGGCAGTGCTAAATTGTTGACATCATCTTTGTCAATTAGACTGTTAGGGTTGGTTTTAGGCAGTGCTAAATTGTTGACATCATCTTTGTCAATTAGACTGTTAGGGTTGGTTTTAGGCAGTGCTAAATTGTTGACATCATCTTTGTCAATTAGACTGTTAGGGTTGGTTTTAGGTAGTGTCAGATGAAGATAAAAGTTCTTATTCTATTTATTTTTTTTGAAAGAGGTCGCAATATACCTAGGAAGATACATTAACCTTTTCCTGTTGATTCCAATCAGATTTAGAGTGCTGTGGGCCTCGGTTTCAAAGGTTTGACTTTAACCTTTGAACCAAATGTTAGAAACAGTGATTAACCAATGTTTATACTTACAATTAAAATTACATTTTCTAATTAGAATCAAAATCTTAATTTTCACCTGTTTTATTCAACAGAATCAGAGCCAACAAACATCTGTATGTGTTAGTGCTTTACCTATGTTAAGCAAAGAAAAAAGGAATTTTCTGGTGAGCGTTTTTCAGTAAGAAATGAAAAGATTTTAGAATCACTGGTTCAAAACTTTGTGGTAAATATCTTTTAACACACACACACACACACACACACACATATATATTATTGTTCCTTAAAGGTTACAAACAGACAAAGGTGGTACTTGGGTGAAAGGAACAGCATCACCAGCATAGATGAAAGAAAGAGAGGTTTATTGTAAAAGAGAATACACTACTGAAAGACAGGAAATCAGTTAGCAGGCTAGTAATTCTCGAAGCAAGGATATTTGCCAACCACCCCACGCGGTCAGATGTGGCACAAGGCTGAATTTAACGTGGAGTATCCGAGCTCAGGCAAAAATTCTCTGTAGACCCTGTAAAAAACTTTGTTAAAATATTCACTTGCGTCAAATCTGTTATATGACAATAGGAATTGAAAAAAGGTTGTCATATTCTTTGATAGGAAAAAATCATAACTACAGATTTTGAGTAGGAAAATTCATAACTTTGGCTTGTGGGTAGGAAAAAATTCATAACTTTGGATTGTCAAATAAGTTTTGTTCATTTTAATTAATGAAACTTTTTATTAGATGTTTTTACAAGTAACAAATCTGTTTCTCCCTGTCTACCTTTCTTTCTTTTAAGTTCTTATGTTATTTATTTTTGAGAATGGAGAAAATATTTAAAATAATTTTCCATCTTATGATTGATTACTGCATAATTTCCAGTAATATATTTCCCCACACTGATATGACTTCATTTGAATATTTTTTCAGTACGCCATAAGCCTTGAAATTAATAAAATGTGTCTGTGCATATTAAATTCTGAAATGAACTAGCATTGCAATCACAGGATCAATAAAACCTTTTGTTCTATGCATATAACAAGGAAGGTTAATTGTGTATATCTGTTCATGTTGACAACCTTGAAAAGACTGCTATTAAAGCTGAGAGGCATACTTATCCAAGATTTTCAAATATCTGAAATTCATGGGCTTCTTTTTCTTAAGGATCTTTTATTTGCAAACCTTTTTTTTTTTCATGATATAGCTTGTCTTGCTCTCTCTGAAAATAACTTTTTTTCTTTGTTTTTATGAAAATATGTTTCCAAAATGAAAGTGAGTGTAGTGGCTGTTTGATTTACTATGTACATATAAAGTCACAATAAGGACCCTGACTTTGTATCTAACATCAAATATTTAATTTACAATGTAAATATATTGCTAAATTGGGCCCTGATTTTATGTCCATCTTTATGTAAATATGTGAGCAATTTTAAAGTACAGAAGCTTAAAAAAAAACTATTATCAGGTTAATAACATATGGGCTAATGTATTTGTAATAGCATTAAATGATTTGAATTCTTAGTTGCAGAGAAAAAAAAAATATTTATCTTTTGAGGCTTCCATACATTAAAATTACAGCCTAAGAAAAAAGGACTTTTTTTTTTTTCTCATAAAAACAGATGCAAAATAAGGGTCCCGATTAGCCTTGGATTTTAAATTGTAAATCAAACCATCGCTAAAAATATTAATTCAATATGCATAACAATAGATAAGAAGGCAAATAAAACATTTTGCCTCCAAAAAAAATACGTACTTTAGCTCAGTCAAATCTTTACTGAAATCTTTTAATAATCTACACTGACTACAATCCTTTCTTGTTGTGTTATTAAATTTTCAAAGTCGGATGAAAATATTTCCAAACAACATGAGCAAATACAAAAAAAAAACAATGACAGTAGTTTTTTTAAAATATCTGGACATAATGTTTGCATAATTCCATTTAGACTAGTTGGGCTTCATTAAAAGTTTTAAATTTTATAAATATTCATATTCGTTTTGAAACGAGCCAATCGTATTTATGACTTAGATTTCTATTGGTAAAGCATTATTTTCATTGGACCATTAAAAAAAATAAGTGGTTTATTTCGAAGGACAAACTGGTCTAAAATGAAATGAGTTATAAACTATTCTGCTTCTAATGGCTAAAACATTGTCATAACAACAAAGATAAGAACAATAGTCTGAATGTAAATCGAGTAAATAATATTTTGAGACTTTTTTTGTTTATACCAGTCAAGCATTAATTATGATTATTTTACTGATAATATACACGGAAAAGACTGAAATACAATATGTGCTTACATATTGTGTTAAAATACAATTAATGCATGTCTGGTATTAAAAAATATGTCTTAAAATATTTTCAACTAGTGGAACAATGAAAACTAAAAAGTTAAGTCATAAAAAAAATTCTTTAATCGTAGCTTATAAAATCCAAAAATGATGAGAAGACATTGAAAAATTCATGTTCAAATTCTCTCTGGAAACCAGAAAAATGGTCATGATCCCTCCCCGTAAAAATCTTAAAGCATTTTCAAGGGTTTCCAATCAAATTAGCATACATATATAATGTTGATGTTCGACACTACTTCAAACAAAAGGTTATGAAGGAAACCCCAATCAGTACTAGAAAGAGTGATAGCAAATACTGGACTCGAGAAACTTATTTTCCTGAAAAACTGTCTTAAGAGAATGATTTCAACTGAAAGTATTACTGGCTGTTGTTCCTTATAAGGAAACAGCTAATATTACCATCTAGGATTTAGTGTATAATATAGTAGAGTGTATAATATAGTAGATCAAATTCTGTGATAGCAGATTTCAATTCTGGATCTGGAGATTCCTCCATAGACCAAGGAAACTATATAGTCTGTCGTCCATGTATTTGTATTATTTATTTAGTTATACAAACAGATTAAGTATTTTTTTAAAAATTTAGTCTTTAACTTTATGCATAAGAATTGTAGAAATATTATAAAATAATGCAACAACCTGTATTCTAATTAATAATGGAAAATAGAGATAATATTTCCGTAAAGTGTGTATTAATAATATATATTTTTTACTAATTTGTTATCATTTCAAGAATTCAGAGAGGAGTAATCTTTCCAAATGATAAATGTTCCGCAACTGTCAAAATTGATCTACGAATATGCTGCGCCTAGAAAATGACTGCCATTTTTTTTTCCGTCTTCGAGATTTACCTAAAGCTAACGCTTCAAATTTGATTGAGGAGAAAATAAATAATGCATCGGTAATGCATATACATTTTTGTTCCTCTAAATGAACTTGGTTTTTATTTCTCAGAATTTCACTTTTGCCTTCTCTCCGAGAAAGTGAACTATAATCACTCAAACTTTAGCTTTTATAGTGAGAAGGTGAAATATATGGTTATCTCCCTTTATTTCCCGGGTTAGGATAATAACACTGAAGTTTGTTTAAAAGAACAATTATAAATTTCTGACAGTAGTTTACAGATCAATGTGCTTGTTACTGTGGCAAGTGTTTAGGACAACGTTTGTACAGGAAGGAAACACCCTCCTCTTTGATGTGCTGTATCTCTTAAGGACATTGGTGATCATGACTCTTCGCAATTTCCTGTTCTTTCTAGCTTTAATAACTGTCTTTTTGCCATCTCTCCCAAACCCTGCATCGCCATCCATTTGCCCAAACTCTCCAGGTAGGTTGTGCATTGCTTTCCTCCAGCCCTCTTACCTTCAACTGTCCTCTATACAAGAGTCCCAGTACAGTTATAAATAAGCATTTATTGATTTTGTCATTGTGATATTTTTGTATAATTCTCTAGTATTAAAAATATAGGAACTAGGGTCTGCAAATTGGAGATGAGAGTTATCAATGATAACATTCTAATTTTGTATCTGCAGTTATCTCCCTTTAATTTCCTCTCTGTTTTTATTTTTAAATGTACTTTTTATCACATAAAATTTGGTGAGTGCAAGTAAATTTTCATTTTGAAAATGCACCTCAGAGAAAAAAGTTTGGGAACCACTGCCTTTGTGTATACCCCCACAAACCAAGAAAAAAAAGTTAAACCCAAACATTTGGTTAAAAAACTGGATATTTGAGATAGCATGTTTTTACAACAATAGAGTGACAGATTGTCCACAAATAGACCAATTATGATATGTAGTTGGTTCGGCCTCAAATTCATAAAGATGAAGGTCACATGACCAAAATCTCTTCCCTCATTGATAAGAGGTTAAGGAGTTACAGGCTGGAGTCAGGGTTCAGGTCATAGAAACAGAACAGTTTTATTGTTTTAAATTGAACTGCAAGTTAAAAGCCAGTTATCCTTGGTTTGAGAAGACTTAAGGATTTCGGGTTTTGAGGATGAAATTTTTAAAGTTATAAGCATACTACTGAGAAACAAAGTCGTCTTCTAAACGTCATTGACTTATCATGAAGGTCCTTAATATGACATTATTTGCAGTGCCCAAAGCACCATTTATTAGAAATCTCATTTGTGTACATGTCTCATAGAAATCTCTATTAAAAGAGAAAAAAAATAATTTTACGGCAGCTTTAAGTACAAGGATTTCAATTTTATATATCTAAGTTATAAAATTTTATTAGGCATGTGTAAAAGTTTTCATCAAGAAACCAATTTTCACATATGTAGTCACTTTATAGTTTTCACAAAAAAAATTGAACAATGGAAATTTTGTATGGATGTAATAGTTCCACTATATTTTACAAATAACCAGTAAAACATACCAATAACTTATCTTTTCTTTGTATATTTACTATCGTTAACATCTGTAAAACTGACAAGCCGTAGATTCCAGACCAATTTACGATATACAATGATAGTGGAAGATTCTACTTTTATATGGCTCCATGCCAAGGGCAGACAACCAAACATGTCTTTTGGTCAAGGACCATAACTCCTAACAGTGTTTTGGTTGATCAATTCTGCTATCCTCATCAGCTGTAATCCATGAGAAAAAGGAAAACTTCTTATCTCCTACAGAATATATCAGCTGAGATGTGTCAACAACAGTAAATTTGTGCAGAGATTTGAGTGTCCAAACAATTTTCGATATATTAACAACTCTTCTCAAAGTTATAGATAAAATCCAATAAAAGACTTTCTAATTTGAATTAACTTTCTCTTTTAATTTAAGTTATTTTCTCTTGTTGCTCATCAGAAACCTCATGACTAGAAAATACTTTGCTGCCTTAATTATTTGTTTTAGAGAAGGAAAAAAAAAGGAATTTTAAGATGTCATTATCATTCCAAGAATTGTTTGAACAACTGATTTCAGTTGATCACTGAAAATCAGATTCAAAGACCATCAGTTCTGTGAAGATCAATTCTCTGAAAGTCAGTCTCGAATAAAATTTAAGTAGAAAAATCTGATATGACAGACCATATCTGAAAGGAGAAAGGATTACTTTACTCTCTTTGGGATGCAGATTAAGGATCACTGCTGAAAGATGAGAATGTTAAAAGAAGCAGCATACATAAGTGTTGTGGTAGGATCCACCTAATTTGCATAGTGGAGTACCGACTATATAAATATGGTTGGTACCGGGAAGACAGGAGAGCCGAATCAAGAGATTCACTAGAGACTCTGCCCGACTGCGACTTAGTCAACACATTCTCCAGAAACGGTCTTCCCAGGAATATACAAAAGACTATATGTAAATATTGTGTACACTTTCTTGTTTCAATACATTTTGTTTTAAGTACATTTTGTGTTGCATTATTATTCCATGCATTAGTCAAGTTTCAACAATAAGCCTTGTGGATGTTTTGTTTTGTTTTGTTTTGTTTTACGGCATGTCAACCTCAATGGGTTA
Source organism: Acanthosepion esculentum (assembly GCA_964036315.1). Taxonomy (NCBI): domain Eukaryota; kingdom Metazoa; phylum Mollusca; class Cephalopoda; order Sepiida; family Sepiidae; genus Acanthosepion; species Acanthosepion esculentum. The sequence continues at coordinate 54,618,036 of OZ038515.1, forward strand.
TTTAATGCCGACAATTTTTATTGCTGGTAATTTTTTTTTTTTTTTTTTTAAATATGTTGCTAGTAATATTTTTTCCTTCAAAAAAATCTATTTCTGGCAATATTTTTTTCAAAAGTGTATTGCTGGTAATAATTTTTTTCATTTAAAAATTTATTGCTGATAATAATTTTTTTACAAAATATTTCTGGTATTAAAACCTATTTTTACACTTTCATAGTGTTTCGACCCCAGTTTGGGGGTCAATTATTTGCCCATAGCTGGGACCCTAACAGGTGCTACTACACTAGGTCAGGGTGGACCTGGGAACACCAGCAATTAAGAGGGGGTTCCACGCTCTTCAAAACCTCCTGATCAGAGGCCTTGCTGTTGGACGTAGTTTATCGTCATACCCAGGATGCACCTTGAGGATGGATCTATATCTGGCTAGTGAACATTTCAACATTGTATGATTTTTTTTTTTTTTTTTTTTTTGCTTAGCAAATAAAGGTTAGGAGATTAATCCTGTGTATAAAATATTTAATTGCCTGTCTAACATATGTTGTAAGATTTTAAACTAATGGGATGGTCTGTTTTTTAAATGTCCTATCATTTTTTTCTCTGTTGACTAGCATTTTCTGGTTTGTATTATTGAAAGGATTCTACATCTGAAGAAAGTTCTAGAATGGATCATCTGAAATGTGGTAGCAAGAAAATTTTGGTTGAGAATGAAGAATAACAGCCCCTATGCACACATGCAAAATGAAGATTGATAAATTTATGGTTAAATAAAAGACCTTGAAAACAGAATAACTTTTTTATTCAATAATATGTCAATAATAAGTTAATTTGTGAATGTAGTGTCTGTGTGAATATAAGAAAATTATAAAAAGGTATCTGATGAGTTCATTTGGTGCTGCTCTCTGAAATCATACAGAAAAAAGATATCAATTAGGAAGAATTCATTTTGTTCCAAATGCTAGAATTAATATAAGAAGCTGTTAATACTGATACAGCCATCATTAGTCGGACTATTGTCCTCATCTTTGTCGACAAAGATGAGGACAGTAGTCCGACTAATGTAAATACTGTACATAATACCTCATCTCAGAAATATAGACAGACTCTGAAGGATCGGTACAGACCCGATATACCAAAAACATGGAGAAAAATTGAAAAATCCTACCAGAAACTGGCACGAATATCGAACCATCTGACATTCCTACACCGATGCAGAGACCTACAACTCATCTCTTCAGGCTTGGCACCAAGACTTCCCATCAATTCAAGGAGAGCTCGTCGGGTCGCTGAGAAAGCGGGACATGCCCTTGTCTGAGAGAGAATCCAGTACCATCGTTGGATAAAACATCGACTACAAGCTTATATCTCCCAGACGCTCGATGACTTCTTCAACAGAATTACTAATGAAGAAGACCAGAGAAGGATCCAAAGTGACTTGGATAAATCCTTCAGACATGAATTTGATGTGGTCAAGGCTCGTCAAAAAAAAACAAAAAAAAATAACCGACAAAGATAAGGACAATAGTCCGACTAATGTAAATACTGATACAGCCATGGTACAAAAAAATCCCCCCCCCCCCCGTAGAATATTATCAGATTACAATTAGTCAAATAATACACTTAGACTGGTTTGGATTTCATCGAAATTTGTGTTGCCATTAGGAAAAAAAAATATGAGAGAAAGTATCGGTTGTGGAACTGTATTGGAAATTTACAAAATCTTGATTGGGCGTAGAAAATATTATATTATCATAGAGTAAAAAAAAAAGAGTCAACAATAGCTTTTTGGAGGAATTCAAAGGCACTTTGCTGTTATTTTGCTATTTTGTTGAATTTTTCAAAGACAGAACTAAAGAAACTCTAGAAGAATGTAATATGAAGACAAATAAATTTGGTCACTAGAATTATAAGTCACAGCTGTAAGATATTTAACGACAGAGATTAAATTGGATTTAATCATGAAGTCATTATCCATAAAGAAAATTTTATTAATCCAGAAGTTCCATATAAAATATTGAGAACTGATTCCATCCTAAAAGGTTTTTTAAAAGGAAAAGGCAAATACAAAATTCTTCATCAACAGCTGTATATTTGTAAATATTGTTTCAGAAAAGAATTTTCAGATGTGTTTGCTGCAATAATTAAAATAATCCATGAAATGTACCCATTTTAAACTTTTATTATGTATGCACATGGTGTTTGTAAGAAAATTTCTTGGAAATATTTATTAAGATATTGTATTGTGATTTTAGCAGTGATTTTAGTCTCAGACAATTTCATTCTGGAATTTTTATCAAGCATTTATTTTTTATTCTTAAACAAAATAAAATAACATTGTTTCATTTCTCATTTATTTCTTATTTATTTGCCTTTAACTATATTTTTTTTATTGCCTGTATATATCACACCCTATGCAGTGACCTCTTCCCCTCAAAAAATACAAACTGTCAATCAAAATGATGTTCCCAATCCATTCAGTTCCTGAAGTGTAAATTTTTTTTTGTATACTGCTTAGAATATTTTCTCTTTATAGCAGGCTTAATCTTCCAGATTCTTACTGATTTTTTCCCCCTTTGCTCTTCATTACCTATCTCCCTCCCTTGCCTCACACTTCACTTATTTCTTTAATTTCTATCTATCTATTTATCTATTTCACTCTGTTCATATCTATCTATCTCTGCCTTTTCCTGCCTGTCTGCCTATCTATCTATCTATCTCAGTCTGTTTATTATCTATCTATCTCAGTCTGTTTATTATCTATCTATCTATCTCAGTCTGTTTATTATCTATCTATCTATCTCAGTCTGTTTATTATCTATCTATCTATCTCAGTCTGTTTATTATCTATCTATCTATCTCAGTCTGTTTATTATCTATCTATCTATCTATCTCAGTCTGTTTATTATCTATCTATCTATCTATCTCAGTCTGTTTATTATCTATCTATCTATCTATCTCAGTCTGTTTATTATCTATCTATCTATCTATCTATCTCAGTCTGTTTATTATCTATCTATCTATCTATCTATCTCAGTCTGTTTATTATCTATCTATCTATCTATCTATCTATCTCAGTCTGTTTATTATCTATCTATCTATCTATCTATCTCAGTCTGTTTATTATCTATCTATCTATCTATCTATCTATCTATCTCAGTCTGTTTATTATCTATCTATCTATCTATCTATCTCAGTCTGTTTATTATCTATCTATCTATCTATCTATCTATCTCAGTCTGTTTATTATCTATCTATCTATCTATCTATCTCAGTCTGTTTATTATCTATCTATCTATCTATCTATCTATCTCAGTCTGTTTATTATCTATCTATCTATCTATCTCAGTCTGTTTATTATCTATCTATCTATCTATCTCAGTCTGTTTATTATCTATCTATCTATCTATCTCAGTCTGTTTATTATCTATCTATCTATCTATCTCAGTCTGTTTATTATCTATCTATCTATCTATCTATCTCAGTCTGTTTATTATCTATCTATCTATCTATCTATCTCAGTCTGTTTATTATCTATCTATCTATCTATCTCAGTCTGTTTATTATCTATCTATCTATCTATCTCAGTCTGTTTATTATCTATCTATCTATCTATCTATCTCAGTCTGTTTATTATCTATCTATCTCAGTCTGTTTATTATCTATCTATCTATCTATCTCAGTCTGTTTATTATCTATCTATCTATCTCAGTCTATTCATATCTATCTATCTATCTATCTCAGTCTATTCATATCTATCTATCTATCTCAGTCTATTCATATCTATCTATCTATCTATCTATCTCAGTCTATTCATATCTATCTATCTATCTCAGTCTATTCATATCTATCTATCTATCTATCTATCTCAGTCTATTCATATCTATCTATCTATCTATCTATCTCAGTCTATTCATATCTATCTATCTATCTCAGTCTATTCATATCTATCTATCTATCTCAGTCTATTCATATCTATCTATCTATCTCAGTCTATTCATATCTATCTATCTATCTCAGTCTATTCATATCTATCTATCTATCTATCTCAGTCTATTCATATCTATCTATCTATCTATCTATCTATCTATCTATCTCAGTCTATTCATATCTATCTATCTATCTATCTATCTCAGTCTATTCATATCTATCTATCTATCTCAGTCTATTCATATCTATCTATCTCAGTCTATTCATATCTATCTATCTATCTCAGTCTATTCATATCTATCTATCTATCTCAGTCTATTCATATCTATCTATCTATCTCAGTCTATTCATATCTATCTATCTATCTATCTCAGTCTATTCATATCTATCTATCTATCTATCTCAGTCTATTCATATCTATCTATCTATCTATCTATCTATCTCAGTCTATTCATATCTATCTATCTATCTATCTATCTCAGTCTATTCATATCTATCTATCTATCTCAGTCTATTCATATCTATCTATCTATCTATCTCAGTCTATTCATATCTATCTATCTATCTATCTCAGTCTATTCATATCTATCTATCTATCTATCTCAGTCTATTCATATCTATCTATCTATCTATCTCAGTCTATTCATATCTATCTATCTATCTATCTCAGTCTATTCATATCTATCTATCTATCTATCTATCTATCTCAGTCTATTCATATCTATCTATCTATCTATCTCAGTCTATTCATATCTATCTATCTATCTATCTCAGTCTATTCATATCTATCTATCTATCTATCTCAGTCTATTCATATCTATCTATCTATCTATCTCAGTCTATTCATATCTATCTATCTATCTATCTCAGTCTATTCATATCTATCTATCTATCTATCTCAGTCTATTCATATCTATCTATCTATCTCAGTCTATTCATATCTATCTATCTATCTATCTATCTCAGTCTATTTATATCTATCTATCTCAGTCTATTCATATCTATCTATCTGTCTATCTCATCTCTGCCTCTTCCTGTCTATCTCATCTCTGCCTCTTCCTGTCTATCTCATCTCTGCCTCTTCCTGTCTATCTCATCTCTGCCTCTTCCTATCTATCTAATCTCTGCCTTTTTCTATCTATCTATCTATCTATCTATCTGTCTCTGCCTTTTCCTGTCTACCTATCTGTCTCTGCCTTTTCCTGTCTACCTATCTGTCTCTGCCTTTTCCTGTCTACTTATCTATCTCTGCCTTTTTTTATTTTATTCCATATCTTCAATCTCTTTTTCTAGATCACATTTTCTTAGAACTTCATGATCTTCCCTCATGTCTCAACTTTCTTCCCTCCTCACACGTTTTTTTCTTCATTTTCCTCCTCCCCTGCACCGTCTTCCTCCACTCTCCTCCTCCTCTCTAGCACTGTTCTCCTCCTCCTCCTCCTCTCTAGCACTGTTCTCCTCCTCCTCCTCCTCTCTAGCACTGTTCTCCTCCTCCTCTCTCGCACTGTTCTCCTCCTCCTACCGTTCTCCTCTTCAGAGAACATTTTATTTCTATTTTCGTATTCCTTACCTTTTCTCACCTCCCTCTTTTTTCTTTCTTGCCTTTCACACCAATCCACCTGAATTTAAACATAACCAGTTCTTTTGGGGATTAATCTAATTGGAGTGGGGGTGCTAAGACTGTACCAATATCTGAATCGCTTTGAAGGTTTTATTTTCTGAATCTGCCCAATAAATGTCTATAAGCTGCTATTGTTTTCAGGCATCTGCCTTCACTTTGGCTTGCCATTTTAATTCTTCTTCATCCTAAGCATTTTATGCCAAAAATCATTTAATCTTGTAATATTTATAATTAATACATCAACTACCATTCCACTCACCCATCTGTCTTGCTGGTCTGGGTTCCTAGCCTGCCTGGCTGGCCCTTCTCTTAGTATATTAACTCACCACTTCTTCAGTTGTGGGCCTGACTCCCTAACCCTTTTTAATAGATTTAACAGATTGCTCTCTGACCTCAGCCACTGGAATGATGGGCAGGGAAGAAGGCGAGGGATTTAAGGGGCCTTTCTCCATTATTAACTCCCAAAGTACATTTCAGGGATAATTAATCACATGAACATACAAAGGGTTTTCCTTTAATTACTTCCTGAAAACTGGGATGTATAATATGAATTATAATAATATAATATGTATTTCTAAGGAATTAATGGATTTTATTTTTAATCTGGCATTACTTCTTATTATTCTAAATGTTATTTTAGTGGATACCCATGTTTGAGTAGACATCCTGTTTTTTTTCTTTTGTTTTTTTTTTTTTTTTTTTTTTTAAAGGGTGTAAATAACACCTACCGGCCTGTGCATTTGAAAAACATAATGAAGAAAATGTGCTCTCCAGCAGGATCCCAAACATGCACCCCCCACTTTGTAAGAGAAACCCCCATCTGATTCAGAGTGCAAGTTCAGGTTCAAACCCTGAGTCAGTTATATGCCATGCCTGATACATGCATAGGCGATCGTGTATCTTTCGATACATGACTGACGAGGCAGATTTTTCCTGCAGTAGATTGCCATTTCTTTCCGTGGTAGACCAGTTCAAGGCTATAGAATCTGATCAATCCTGCTATTTACCCATAGCTGGAGGGAGAAGAAGAGAATTCATACCTTAGGCGATCATGAATCTTTTGATACATGACTGACGAGGCAGATTTTTTCCTGCAGTGTTAGTCAGTTACAGTGGAGTAATGGATAAGCGGCTTGGATTGAGGAATCGGAGAGCTGAATTCGAATCCCAGTCAAATCCATTGCATTCACTTACATGCTAATACCCTTGGGAAAGGTATGAATCCTCTTCTTCTTCCCCCAGCTATGGGTGAATAGCAGTTCAGGCCAGGTTCTATAGCCTTGGATGGCAACCGGTCTTCCTCAGAAAGAAATGGCAACCTACTGCAGGAAAAAATTTGCCTCGTTAGTCATGTATTGAAAGTTATGTAAGCATGTATCACGCATAGCACATGACTGACTGACAGTCAAATTCAGGATGAGGTATTGATTAGGGAAACAACCACCGGCCAACTTGTACTTCAAGGATTATGTCCTAACCCTTATCAAGACTCTTCTGCTTCTGTGCACTGTGTCCCTTCAGGATGTGTGCAATCATGGCTCTCCACAATTTCCTGTCCTTTGTAACGCTTAATAAATTTTGTCTTTTCGTTATCTCTCCCAACCCTTGTTCTGCCATTCATTTGCATAAGCTCATTTGATAGATTACTCTCTGTTTCTCCTGCCTTCAATAGGTCCTGTGAGTGACAAATTCTACAAGCTCTCTTTTCTCTTATGCTCTAGAAATCTTTCTGATTCTGGTATAGGTTTTCTTTTTGTTTCCAATTTTCATAAAATTATCTACTCTTATTATTATTATTTGATTTTTTTTTTTTTTTCTTATTTCTGTTTCATTTTTATTTTTTAAATCTCTGAAGTGAAAGGAATATTAGTCAAAAATGGATTATAATGTCACTCTAAAGAATTCAAAAACTTTGTAACTATTCTAAAAATAAAAAATAAGAACAATTTGACGGGCATTTTGTTTTTGCTGTCAAATGAAAAATAGAGAAAACGGACAGTAAACAAGATCCAGAAATGCAGATATTTTCTAAAATTTCCATTTTTGCTTTCTCAGCACATTTCCTCCTCCTCCTCCTCCTTAGTCACATCTTTCCAACACCCTTGTGATATTCCCTCATTAAAGTGTTTGTTTTTTTTACTAGGAATTGCAGATTTCTTCAATCAGAGGTGATACACAAATTAATTAAACAGCTCATTAATTAATGGAAGAGCATTAACCTTGTTTCATTTCCTTGAATCTCTTATTTCTTTCGCTGTCCCCTGATAATGATCGGAGAATAGACTGATTAACACTAAACAAAAATGTCTGGAAATGAAATATCAAAAATTGTAAATAATTTGTGTTTCATTTTTATTTGTTTTTTTGTATTTTAAAAAAAAAAATTTTTTCCTAGGTTTCAGCCTGTTCTCTTTCCTAGGTTTCAGCCTGTTCTCTTTCCTAAAGTCATTATTCTGATGGTTGGTCATGAAAATTCTGATTTTGAGATTTCCGTTAGACCAAGAACATTTCAGCCTCACTTGCCACAATTCTGTATGTTACAGAATAAATAACAACATTTCGGCCTCACTTTGAACCACGTTTATTGCACCTCACTTTGAACCACGTTTATTAAATCTCAATTAAAATTCTCTTATAATAAGAATAAAATAAAATTATGTTAAATAAATTACTTCAGTTGTGAAGCCTTTAAATATGTTGTAATTAAAAAAAAAATCACTAATTCACTGTTATTGCATGCATATACATACATAGCTGTGTCTTTTTGTTGGGGCAGGATCGAGATTAACCTTACACAAAGCAAGATGGGTCCTACCTGACAGAGGATCTCGGTTTGCCTCTCAAAATACACCTGTCACACATACCCCGATGTCTGTCAAACCCAGAGATACTACTAGCTGCACTTTGGCTGCCAGCACTGCCTGAACGTGAAAACATATTGAGACTTGTCATAATGATTCCAGGCTGGATGCTCTTCATAACACACATAGCAGTCCAAGTACACTGAGTGTTTTTACTGAGATACCATCTCTAGGAAGGTTGGCATTCTCAAGGCTTGAGACCTCGATCCTAATCAAGACACAAACATAATAACTGAATGAGTTTGTAATGGATTCGACTGGAATTCAAACTCGAGGAGGCACAGTGGCGTACTGGATAGCGGCTCAGATTGAGGAATCGGAGAGCTGAGTTTGAATTCCAGTCGAATCCATTACATTCACTTACGTGCGAATACCCTTGGAAAAGGTATGAATCCTCTTCTTCTCCCTCCATTTATAGGTAAATAGCAGGATAGACTGAGTTCTATAGCCTTGGATGGTAACTGGTCTACTGCAGAAAGAAATGGCAACCTACTGCAGGAAAAAATCTGCCTTGTCTGTCATGTATCGAAAGATATATGATCGTCTAAGTGTGTATCACGCATGGCACATAACTGACTGACCCTTGGGAAAGGTATGAATCCTCTTCTTCTACCCGCTTCCCGCTAAGGGTAAATAACAGGGCAGACCGGGTTCTGTAGCCTTGGATGGCAACTAGTCTACCACAGAAAGAAATGGCAACCTACTGCAGGAAAAAATCTCCCTCGTCAGTCACATATCGAAAGAGACATGATTGCCTAAGCATGTATCATGCATGGCACATGACTGACTGAATTTATGGCTTAATTGTTGCCCTTCCAATCCAAAGAAGTATTTCGTTATGCACCCACCTGTGAATTCTCAGATGGCTTTGCAACCCAACACCGGCGTTAAAGTCTGGAATAGTGCCAGTACTGAAAATCAGTTTTTGAAATTGCTACCCCTATTTTGCTCTCTGGTGTTGTTTTCCTGCCGGGATGAAACCATGACTTGTGAAAATTTGCAGAAGTTTGATTAACCGTAGCTCCCCAACACAAGTGCTTTCAGGCGTATCCTTCCAATTCATCTGCTTTGATCTTGCTTCCCTGGAGGTTGCTTTTGACAAATATTTGTAGCTGTATTTGCTTGGCCTCTGACTTTTGCCACATGTCAGTTCTCCATAGTGCAGGTGTCATGGTATACAGTGCTCTCTCCATGCGGATAGCACCAGTCACACGAGTTAAGCTCGATACAGATTTAAATAAGCAATAAAAATACAACAGTACCAACTAAGATGCCACGCAAGAATGAATGCTATTGTTTTTCTTTAGTTGATTTTAATTTTTCTAAAAGTTTTTGTTTTCTTTGTTAAAACCCTAGACCACTAACCATCAATTAAAGTTACACCATTACTAACCATGGGTATATCATACCTGATTTTGAAAATATCAAAAAAAAATATTAAATATAAATCTTTATTTGAAATATTTTACCTGCAGTTACTTCAAACTTTGTACTTTGAGTTAACATTAATAGGAACTGAAAAACATGATTTAGGTATGAAAATCAGGTACTGAAGATTGTAATTAAAAATAGGAAAATTTGTGCTGGGTACTATATACTCATGGTTAGTGTTCTAGGGTTAAACTTGTTACGTGGTTCGTTTGTTTCTAATAATCTATTCTTTATTTTAATCATAATGTGATTTATATATTTATTGATTATATAGTTGGATCTCCATTTTGTAATTAGATATCCCATTGTTAACAGAATGCATTATTTGACATCATAAAGCAAACATGCCTCATGTTGTCATAATAAAAAAGCCCTCATCACTAAGTAGTGAGACCAGGTTCCTAATACTTTATTTATTTTATATTAAGTTTCTTTGGAAATTTATATTTTCAATGTTTAAGGAACAAAATTATTTTTTTCACATTCAGCAGTAGAGTTAATTTTATAGGTCAAAATCCTGTATTATTCCTGACGAAAATATATGATTGAAAAACGACTGGCAGTTTTTTTGCCAGTATGAGTAAATTAGTTTTGGGATATTTGTCAAATACAACTACAGATGTTCCGCTACTTATGATGAACCCGTCCCAAGGTGAAAATGACCTAATCCTCTTGAGTTTTTTCTCTTTTCACTACAGGCAGAGGAGATTGCATTTGGGTGTTTAGCAAATACAATGGTGTACATGATAAACAAGATAAAGCCAGAGAAAAAAAAATCACTGTATAATACATATAAAACCGCAAACAATGTATGGTCATTAGCAGGAGGATCAACTCCCAATGTAAGCTATGAATCTGAGGCAGTAAAATCAAGTACAGAAGTTTATATATTTGGAAAATATTTTAATAGAAAACAAAAGATACTTTAAATAAAGTTGCAAAGTACAAATTTATTAAGTCATAGTGAATTCATGGTTGTTGGATGGAAATTATTTCAAAATTGTACTCTGAAAACTTGCTGTTGTCTTTGTATGATGTGCAGGTAGTGTAACAGTTATTGGTAGAGAAAGTGGAATCGGTCTCAAGTTCAAATCTCAGCCTAGTCTGTTGCATTTACTTTCACTTTAATGTCCTTGAGAAAGCTATGAATTCAACAGCAGTGTAGTCTTGGGTGGCATCCACCTCTTCCTCCTCCTTTTTTCACTCTCCTCTTCTTCTTCTCTCCATCTCCTCCTCTTCTTCTTCTCTCCATCTCCTCCTCTTCTTCTTCTCTCCATCTCCTCCTCCTCTTCTTCTTCTCTCCTCCTCCTCCTCTTCTTCTTCTCTCCTCCTCCTCTTCTTCTCTCCTCCTCCTCCTCCCCTCCTCCTCTTCTTCTCTCCATCCCTTTTTCTTTCCTCTCTCTCCAGCTCTTCTTCTTCTCTCTTTCTCTCTCCATCCCTTCTTCCTCTTCCTCCTTTCATTCAGTTTAGGAAAAGTAAAACTGAATTCCTTGAGAAACCCTAAAGAAAACAATGGCAAATTACTCCACTATCTTTCCCAAGAAGTCATGGCAATTTTACAGACAATAAAGAAAAGGAATCTGTAGAGAACCATGGCCGCCTACACCCTGAAAGGACATAGCTTTTTGTTTCCATTTTGTCTAAGTAGATGAAAGGTATCAGTATAAAATGCTGTAAAATTATTTTAGAATGAGATGAGATTGAGAAAGAATAAACCATTCCTTCCAGTTTCTAACAAGAACCTTGTGCCAAATTCTTTGCATCAATATGGTTATAAATATTAACAATGACAAATGAAGAAGAAGAAGAAAACTGAGAAGATCAGGCACTTCTTGTTGGCTGATTGTCAGTGATGGCTGAAAGAATGGTCATTGGAGTGAGAAAGAAGTGTTGGGAGGTTGTGGACCAATTATTAGTGAAGATAATTGGGCCCCCAGTTTCTTTTCCTTTGGCTGGCTTCTGCCTTACTACCCCCCCCCCCCAACCATTTTTGTCTTCAGGGACTGATGGATCACAAGCACTTCTTTACTTTCTTTTTCTCTTTTCTTTGACTTAATTTTTATTTTACTCTTTCAACTTCCCTCCTTTCCTTCTTCTCCTTTTTGTTTATCTTTATCTTTTCCTTACTCCTTCTTTTTCTTCCTCCACATCTCTTCCTGCTCCTTTTTTTTTTCCTCTCTTCATTTCTTCCTGTTCTTTATCCATTCTCTCTATCCACTCTGGTTCTTTTTTCCACACCCTCCATCTTTTCCTGTTTTTTTTTGTTTTTTATTAACCCATTGTCTTTTCCTGTTTTTTCTTCACCTTCCATCTCTTCCTTCTTCTTCACCTTCCACCTCTTCCTTCTTCTTCACCTTCCACCTCTTCCTTCTTCTTCACCTTCCACCTCTTCCTTCTTCTTCACCTTCCACCTCTTCCTTCTTCTTCACCTTCCACCTCTTCCTTCTTCTTCACCTTCCACCTCTTCCTTCTTCTTCACCTTCCACCTCTTCCTTCTTCTTCACCTTCCACCTCTTCCTTCTTCTTCACCTTCTTCCTCCTCCTCCTCCTCCATCTCCTCCTTTTTCTCCTCTCCCTCCATGTCTTCCTTCTCCTCCTCCTCCTCCATCTCTTCCTTCTTCTTCCTCCTCCTCTTCCATCTCCTCCTCCTTTCTCCTCTCCTCTCCCTCCATCTCTTCCTTCTTCCTCCTCCTCCATCCTCCCCTCCTTTTTTCTCCTCTCCCTCCATCTTCTTCTTCTTTCTCCTCTCTCTCCATCTCTTCCTTCACCTTTTTCTTTCTTTTTTTCTTCTTTTTTGGCTCTCATCCCAACTTTATCATTTTCTTCCACAACTTTTTCATCTTTTTCTTTCCAATAACTTTACCCTCTCTTTTATTTCCATATTACTTTCACATTTTTCTTAGCCTCTTTCTCTTCCTCTTTTTCTCCCATCTCTCTTTTCCTTCTCCCTCCCATTTCCTCCTATTTTTTTTTCATCTCTCCATTATTCTGCCCTCCCCTTTCTGCTACCTGTTATCTTTTCCTCTCCTTCATTGATGCCTGCATGCCCATCTTCCCCCTAATTGAACCATCCCTTAGGTACAGGTCCATGTGGCTCCTCATTTTCCATCCGCCACCACAGCTGCTGTTGCTACTGCTGCCTCAGAAGGCACTGGGTAATATTTAATTACGAGGAAAAGAGAAAAAGGAGCTTGTGGATACGATGAAAGAAGACCCATCCCACTTTCAGCTGTGTATCTATCTTAGGGTGGGGATCTCCATTTCCCTTCCTAAGTGGACAGGGAAGTAACAAGCCAGTCTTCTTCATTGATACAATGGTTGCGCCAGGGACAGGGAGGCAGACAGGTATGGGAGAGGCGGTTGCTCAAGAAGTAGAATATTGAGAAACTCGATGGCATCTACAACTACTACTCACCAGAAATAGTTGCTTTAGTAACATGATTACTAAATGCCTCGTTTGATGTCTGTTTTCTTTTTTAATTCTAAGATTAATATTTATTTAATTGGTTTCTCCATTGAATGGTTAAACTTTGTAATTTTGGGATTGGCAACATAAAATATTCAATTGTGTTCGGAGGACCGATGAAGCTGCTTTTGTCTTTAAATTATGGCATTAGTGAGTGGAGAAGCTTTATTTTAGTACTAGATAAAACGAGAAAATGATGACCGAAGCATTTTAATGCTTTACTAGCAA
>OZ038515.1:54634066-54729066 GCA_964036315.1 Acanthosepion esculentum
GGGTAGAGGTAGTGGGCATTTGTGCAAAAGTAAATGTAACAACATTGGCTGAAATTTAAACTCAATTCGCTAATCCCATTTTCAGCACTGATGATAACCTATATTACCTACACATAGATGTACATTCTGATATACTTAACCATATATATGATTGATGATTACTATCCAGTAATCTACTGTAAGCATTTTCTCTCTTTCTAATATATATTTATCTGTGTGTGTGTGTGTGACGTCATTTGTTTACATTTGGATACACATCGAGCAGATATGAATGTACGAGAGAAAATCATGGAGAATTGTAGTTTAAAAACAGTAAAATCTACCTTGCTAACTGAAACGCTCCAATTCCAAGGCTATATTATAGTCAGTTATGTGACATGCGTGATACACACTTAGGCGATTATGTATCTTTCTATACATGACTGACAAGGCAGATTTTTTGGTTGCTATTTCTTTCTGTGGAACACAAGTTGCCATCCAAGTCAAGAGAACCCAGTCTGTCCTACTATTTTATCCATAACTGGGAGGAGAAGAGGAGGATTCACACCTTTCCCAAGGGTATTAGCATGTAAGTGAATGTAATGGATTCGACTGGAATTTGAACTCATCTCTCCAGTTCCTCAATCTGAGCCATTACTCCATTGTGCTTCCTAAATCTAAATTTAGTAATAGTTTAATTTCTTTCTCTATGTAGGTGATATACTGAGCACCATGCTCAATAATCTATCTCCAAAACTTGCTAATCATTTTAAACATTAGACCCTCACAACATTTTGTCTGAGTACTTTTTTTCCCCTCTGACCACTATGCACTTTACTGATAATCTACCTTTTATATTGACCAGTAGATCAGTCATTGACCATCCCTCTTTGTTCTGGATTTTATACCCTACCCTTGACCTTATGTCTAGCCGTGACTCTCCCACCTCCTAAGTCTCAAAGTTTCTATCTGCCACTCATTATCTTTCTCATGATAATCTTCAAGCCTACTCTATATCAAAACATCTCTTTTCTGTGGCCCATTAGACTTCCCAACTAACACTCAGCTTTGACTGTCGAACTTGTCTAATCTTGTCAGGTTGTGTATCTTCATAGTTTCCCATAACTTGCTTTGAATTCCAGATTTAAAATATACAAACCTTAGTCAATAAATTAATAAAGGTACAAATGACTTTAGTTTATTTTTACTTCAATGTTGGCGGCTTCCCTTCTATTACAATAGCTTCCAACAATAGCCAGCATTAAACAGGATATCATTTTTCATCGGAGATTAAAGTGTCTATATATTTTTAATAAAAAAAAAAGCCTGTATAAATTCAATTGCTGACCATTGGGGATGATGTTACCTTTAAGTGATTTTAAATTAATTCCAGTAAACTAAAAAAACAAAACAAAAAAAAAAACAATTTACCAAACACATTTTGATAAGCAGGCTAAACACTATTGATAATGACTGTACTGATTGGTAAAAGCATTTAGATTTACAAAAATTGAGGTTTAGAATGTTTACCAAAGTTAGTTCTGACATTACAAGAAAAAAAAAAAAAAACTGAGTTGGAATTTTGGGAAAACTAAATCAAAAGTTGGACTGACCAACATTAAATATTATCCAGACATGTCTAAAAGAAAAAAAAAATTTTTTTTTAAATTAAAATATTTCTAGAGTTTCCTATCAGAGCATAATTATTACTGATTCTTAAATTTTATATCTCTCCTTTGCACACATCCAATGAAGTCCTTCTAGAGGACAAAATGCGTTATGCAGAATTTTTTCCATTTTGTCATTCATTTGCATAATATATATATATATATATATATATATATATATATATATATATATATATATATATATATATATATATATATATATATACACAAACACTAACACATGAGGAGGTGCTGAAATAATTTTATTTATTTTTTGTTTCAACCCATTTCACAAAATCAGTATTTCAACCACCAAATATCTAAATACAGATTTACCGAAGTTTATCTCACTGCAAAAGAAATTATAAGCTTCATTATCAAGTAAATAATTAGTTTCAACTTTAAAAAAATTTTTTTTTCTGCCAAAATTCTTTGATTAACTTAAAAAAAATATGGGAGTTCTTTTGACCCCTCCCATTTATATTAAATTTAGTTACTTTTATTCTGGTACCTAATGCATAAAGATAAATCTGTCAAACTCTTGTGAATTAAAAAGATTGAAAAATTTTCATTTGCTTGTTACTTGAGCAGGAATATTAAATTATTCAAAAGCTAAACACCTGAAGGCTATCACTCTTACCTATACCCCAAACGCATATGTACAGCTCACTTAAAAGTTTGGATTTTAATTAGTAAAAGAATTTGATAAGTCTAGCCCTAGAATAATTCCATTTTCTAATGAGACAGATTTTTATGCTTCCACTCTAAAGATAAATAAATCTTATTTCTGCTATTTTAATATTTTTTTTTTTTTGAGATGCAAGACTAGAAAAGGTTTGACATACTGACTAATTTGGAAAATTCCATTTTCTAATGAGACCGATTTTAATGTTTTCACTCTAAAGATAAATAAATCTTATTTCTGCTATTTTATTTATTTATTTTTTTTTTTGAGATGCATGACTAGAAAAGGTTGTGACATACTGACCAATTCGGCAGTTTTTTTTGGTTTTTTTGTTCCATGAACGCATTCATTTGGTTGCAGATATTAATAGAGTAGAGAAAGTGTGACTAACACTCGCGAAAGGCTGGAGAGTATGACTGCTAAAACATTGGGATAAAGAGAGCAATGACAATTAAACTTGGTCAGAAAGAATCAATGTATAATAAAAAGATCTGGGCTCAGAAATTCAGAGAGAAAGAATACTTTTTTTTCACTTCACCCAATAGAGCCATTCGAGATAATTACTGAATAAGGTGTGTGTGTGTGTGTGTGTGTGTGTCTGTGTTTTTTTTTTTTTTTTGTAATACTAACTTTTACGTAATACAAGGCTCTAGAGCTACTCAAATGTAGAGGATAGTAAGACTACATTTAGACTTGGAAATAACCATAACTTGAAGTCCATGTTCAAAATGAAGCTACCCTGAAAATTAGCAGAAAAAATGATTCATTTCCCCCTGGAATACATGTTACTACAATTTCACAGGTTAAACATTTCTGGTAACAGAACATATTTAACAGCTTACTTATGGAAAAAGGGTGGCCTCATTTTTAATTAGCAGAAGAGACAGTGTAATTCAACAATATTTGTTAGCCAAGGAATAAAAGTTCAGTCCTAGGCAATCTCACAGGTTAATCTTTTCTAGTAACAGAATGTAGTTAAGTCATAATAGTGGAATGTAGTTAACAGTCAAAGTAGTAAAAAAGATCTGTTTGAACTGACATCATGAGGATATGGGTTCAGTAATTGTCTATACTTGGTAGGTTTATAAAATTTTAATTAGTTATGCATGTTTGTTTTGGAATGTTGTTGTGTTTCATGACATGAGTACTAAAAATAATTAGTCTAATGAAAAACAGAAGCTTATTTTTAATGAAATCTTTCTGTAAGTGGCTATGTTTCAAAAGAACGTGCTAATGCTTTTTTGTATGCTTTGATGTAGGTTACCATCTGGTCACAGTTTAGTGATTCTTGGAGTCATCGCTTTAAATAGTTATTTTTGTTTATATTCAATAAAAGAAAAAAACAATACTCAATGAATGGATGCCCTCATCTGGTTTAACAAAATTAACAACGGCTTTTCTTTCCAATAATTTTTTCTTTTTTTTTGATTTGGAATGCGACCTGTGTGGATACATTTTCGGCCAGTAATTTGATCAGGTCCGCGGTTGAGCCGGGGTCCGTCATCCGAGACGCAGAGATGAGAAAAAATAGTTAAATATTCTTCTTTTGCTGATAGATTTTTTTTTTTTTACTCCTGTGGCAGTGGAGACTTCAGGGTTTATTGGCCCTCGTTCGATGGCGTTCCTTCGGGGGATTGGTGCGATTGCGTCTCGATTAAGGAACGAGCCTCGCGAAACGGAGTGGCTCCTGCAGCATGTCTCACAGGCGATGGTTCGAGGTAATGCTTTCTCCATCATTGCGGCTAGCAGAGGATAGAAAAAATTGTTTATAGTTACGTTGTTCTGGAATTGTCATCAATAGTCGACTGAACTTGCTTTGTTTCAATGACTTTTGTTTTGTTATTATTAGTTACTTTGTTCAATAAGCGAAGTAAATAGTCATCAATTTAAAAAAAAAACAAAAAAAACAATACTAACTTCCAGTTAGTATTTAGACTATTGAATGCAATTCATATTGGTTTTGTTATTTCCACAGTTTTTTGGTTGATCCATTCTCTTGTCTTCTGCAGGTGTACAAGTGTAAGTGGGAAAGAGGTTCACTTATATATACATATGCCTTTTTTTTTTCTAGTAAGTATTGATGGATATGATCTGAAGTAAAAAAAGAAAAAAAAAGTCCTCTTTTCTGTATGGATTCTTCACCTGTAGAAGACAGGTGTTGTGGCCTTGTTAGGGCCAGAAATAAAGACACAAGAGAGGAACTGAGTTAAACAAATATATTAACAGAAACAGTAATACAAACGAGTGTTACAGCAAGAATGTTTGGTCCAAATGTCAGAGCTGACTGCTGGAAACTACCCCCTCCAAAAGGCAGTACCTGCTCCTATTTATAACAGGAGAATACATCCATCAAATGTGTAGTAAGAATAAAAACAATATATATATATATATATATATATATATATATATATATATATATATATAACAAATGATTCTTGGAATGATGAGGATTTTTCAAAGTTATGACTTATCTGAAACGGTGCTGAAAAATTCTTGGCTCAACACAAGAAATTTCCTCCCCAAATTCTGATGTCAAATTTTGGCAAATGGCTTGAGTATCCCTTGTATATTTGAGGCCTAATTTAAAATCCATTTTAAATAGCTATTTAATACTAAAGTACAATTAACAATATTGCTACAGGATTATCTACAAACAAGATTTTAATGTGGTAATGCATTATGAACAAAGGGAATGGGATTGTCAGTAGTTAGGAATTAATATTTTAAAATTATAAATTATTGTGAATAATTTTACTGTAAAAATGTTATGTAGATGATTTTATTATATAAATTTATAGCAAATGATGAGAAAAGGATTGTCAGTGGTTAGGAACTAAAGCTATCTTTACTGACAGAATAAAGCAATTATATATAAAAATATAAATACACTGGTAATGTTATTTTTATGTGAAGGCATTGCGAATAGTTTTATTATAGAAATAGTTTTATTATAGAATTTAGTTCTTTTATAGAAAAGCATGGAAAATGAATAACAATCATAAATTAATAAAGTCATTGACAAAATAAATATAATTTTAAATTACGTTATTTTTTTGATTTGTTCAATGCTGACATTTCTTTTTTTTTCATGAAGAAATCAAAGGATCCTGTTGCAAACCTGGTTCCCTCTTTCTACACTTTCTTTCTGGGATGGGGGTGGTGATT
The DNA here is from genome assembly GCA_964036315.1 of Acanthosepion esculentum. Taxonomy (NCBI): domain Eukaryota; kingdom Metazoa; phylum Mollusca; class Cephalopoda; order Sepiida; family Sepiidae; genus Acanthosepion; species Acanthosepion esculentum. The sequence continues at coordinate 54,639,563 of OZ038515.1, forward strand.
TTATATAGTTATATTTGGTGCTCATACCTGTTTTAATTAGGAAGCACTTATTAATATTGTCTTTTATTGCTGTCTTTTTCAAACTTGTATACCAAACACATGGAAATACATAGAAATTCATGGAAATACAATAAAAATACAATAGAAATTAATGGAAATACAATAGAAATTCATAGAAATACAATAGAAATTCATAGAAATACAATAGAAATACATGGAAATACAATAGAAATGCATAGAAATAGAATAGAAATACAATAGAAATTAATGGAAATACAATAGAAATTCATAGAAATACAATAGAAATACATGGAAATACAATAGAAATGCATAGAAATAGAATAGAAATACAATAGAAATTCATAGAAATACAATAGAAATTCATAGAAATACAATAGAAATACATGGAAATACAATAGAAATGCATAGAAATACAATAGAAATACAATAGAAATTAATGGAAATACAATAGAAATACATGGAAATACAATAGAAATACATGGAAATGCATAGAAATAGAATAGAAATACGTGGAAATACATGGAAATAGAATAGAAATACGTGGAAATACATGGAAATGCATAGAAATAGAATAGAAATACATAGAAATAGAATAGAAATACATAGAAATGCATAGAAATAGAATAGAAATGCATAGAAATAGAATAGAAATACGTGGAAATACAATAGAAATACATGGGAATACAATAGAAATACAATAGAAATACATGCAAATACAATAGAAATACATGCAAATACAATAGAAATTCATAGAAATACATGCAAATACAATAGAAATACATGGAAATGCATAGAAATAGAATAGAAATACGTGGAAATACATAGAAATACGTGGAAATACATAGAAATGCATAGAAATAGAATTGAAATACGTGGAAATACAATAGAAATACATGGAAATACAATAGAAATTCATAGAAATACAATAGAAATACATGCAAATACAATAGAAATACATGCAAATACAATAGAAATTCATAGAAATACATAGAAATGCAAACTTTGTTTAGAAATGAGTTAAATTCTCAGCCATTTTCCTTTATCTCCCAAAGTATTATAAAAAAAACAAACAAGGAAGCAACTTGATTGTCTTGTATCAGTAATGGCCTGTCTTTTATGAAACCATGTTTTATGAGACCAGCCATTTAAAGCTCTGTTATAAAACTGTTATCATTGCTAAATACTTCCCTTCTGTCAAGGTCAAGTGTGTTTACTATCAACAACCAGTGAATGGATAATAATCTATCTTTATCACTTGCAGATTTAAATCTGGTTAAATTTGATGAGCGTTCGTTGGTTCTGCATTTAATATCATAATTCATCTAATGCAGTCAATGGCAAACTGTCGGCCGTTTGGATTTGTTAATGCTATGCCTAATTTCATGAGAAAAATAACATTTATTAAAATTTTGTTTTGTTTCATTCCCATTAGTATGCAGGAGTTGTAATGTATAGCAGCTTGAAATGAGAAATCAGTTCAATTACCAATTCAATACCAATTGTTCCACTTTGGTAACTAACCTCAGAGGACACAACCATTTGGTGTACTAATGAGCAGATAGGAGCAGTAGTGGCAAGAGTTGGGCACAACTGGCACAAACTCAAAGGGGCCTCAAGAAAATACTTTTAGGGGTTGGGGAGGGTCTTCTTTACAAAAAGTAGAGAGCAAAATTATGAATTGGTATTTTATTGAAAAAATACGAAGACTAAAACCAGTTCCAAAGCAGCTTGAAAGTGCATTTTTCAAACATTCATTGAATCAGAATACGCTATGAATTCCTCAAAGTCTAATTCTCGTGCCAAATCACACTCGATTGCAAGGGTTGCCAAGTAAGGCACGCTCTTTAAAAAGTCTTGTAAGACATGCTAGATTGAGTTTGTTTGTTCCAGCATCTCCTTTTCTGACTGGGAAGCCTCAAAATATTCTGAGTGCTGGACCTCGGAAATTCTCTCCCCAGTACTGGATAGGAGTAGTGTGCCATGGGCAGGAATGGCCTGTCCATTTCCACACATGACCACAGCTGAGTAGTCCCCTTTAGATGAAATGCCTTGGTCATGAATACCCAGCTTTTGTAAGTCATTTCCTCCCCAGGAAAGCGTCTTCATCAAGGACGTCATATGCCCAGTAATGCAATGTGTTAACATTGCCTTGAAACACAGATAGTATTGGCTTAAATTGTATCATCTTGGATGTGCGGGTGGTGTAATGGATAACAGTTTAGAATTGTTAATCAGAGAGCTGAGCTCCAATTCCTGTTGGGTTCACTATATTCACTTAAGCACAAATACTCTTGAGAAAGGTATGACTCCATCTCCTCCCACATATGGGTTAAATAGCAGGCCCTTATCCAGAAAAACCATTGTTATTCTAAAAATTTGTTAATATAATAATTACTTGTGAAAAGAAAAAAAAAGAATTGTTCTTACAATCCCAAATAGGTTTCAGCTTTAGATAACCTGCAAAGGGTTGATAAGCTGTAAAAAAGAAATTATTCTTGCAATCCAAAATATATTTCAGCTTTAAATAACCTACAATGGGTTGATAAGCTGTAAAAAAGAAAAAGAAATTATTCTTACAATCCAAAATATGTTTCGGCTTTAAATATCCTACAATGGGTTGATAAGCCGTAAAAAGAACAAATCAATCAATCATTCATTTCGTTCTCATTTGTTCATTCATGCTCTCTCACATATAACCATATACATAAACAAAGAGTAAGGACAGTGTTTCTTGAATTTTGTAACCTTTTGTTGAAGGTTACATTGTCAGCATTTTAAACCATTGGCAATTTTCACTAAGGAAGGTCATACATGTAAACCTCTTTTGCTTTAGAAAAAGGAAATGGTCAGAAGAATTACATTTTGTGGAGAGGAAAAAATATTTCTCTTTTAAAAAACAAAAATCATTGTTTGCATTTTCAAATGAATAAATTAGAAGCAAATTATGTACAATGTGTGTTAATCCCATCGTCATCAGTGATATTATGTCAAGACAAATGTAATCTTTTCCTATTTCTGAGGCAGATGGTTATATGTGGTTCTCTGTAGTGAAAATGGCTGGGTACCTTCAACGAAAAATTGCCATTAAGTTTTTTAGTTGTGTTGCCCATTTTATAATTAACCATATCCCACGTAGCTGACTGCTCAAAAAGGTTGATATATAAAGTTCAAAGTTTGTGTGTACCTACACAAAACCCTGAAAATGTTTTAAATATATACAGTTGCTATAAAGTTATTTCCCTGTGTGTGTGTGTGTGTGTGTGTGTGTGTACACAAATATCATATAAACCTGTGACCTCAAATAAATGCAGTTGTATCCTTTATATTTACTGGCATGTGTCTTTTATCTGTCCCTACTTAGTGGTTCTTGCTTAATAAAAATAACCAATTCAAGTATTCATCTTCAAAAATAAAATTAAAGAAATTCTTTGGTTATTTACTTTCAATCGGGTCTTTTGTGATCTTTATAAATAAGTGATTGTTTTGCTGATGGCTTTCATAATTAAATCCAATTTCTCTCTAAACAATCTTAGCATTTAGATCACAGCTCATTAGAAAAGAGAAATAAGTAAAATATCAGGAAAAGTATGCGTAATGACGTTTTTTTAATAATTATGTCCTGGAAATTAGATAAATGTTTTAAATTATTTTATGACAACACTTTATATAAAATAAATGACTAACAAAATATTTTTGGTCTATTTAAATATTTTAATGGGAACAAAAAAAAAACAATTTGTGCGGAAAAGGGTTGAAAGTTATGTGGGACTAGCAACATGGCCCGGCATTGCCCGTGCTTGATTCAAAAATCGTACGACTCATACAGAAATCGCTATCACTTGACTTAAAATATTTTTTCCCTTCCTTGCCTTGAAAGGAGTGCCCTTTGTCGTGTTGATGTTGCTACATGCCTTACTTCTTGCCTATCTCACACTGCAAATTTTTTCTAAGCTCTATACTAAACATTAAATCTGTTATGAAAAAAGAACTAAACAAAATGAACACAAAATGATCAGCTTTAAAAAAGGACTCGTAACTGGAAAAATCGAATGAAAAAAGAATGTTAACAACAAATACTTTTTCACACCCTACTCAGTTCTGCGGAATCAGAGTCAATGTTGAGTTTAAGCAAGTGAATGGGCCAATTGGAGTAAAGTGCCATGTAGGAAAGGATGCCAATTGGTTGGATAATGTCAAAAAAATGGAGTGCTTTCCATTTGAGAAATATTAATCTGGATCTTGGATCTAAACAAATCTCCCAGTTAAGGCTAGGAAATCCAGAGAAAAGAGAAGAAAATTTGTTCAATGGATCCCAGGGGAAAATTAAAGGAAAATGAAAATCTAGGAAAATACTTGGACTTTGCAAGAAAAGATAAAAAAAAAATTGTAACTGTTGTACCCATAATTATTAGAACACTTGGAACAGTACCAAAGATCCTTTCAAAGAAGTTAGAAGAATTGGGAAAGAAAGGAGAGGAAGAATCCAAGTTATCCAGATGATTTACATTCCTAAAATCAGTTAGAATATTGACAGGAGTGCAGGAATATTGAATAGACTTGCTGTCACTTAACCTGCAGTGAAAATCAGAAGATTCTATTGATGCGAACACACAATAAATAAACAATTATAATTTCATGGTGAAGATTATGTTCAAACCAAAAGCTGTTCCAGAAAATACACAATGGGTCAGTGGTTCTCAGAGTCTAAGGTCATGTTCCTCCTCTTGTGATCCAGGGTTTCTTCAGTTCCTCCCCAATTTTGAATTATCATCTCATTAGGATTTTCACCATTATACTTTTACCGTGATAATTATTGTAACAATTTCTGTCAACAAATTGCTTTCTAGGAAATATGTACTGGTGAATGATAATATTAAAACAGTAACCATTTTTCTTTTCCTGATAGTAAAAATAAATATTCTTTTTCTTGCAGAGACCCAACGAACGATAGGTATTAAGATAACTGATTTAAATCCTCATTTAACCTGCATTTTATGTGGTGGATATTTTATTGATGCCACAACCATCATCGAATGCCTTCACCCGTGTAAGTATAAATCTTTTTCTTGTTCCTGTCTGTGACTTCATAAAGCATTGAATTGCATTTTTTACTAAAATCTGGAGGTTACACACTTCTTGAATAAATCAGTAGTGATGCATTTTTGTGCTAAATGCTTGACACATGATCACTTTTTTTTAATTTCTTATTATTTTTTTCTCTTTTTTACACCAAGAGCCTTGCTCACTATTTTTAAGTTTTGACTTTTCTATTTGTTGTGGCCTTGTTAGGGCCAGAAATAAAAACACAAGAGAGGAATTGAGTTAAACAAATATATTAACAGAAAACAGTAATACAAACATCTACAAACAAGAGTGTTACAGCAAGAATGTTTGGTCTGACTGTCAGAGCTGATGGCTGGAAACTTCCCTCTCCAAAAGGCAGTACCTGCTCGTATTTATAGCTGGGTAAATTACCATAACATTATTGTAACCAGAGGTAAAGAAAATGGAATCTTTATATAATATTCTGCATTTTTTCTTTGTTTTACAAAGATATAACAATACAAATTTCAGTACAAGCTTCCTTTTCTATCCAAGAACTAGAACGTTCTTTGAACCCAAAGGATATACACAAAACCAAAGAAGACAGCATTAATTTGTATGGTAAAACATTCTGAGCTTTTATAGCTCAAAAAATAAACTGGTATAGGCTATTTTTAATATTTTACCTATCTGTAAGTCTCCTATTTATCCATGCTTAGAATATTGAGCTCCTTGATAAGATCCAAAGAAGAATCTGCAATATTATTGGTCCTGATCTGGCAGCTCAGCTCCCATCATTGTAAGATTGTCTCTCTGTCTCTTCTATAAATACTTTCATGGTAATTGTTCGGATGAGCTCTTCGCTATTTGGCCCCTTTTATTTCTGTCCCTATTTTTCTTTAAGTTTAATTCCCCATCCCCTCCCTCGTTAGGTGGTTAGTGATGTCAGTTCGCAGGTGGACGTGGGGCACCTTTCGTTTCACGTGAGTGTTTTCGTATTTGTTGTTGTGTTTGAATGAGTGCATGTCAGTGTGTGTGCTTGGGATGAATGAATGATTTATACTCTTATAAGTCCCGCATTGATTTCGGCCGGTGAACTGATATTTCTGCCACATTTAGTGATTGTGGGGATTTTTATTACTAATATTAGTTTCTTTAGTTTCTTGTAAATAGTTTTGTATTCGGATTGTAAATATTGTTTGGGATTAGTTTTTAGAATTGTTATTTTATTCCCCTCCCCCCACAGACATTGAATTGTAAATATGGGGACCAGTTAGTACTTACATAGAGACAGTGAGGTATTATGGTGGTTGTAGTAAGAAAGGTATGTATGAATGTGTTGTTTTGGTGTAAGGAATATTGTTCGTACGATTGGGTCAGTGTTTGCGGCTAGATAAGTCATAGTTAAGACAGAAGAAGACTGTCCTTTCCCCAAACCCCCCTTCGGCCTTGTGCCACATTTCTGTGTAGTTAGCAGAATAAATATTGCTCTTCACTATGGCAACTAGATTTTTTAAATTTTAGCTCAGTACTAGACTGGTGTCAAGATCTCATCAATTTATAATAGAGCCAGTTAGTTGTAGCCATAAATTCTTTTTTTTTCTTGCACCTCTCACTCGTGGAACTTCCTTCGTTTTTCATGCTTTCCAGCCCACTTTAATCTGCAAAAATCTAAATGCAATGTCAATCGCTATCTATTGTCCTCCTGATTACTCTCTTCTTTTCTTGCTCATTATTAATGTTCAGTTCAGTTGTGTGCCATGCGTGATACACGCTTAGGCGATCATGTAACTTTCGATACATGACTGACGAGGCAGATTTTTTTTCCTGCAGTAGGTTGCCATTTCTTTCTGCGGTAGACCAGTTGCCATCTAAGGCTATAGCACCTGGTCTGTCCTGCTATTTTTTACCCATAGTTTGAGGGAGAAGAGGATTCATACCTTTCCCAAGGGTATTTGCACATAAGTGAATGTAATGGATTCGACTGGAATTCGAACTCGGCTCTCCGATTCCTCAATCCGAGCCACTATCCATTACTCCACTGAGCCTCCCCATTATTAATGTCCTGAATTAGGAACATTGTCAATGTCCTGTTCCTAATTCTTCCACCCCCTTTAACCCCCTGTGGCTTTACTGCTTTGCATAGGTTGATACCGATTTAAAAAAAAAAAAAAAAAAAAAAAAAATGTAACCCAGCCACATAGCCGGTTGGTTGGTTAGCATCTAAACCAGCTCCCCCACTAGCATTTCTGCTGGTTAGGAAAGTGGCATTCCAACCCAGAAGATGAAAAACAAGACCTGTCAAAGGGCAGATGATCTTTGAAGATGAGCCAATGCCCACCATATATAAGGCTAGGATGCGGTCTCAAGCATTGAATGGCAACCTTCTTAGAGATGGTGTCTTGATAAAAACACTCTGTGTAATTGTACAACAGCGATTGTCTTAATTTGGCTGTCAAGAAGAACATTCAGCTCATCGTCTATCAAGCAGGGTTCACCTTGCTTTGTGAGAGATTAATCCTACTCATGCCTCACCAAAAACCACATCTATGTATATATCTATGTAGGATTTTGACTACAGCTCCTGAAAACCATTGTTTATTTTGAAAAGACATTGATTTAAGTTACTTGATTGCATGGAAACAAAAAAAAAACTGTGATAGAATGTGTGACCCTAGGCCAGTCGTTCCCAACCTTTTTGACATGGCGGCACACTATTGAGTTCTTTAAATTTTTGCAGCACACTTATCACAAAAAATAAATATTTTCCACTCATAAAGCCTTTTTGCAATAAAATAATAAAAAACAAAGAATATTATATAAGAAGAATTTTTATTCCCATAAATCAACATATCCTGTATTCAATATCGGGTATAAAATAATAATGGTGAATGTCAGTGGGACAGTTGTGCCTGGTGCTTCTTGACTACTGCTGCAATATTTGGGCGAATGTGAGAGAGACACACTCTTAACTCTTCTTCAATATTTTTAAGTCTTTCACGTTTTTTAGTTTTAATGTTGTTTAGGTAAGAAAATCTCAGTTCACATAGATACGAAGTTGAGAATTGCAGTAAAATTTTGATGGCTTTTTTACTTAGAGTTGGATACTTTTCCATAACAGAAATCCAAAAGGCGTCCAATGGCAGTTGTGCGTACTTCAATTTGAGACCACGATCACTGGAAAGGCTTGCTAATTCTTCCTCTTCACATAACTCAAAATTGAAAAGGTTGATGACTGATAAATCTAGAAATTCGGCGATTTTGAATTGAGTGGTGTCATCATGATTAGGAAATTGAATGTCTTTATTAAACAAAATTATCTCTTCGCGGCACACCAGTAATCATTTTGCGGCACATTAGTGTGCCGCGGCACGGTGGTTGGGAACCACTGCCCTAGGCATTCAAACATACTTTATTTCAATCCTTTCACAGCAGACTATGAATTTCAGCTTTCCCTTTCTATCAAAAAGATAGTACGTCCTGGGTAAGACGATAAACTACGTACAACAGCAAGGCCTCTGATCAGGAGGTTTTGAGGAGTGTGGAACCACCTCTTAATTGCTGGTGTTCCCAGGCCCACCCTAACCCGGGCTGGCAGCAGCTGTTAGGGTCCCAGTTATGGGCAAATAGTTAACACCCAGACTACATCCGCATCCTGGGTAAGACGATAAACTACGTTCAACAGAAAGGCCTGTGATCAGAAGGTTTTGAGGAGCGTGGAACCACTTCTTAATTGCTGGTGTTCCCAGGTCCACCCTAACCTGGGGTGGTAGCACCATTATCTACTGTCTTTTCAATTTCTCTTCTCTTATTATCCTTGCTCCTTACTAATATTTCACTTTTTCTTATTCTTTCACACTCAGTAACCCCTTGTGTCTTAGTGGCTTTATTGCCTTGCTTGGGTCTGAAATGGTTAAAAAAAAAGAAAAGTAAAGCACTGGTTTAAATAAAAGAAAAAAAACAAAAATGTATTTGAAATTAATCTGGAAGTTTAATGGAGATCGCTTTAGTTGTAGATATTGGAAGAGTTTTCTTTCTATAGTCAACTAATTGTAGTTCTATTTCCTTTCAGGATGTGGGTGATGATGGCTCTCTACGACTTCACTTTTTTATTTTATTTTTTTTAGGTGGGGGCGATTGCTTTATGTAACACCTTCAGCTGATACTAGATAAACTAAGTATAGGAACAACATAATAGAATATGGTATAAAATGACAATTGGAAAAAAATTCTTAGATTTTGATGACACGTTTTGTCTTCCAACTTTTTCAAGGCAAAAATGAAATCGAAACGTCTTTGTTGTTATAGTTACATTAAAAATCCAAATTTAAAAAGATAGACGCTTCTGTCTAAGCCTTTTTCTGATTAATGTAAATTTCCTTTATACTAAGAGATTTTTTTTTTCTATGTCGACAATACAGTTAAATTCCCAGATCATTTCTGTGGACAAGACAAATTGGTATAAAATGACAAATGGAAAAAAAATCTTAGATTTTGCCGACGCGTTTTGTCTTCTGACTTTTTCAAGGCAAGACGAAACACGTCAGCAAAATCTAAGATTTTTTTTCCAATTGTCATTTTATACCAATTTGTCTTGTCCACAGAAATGATCTGGGAATTTAACTATAATAGAATATATAATGTTTTTTTGTTTCTTTTTTATAAGCAACTTAGAGTTTCATCTTTACTTCGATTGTTAAATCTTTGCGGAAAAATTAAAACTGAAATTAAATTGTTTATGCTTCATTCTAATAAATAGAAAGACATTTCAATGTAACTAAACTAGTACAGTTGATAGGATTCTTGAATACAGTATAAAAATAACATGTTCAGGAAAAAATATTTAAGTTTTCACTCTTTTCTTTCTTTGTTAACCTAGCGACATAACTTTTATCAAATTTGACTATAGTTGCTTATAAAAAATTACGCATATAGAAAAAAGACATTTAAACATATGGATGAAAGACATTCTTTAATGTAACTTTCCATGTTAGTAATTAGCCATATGCAAAAGAAAACATTAAGTTTATTTGATAATCTAAATAAAAACCAAAATTCTTGTACTGAAAGTGAATTCAGTCAAAATAAAGATACTAATGAAAAAAGTCATTGTATAATAGTTATCAATTTGTTCATGCTTGTGCTTTTCTTTAGGCCAGAAGTTGGTAACTTTTTTGCTTTTGCAGGGTGGATCATGTAAAGGGTGTTTCATTAAAACGGATCAAAGTCGGCAGTAAATAAATCTGTGTTATTGGTGAAAATGTATTTATTTCTCTATTGGATCATGTTATTTAAGTCATGGCAATTATGTGTGAAAAATAATATCGCCCAAATCTGAAAGAAAAAGAAAAAATCATTAGACACTTAAACTTAATTCACATTAAAATTGGTCCAAGTTATTAGTACACCTTTTCTTAATAAGTGGATGGTAGGGCAGTCCATTTAAACATATCTTTGCCTCAAATCAGTGGGAAAATAATTTGCATTTAACAAAGAATACCAGTTAGAAACCAAAGAACTTTAAGGCATCTATTGAGTCTATTAAAAATAAACCAAGTCATCTTTGGGCCTATTAAAAATAAACCAAGTCATCTTTGGGTCTATTAAAAATAAACCCCAAAATGTTTAAAACAAAATGTATAATTTTGATGAATGAGAGCAAAAAAGGAGATTGATCTAATTATAATATAAACATAAACAGCAGTCAGTGAATATATATATATATATATATATATATATATATATATATATATATATATATATATATATATATATATATAATCTCCAAACAAGTTTGGTTAAAAAGGACCAACAACGTGTGGATGTTTAATATTTTTTCCAGTTTTCAGGTAAGGTGTTGAGTATTTTGCTTGAAGTTTTGGATAAACTGTCCGAAATTCTTTTTTCTTTATTTTTCGAAATACTTTTGACTATCACAGTCATCATCAATAACAAATATGGTGTCAGATCTTTTTAATCAAATTTGCTTGGATGAATATTTGCTGTCTAAATATATTTCATACACACATATATATATATATATATATATATATATATATATATATATATATATATATATATATATTCAAAGTACTAGTTAAAGTTTCATTGTTCTACCAACTGATCAGGCATGAATTATTACTTTTGATTTTTTTTTAAAAAAGCCATAGGTATATGTATATTTGTTAATATATACTTCTTAGCTCTGTCTAACCACATTGAGCACTCTTTTATTTACACCTTATATTAAATTGAGTAAATATTTATTTGCTTATCTGTGTATGCATGTTAACACAGGTATATACAGTTGCTAATATCTAGTTATTTGGTTTATCCACATTAATACCTATATATATATATATATATATATATATATATGTGTGTGTGTGTGTAACTTTTCTTTTAACCATGTTGTGTTGAATGTTAGAGACAACATCGTCCTGCATATTTTCTTTTGAATTTTCTCATATTTTCTAAAAATAAAAAGTCTCATTAGAAAATATGAGAAAATTCAAAAGAAAATATGCAGGACGATGTTGTCTTTAACATTTAGCACAACATGTTTAAAATATATATATATATATATATATATATATATATATAGTTATTTGGTTTATCCACATTAATACCTATATATATATAGTTATTTGGTTTATCCACATTAATACCTATATATATATATATATATATATATATATATATATATATAGTTATTTGGTTTATCCACATTAATACCTATATATATATATATATATATATATATATATAGAAATATAGTCTTAAAGTGTGCTATATTTTTTGTGATAAAGTGCTCAATATCAGAGTTAGAGCGTGTGTAAATAAAAAAGTGAACATAGAAGTCAACACTTAGAGGCGACAGTCTGTTTCATGCTAGATGCAATCATTGGCCCGATGATTGCATCTAGCATGAAACAGACTGTCGCCTCTAAGTGTTGACTTCTATGTTCACTTTTTTATTTATATATATATATATATATATATATATATATATATATATAGTTATTTGGTTTATCCACATTAATACATACACATCACATATACTAGTGTTTGGTTTGGATCAAAACAGAACCTAGCACGAATGTAAAAAATGGGACCATTATAACAAGATGGAATCTGGGGCTGGTGTAAAAGCTAGGAGCTGGAGGCTAGTGTAACAAGATGGAACCTGGAATTGGTATAAGGCATAACCTGGGGTCAGGGCCACAAGACACCATGCATTTAAACATCACTGTGGTTTCATGAAGCACTAGGAACAAGGAAAATGTCATTTGTGGGCAGGATAAGCATATTATTCCAATATTTGTTTGCAGGTCAGTCAAAATCCCATTGCAGGCTGGATCTCTTCCCTTGGTTGCCTATCCCTGATATCTGCCAATACCCCAATGATAAAATGATATAAAATCAATCTCTCCTTCTTCTGTTCATAAAATAGACTTGAATGTTGAATTTATTTTCATTTCTTACCTTCGCATGCATACCCACTTTGGTTTGATTATTATTTTTTTTTTTCACCTTTTTTTCTTTTCAAACCTGTTTGCACTCTTTCTTTTTGGAAACTGCATTTTGACATGAAACTTTTTGTTTCTTTACCCACCTTCCAGTTTGTCGTGCTTGTATAGTGCGTTACTTAGAATCCAGTAAATTCTGCCCCATTTGTGAAGTGATGGTTCATAAAACTAGACCCTTACAGAATATAAGGTAATTTTTGTTTTTCATTTTCTTACCTATTTGCCACCTTCTTTTTTTTATATATACTTTATTATTTTGTCTAATTTTATTATTTTGTCTAATTTTATTGATTTGTTTATTTCAGTTGTCAAATTTCATTATATATTTTGCCTACCCATGTTTTCAAACATCCCTCACATTTATTTAGAACTTTTATGTTTGTGAAAATTACAGAAAGCACATTGGTCAATCAACTTTTTCCAAAATACATAAAAATATGACATAAAATCATTTAAAAATGAAGCATAAAATTATTTAAAAACAAGGCATAAAATTATCTAAAAACAAGGCATAAAATCATCTAAAAACAAGGCATAAAATAATCTAAAAACAAGGCAAAATAAAAAAAAAAATTAATCACAAAAAACCATAGTGTGGAACAATGTCCTCATCTTTTTTGTTTTTATCACATTTCAGCCATTATACCTTCTGGCTTTCTTAGGTGTCAGTTGATCTTAGTAATCTTCAGGTATTTTCAGACTGAAGTCTTTATTCAATTTACAGGGCTTGATTGTTCTTATTCTTATGTCCATATCTAGGGATAGATCATTTTGGTTAATTATTCAATTATTGCTTTCCTGTTTCCACTTTTGCATATGAATAAGATCAATCTACCCCTGAAGATTACATAAAGGGTTCATTACACAATTCTCTGCAGTTTAACATATTGACCATACCTGAAGAAAGCTGGGAGGTGCAACAGTCAAAAACATTATGAAAGATGGGGTCATCAGTCTGACTGTAAATAAAATAAACTCCTTGGGCCAGAAATTCAGACAGGAACTGGAATTCATTGGTGAAGAAAGTTTAGAAAATATTATCTCAGCAATTTAATTGGTTGATGTAAAAAATTTTACTATTTTTTTCTACAAATCCTTTTCTTCATCTTAATTAAAATATTTAGTCATCAGATTATTTCTCTTTCCTTTTGTTACTTTTTCAGTGAAATATTGCATTTCTCACATATGATGTTGACTAAACATTTTCTCATATTCTTGACAAAAATCATTTATTAATATTGTTCAGTACTTTTGAAAACATTCTATAAACTTAACTTTTGTCCAAAACCATAAAATACTACAAAACCACAATTTATTAATCTAAAAACTCTAGCCTTAATAGTCTTGTCTGATCTAGACTTTGATATGGATGTCATGCAGGGTTTCCAACTCATTCCAAAATGTTTCTCTAAATTTCTGGGATGAGAAGTTGTCATTATTTAAACTATTTATATTCAGACTATTATCCTCATCTTTGTTGCTATCACCTGATTACTTCTGTCTGAATTTCTGGGATGAGGAGTTGTCATTGTTGTTTACACTATTTACATTTAGACTATTATCCTCATCTTTGTTGTAGTTATCACCTGATTGCTTTCTGTCTGAATTTCTGGGATGAGGAGTTGTCATTATTTATATTCAGACTATTATCCTCATCTTTGTTATCACCTGTTCGCTTTCCATTTGAATTTCTGGGATGAGGAGTTGTCATTATTTACACTATTTATATTTAGACTATTATCCTCATCTTTGTTGTTATCACCTGATCGCTTTCCGTTTGAATTTCTGGGATGAAGAGTTGTCATTATTTACACTATTTATATTCAGACTATTATCCTCATTTTTACTGTTTTTATCATATTTTTGGCCAGTGTGCTCTCTGGACTTCCTCAAGTGTATATCTAATCAGGAGCCAAGGTTAGGTTTAAGGTTCTAAGTTTACTCCAGAAATTTGTCTAATGGTTGAAAGTTTTGGTTTGTGAATTTGGTAACAGTGTTTGTGAGTTCAATCCCTGGGTCAAGCAGTGTATACTTGCATGCAGTGGAAACAGTCATGTGAACAATATTAAATTAGATCTAGATGAGATATCCCTAAATGTGAGCAGTGGAATGGGAACAGTCTACCCACATGGCTTAAATAAAGGGAATTCCCTTTAACTTCCTCAGATCGATAAACGCACGAGGAAGGTCAAAGTGCACAACAACCGAAAAACAACAAAGATGAGGAGAATAGTTTGAATATAAATAGTGTATGTAAATCATTCAGAAATGTCTGAACTATAATCCATATACAGCTGTTTACTCAATAATTAAAAATGGCTTCAAGCAAATGAATCTGTTAGCTCTTAATCCTTTAGCAACACACTCAATCCCGCCCCATAAAAATCAGCTCTGTTTGTGAGACCACCTGCATTATTAGCGATGATGTCATTATATATTATGGGATGGGTTGAATATTGAGAGCTGTGTTCGGGGCAGGTTGAATGCTAAAACTTTAAAAAGAAGACTATCTTCTCTATAGACTGGCTGGCAGAATCAGAAAGAACTTTACCAAATAACAGAAATAGCAATGCTTGAGGACTTCCAACAGCAGCAACAAATAAATAGGATAGCACATGTTACTAGAAGGGAAAATAATAATTTATACACAACCTTATAAGGTTTGGAAGGAAACTTATATCAATACTAGAAAGAGCTATAACAGTTAATAGACTTGAAGTCTAATTTCCTGAAAACATGTTTTAAAAAAAAGATTTTATAAATTTCAACCAGCAGTAATTCTAATTTTTTAATCAATGAATGCAGAATGTTTCCTTGTAAGGAAACTGATAATTTTATGATTACTGTCATGTTGATGGAAATGAATGTTTCCTTATAAGGAAAATGCTAATTTTACCATTACTATCATGTTGATGAAAATGAATGTTTCCTTATAAGGAAACTACTAATTTTACCATTACTAACATGTTGATGAAAATTAATGTTTCCTTATAAGGAAACTACTAATTTTACCATTATTATCATGTTGATGAAAATGAATGTTTCCTTATAAGGAAACTGCTAATTTTACCATTACTATCATGTTGATGAAAATGTTTCTAGCATATTTTTGGACAAAATCAGTTTCCCTCTGGATCATTGCAAATGACAACATATCTCACTGTTTGCTCAAACAATAAAGTGCTGAGTCGTCTTTGAAAACCTGTTTTTGACATTTTTCAAAAGAGCAGCTGGACAAGTGTGTATTATATTAGCAGAAGAAATTCTATCAGAGATGAACAGGAAACCAATTCCTGTCAACATTTGCTTGGACTTGAGGATATAATTGGGGTGACATTCTCATGGGTGGGTCAACTCTTCACCAATATGGAACATGAAATACTGGTTTAGAAGGAAAAGATTCCATGATCATGTTGCATTCATCATCATTAACTTTGATAATGCAGCAGTGACATTGAGACAAGAGTACTGGGAAAGGTGGATTCATGCCTTTCTAAAGCGTATTAATGTACACTGAGTATGTGTGTGTATGTGTGTGTGTGTATATATATATATATATATATATATATATACACGCACACACACAGTTTTCAAACTGACAACCATGAAAAATCATTAATGATCTAAATTCATTTTTTGTTTTTAACGCTGGTGCTATGAACAATGTCTTGGGTTGATTTTGATACTACTGAATAAAGGATCTGGTTTTAAAATATTGCAATGATAATGTTACACATCTCCTTATAAGGAAGCATTTTGCATTCATCGACTGATCAGCCAGTACGACTTGGAGTTGAAACTTATAAAATCTTTCTCTTACAACAGTTTTTCAGTAAAGTAGGTTTCTCAAATCCAGTAGCTATTATTGCTATTTCCAGTATTAATGGGGGTTTCCTTCCTAACCTTTTGTTTGTAGTAATGTGGAATATCAACATCTTGATTATATTGTTGTTATTATTTTCTCTTTGAATTACATGTGCTATCCATTTTAGTTGTTTTTGTTGTTGTTGAAAGTTCTCAAGTGATATGGTTTCTGTTCTTTGGTACCGTTCTTTGTTTAGCGCCAGTCCACAATGTCCAAAGAAGCTTAGTTCTTACTGAGACCCAAATGCTTCATCTGCTTAGAAAGTGGTTGCGTACAACTAACAGTTTAGATATTTTGACAAGTTTATTTAACTATGACTCAAGTTTCAGGTTAATGTTTTGGTTTTGCAGCAATTTGTGGTGTTGGGTGAAACTATCTCTTGTGCCACATATTCTATTAGATATTATAAACAAGAAAGTGAAGGTCTTTTTCAAGAAGCCATAATAATATTTAGCAATTACAAGTAAAGTTTGATAATATAGCCAATAAAGTTTACAAACTCTTACCTGAATTCATTTCCTCATTCAATCAACATGCTTTTCATTGCAAACGAGAAAGAAAGGAAGTGTCAGCAGTCATGATTTAATAAAGTATTACCGACAGAGCAAGGCTTTTATATGCATAATGTAAATGCATTACTCACGATTTTTCTTTTGGTTAAAGTCATTAATAGAAAAGTAAATTCTAGCCTTCTGATCTCAAAGGAAGATGACATGTTTTATCGAAGCTCCAAATATTTAATGAATTTAAAATTTAACAAAAAAAAAGTGAATATTGCTTAAAAGTAATTAATTCACACTTATTACTGTTTATTTAATTCATTATATATTTTATAATTATATTTATTCATATTTATATATGTATTGATTATTATTATTAATTATTTCTTTCAACTTTTTCCAGTGACTGGGTTTTTCTGTATTAGTATTTGTTTTGTTTTTTTTCCTGAAGATCATTTGTCATATTTTTACTTTCTGTTTTTTCTTACCTAAATTTACCATTTCTGCTCTCGTTTATTTTTCATTAATTCATCGTTTAGGTATTAGTACTGTCAAAAAGTTAGTATAGATTATTTTTATTCTATGTAATAAATAATAAGTTCATAATTTCTTGAATACTTGAGGCTTAAATCCTGCTTTGTATTCTTATTTTCCTTTCTTTTTTCACAGTTATCAAATTTTCAATATTTGTATGTTTATTTATGTACAACTCATTTATAATTTATTTTTAATTTATTTTATAACTTAATTTATAATTTTATAATTATAATTTTATAATTTATAATTTAATTTATAATTTTATAATTTATTTTATGTGTCTTGCTTTCTAGTGTTTTTTTTTTTATCTAATGTTATATTGTGTATATTTTGGCGGTAACTCATTTAGATGTGTAACAATGGAAATTTTTTTTTTTTGATAATCTTTTTTTTTGATAATCTTTTTTTTTGATAATCTTTTTTTTTGATAATCTTTTTTTTTGATAATCTTTTTTGGGGATTCTTTTATTTTGTTGTTCAGTATGTTGTGTGTCAGGGTCCAAATGGTTGAAGAAGAACCCTAAATTTTCTTTACTTTTTGTATGTTAAATTGTCTGCTTTTCTTAAATTAGGTTCAAAGATTCTTCTTTCTGACAGGTTTATTATTGTGGGGATAATAGTAATTAGTTGTGTAAGTTATTAAAGCTGTTTAGTATGTTCATACTGATGTTAAATGTGATTTTGTTTACGTCTTGGTTTTAATACTAATATTGCAACGATAATATTACACATCTCCTTATAAGGAAGCATTTGGCATTCATCGACTGATCAGCCAGTACGACTTGGAGTTGAAACTTATAAAATCTTTCTCTTACAACAGTTTTTCAGTAAAATAAGTTTCTCAAATCCAGTAGCTATTATTGCTATTTCTAGTATTAATGGGGGTTTCCTACCTAACCTTTTGTTTGTAGTAATGTGGAATGTCAACATCTTGATTATGTTGCTGTTATTATTTTCTCTGTGCTTCAAGAATTTGTAGGTGTTTTTTTACAATTATTTTTGAACATTTTTTTTTAGTATTGTTGGTTGGTATTTTTCATATTTCAGTAGATGTAAGTTTGTTAGTGTTATTGTTGTGTGTTGTTATTATTTACTATTTTATGGCACTAGATTCTGAAAGATGGTATGTAAGATGGGGGAGAGAGTTGTAGAGGTATGACCAATATCGGTACTGGGGCTATTTTTTTTATGACGTTCAATGAGGACTGAAAGTGGAAACTGGATTTAGGATTCCACTTCCACCATCTGGACCCTGACACATGAAAGATTGCATGACAAATGGGAAGAATCCTAAAAAAGATTACCTAAAGAAACATTTCCATAGTATTTAACAACATGTACACTATTTACATTGTTTGGACTATTGTCCTCATCTTTGTTGCCATATTTATCACAAGGTTTCAGCTGTTGTATGCTCCAGCCTTCTTCAGGTGGTTGGAATGTCGAACTGAACCCTTTATTTCACTTGCTGGGGTAGACTGTTCTAGTTCCACATGTCAGTTATCAGTTATCTCTGTTAATTCCCCTCTCCAAGTTCTCCACCGCCTTAACCAGGTATTGAACTCACACTTCCTCTCACTGGATCTAACTAACGCCTTTATCTACTGTGCCATGTTTGAGGACATCTGTGTATGAATTTCTGGGACTTATAAACCTAATGTCTTCAGCGACCATTTTTACTAGTGCTCATATTGCAATTTTTGCTGTTATCATTGCATTTTTTTTTACCAGAGCTCATATTGCAATTTTCATTGTTATTATTGCTTTTCTCTGGCACTCTTTGTTACTGGTTCCCATATTGTATTCATTTCTATGCTTGGTCAGCTCAGGAGATTTTTGTGGCCTAGCATATGTGCTGATTCCTTAAGTTTATGAATTTTCCAATGATGTTCTTTGTCTATGATTTCAACCTGATCCCACAAAGGGCAGTGATCTCCCTTTTCACTCCATATGTGGTCAGCCATGCCTGATTTTTCCACTTCCCCTTGTATTACAGGTTTTTGGTGTTCTTGAAGCCTTACCTTAAGGGGGTGGCCTGTCTCTCCTTTATATTTCTTTCTGCAGCTGCACGGGATGGCGTACACACAGTCTTTAGTCATGTTATCCTCTATGTGGAGCAAGGTCTTACTCAGGAGAGGTATCTGCGAAGTGTCGTCCAGCTTTTGAAGGTTGTCCTGATGTTATATGGACTGCAGATTCTTTGTATGTTCTCCGATAACCCTCTTGTACCCACCTATCCCAGTTTATTGGGGCTACTGCCATGTACCCGGGGCAGTTCTTGCATTGTAGGTGATAAATATGGCAACAAAGATGAGGATGATAGTCCGAACAATGTAAATAGTGTACATAATACCTCATCTCAGAAATATAGACAGATACTTAACAACATGTCTAAACAATATTTTATACATATGTGTGTGTGTGTGTGTGTGAAGTATTAATTTTGGGGGAGAAGTTTCTAAAATACATATTGTATGTAATGTTTATATATGTTACAAAGGTTATGGAGACAATCTTCCCCCTGTTTATAAAATGATCCCATGGCATGTGTCTCCCGTAGATTCTGATAACTAAGTTTAGCTCTAAGCCAGAGAAGGGGTGAAGGTGGATGACTGGTGCCTCATAATCAGCTGCTTTGGGAAGATGGGGTGTGTGAGCCTGGAAAGGCAGTCCATCTAGGGGAAGGAAAACCCTGATTTTAAACCTCTGCTGCCTTTCAGTGATATCCAAGAACTATTAAGGTGATGGAAGTAAATCAAGACAGAAAATCTGGAGTGGAGCTCTGAGGGCGGTTGTCTGTCAACACTGACAACCTCCCAACAATTCTTGTAGCCCTCCCGACTATAAGTATGACTGTGATGACTTACCCCGGAACTCGAAACGCGTACAAACGTGTCTTGCCTGCGTGGCGAATCTTGCAAGAAACATGGCCGCTTGTGAAGACGCGTTTTATGCGCGCCGGTCTCGTTCAGAACGAGATTGCATAACAACACATGCAAATTTTGGCAGTGTCGGAGTGCCATAAAAAGGAGACGTTAGCACCACAGACAACACCAGTCTTTCAGCGGACTTCGTGAAACAGAGTCGGATGTGCGAACTGACTGGCGTACTAAGAGGCAGTTATAGCCGGTACGTTTGATTTGGGTGTCCGTTTCACGACTGTGTAACGGCCGAGGAAAGGAGTCTTGCTATCTCTTTCTTTGTAGCGACGGCAGAGAAGAACAGCTCTTGTCACTTTGCTTATTTGCTTTTTGTGTTGTTTTTACCGTCTACAATAATGCTCTGTATTCCTTTCATGTAGGTCTACTGAGTGGGGTACTGTGTGGTCTGGGAAGAGCATAACCACCTTATATTATCACCTGGGTTAGCACCCTGGAGAGTTCACTCCAATCTCACCACCGAGTGAGAGCACAAAAGGACTGAATTTTAACTAAACAGGGTGCTACTATTATCCCGTATGATAAACAGACACCTACTATTTTTGTAATGCTTTGCAAGGAATACTAGTCGTCAAAAGCATTGCAGGTGAGTAAGGGAGGGATAGTCTATGGTCAGAATTTAATGCAAGCATTACTAAT
Organism: Acanthosepion esculentum; assembly: GCA_964036315.1. Classification (NCBI taxonomy): domain Eukaryota; kingdom Metazoa; phylum Mollusca; class Cephalopoda; order Sepiida; family Sepiidae; genus Acanthosepion; species Acanthosepion esculentum. The sequence goes on from OZ038515.1 coordinate 54,660,636, forward strand.
AGAACAGGGCTAATATATATATATACATACATACATATATATATATATATGTATGTATATATATATATATATATATATATATATATATATATATATTAGCTGACCACTTGTATTCTAGGATACCTATCTACTAGGGCAGCTAGCCAATTCCTGTTGCAGATGCCTGCTCAGACACAGTTGTTTGTTCAACACCCACAGAGCCCACCTGTGAATTATACTGAAAACACATACATATAGGGCACAATGGATAAATTGTCACCATTTTATATTTTTAATTTTGTGCATGCACATTGTTTTTGGTTTTCTTGACTGCATGGTATAGTAGGGTCAGTTGGGCACCTTTTGTGCGAAAAAGAGCACCACAATGTAATTCACTCAGCCAGAAATTTGGAGACAGCATGCTGTACTGCTTGGCATTCACACTGGAATCTCCAATATGAAGATTTCAGAGATTTGGGTGTCAATCTGAGGACAGTGCAGAGGATTTGGAAAGAATTGGATGATATATCCAGTCAACATCATGGTGTTTGGAGTGATAACTAGTGATGGCGACATCATATCTCCATTCATCTTACCACATGGAGGCCTACATGAAGTGCCTTGAGGAGGTAGTGCTGCCTTGAGTCAAGAGAATGGCTACAGGAAAACCCTATGTCTGGCAGCAGGACTCTGCACCATGCCACACAAGCAGGAGAACCTAGTCATGGCTGTCAGTCAATTTCTGCAACCACATCACCCCTTAAATCTGGTCACCTAACTCCCCAGACTGCAACCCCCTTGATTATTATGTGTGGGGAGCAGTTATGCAAGAGACCAACAAAACTTTTTTTTAAACCAAAGATGAACTGAAGGGAAGGATTATGGCAGCATTCACCAACTTAAACAAGGAGACCCTTCAGAAGAGTTGCAGGAAATTCTGAAGTTGTCTACAGGCTATGGTTGAAGCCAATGGCAATTTTATTGAATAAATTTACTTTTTAGTATTTCAAGGTATTTTTTTGTGTAATTTTCGTAAATATATCTTTTAAAATGAAATGTAAGTGTTGCTTTCATGTTTGCGTAATTTAGACGACAATTTATCCATCGCACCACACACACACACACACACACACACACACACACACACACACACACACACACACACATATATATATATATATATATATATATGCAACCTGTTAAAGATGAACAAATTTTACAAATATTTAGTCACAAGAAGAATCCCGTTTTGGAGGATTGAAATCATGATGGTTTAATTTTTTTTTTCAGTATTTCTCATGAGTTATAATTTTCTTTTAATTTATCCCAACCGTATGTTCCAAATATTTTTCACTTGCTTGCTATAGATACACCAGACAGTAGAAATTAAATCTGTATCTACCTTCATTGACAAGATGTAACCACCATAGCCTCTTATTTCATTTCTCACCATGAGTCATGGCTGTACTTTATTCTGTTCTCATGGCAAAAAAAGAAAATCTGAATTGTGAACTTTCTACTTGCAACCATGGACTGAATATTTCTGTTTGTTTGATTTATTTATTTTATTTTATTTATTTATTTTTTTTGTGTGTGTGTGTTTTGTGAAAATGGCCCATGACTGACATTTTTATCTGTGTCATTGATGGTAGAAATGTCATCGTACAAATGCTTGACAATCTTAGAGTTGAATGAACTCATTACTGAAGATGATATTTCTGACCTAGAAATGAGGAGAGTGTTGTGGAAGCCATCAACGTATCTAGGTCTGAAGATTATGTAGATGTAGGGGTGGCTGGGATGTGACAGGTGACAGGCAATTTAGAAACTGTACATTTGATTGAAAGAATGATCTCTATCCAAATGAGAGAGGTCAAACAAAAATTCCAGGAGTTCAGGCTTTGGTGAGCTCAACCCAAAGACACTGCGGAATTTAAAAAAGATCACATCAAAAAGAAAAGGAATGAAAATGTTCTGTTCCTTAGTTTTGAAGACTGAGAAAGAATGATTAACAGACAAGTAGTCCTCTGAATTTTTTTAATGGCTTCTGACAGGTTTGTTTCACCTAACATGGCTTGACCATCATGATGATGAAGTGCCAATTAAACCTACTAAATGATATTAGGACAGTGGTTCTCAAACTTTTTTGCCCTGTGCACTCTTTTTCACAATAAGATAGAATGTCATATCCCCCTACTTTCCAAGATTGGCCAACTCAAAAGGTGCATTCCAAATAATATGCACCTATTAATGAAAATCTTCACTCTTTTCCATATTATTACATTCACATGGATTATTTTTATAGAGGACTTTTTCAGATATAATAGTAATAGAAAATGCTGATGGATTTTTAAACTTAAATACATGTGCAGTAATTTGTTTTAATTCATAACTAATTATTAAATAAATGAACTGCAGCATATTTCAATAAACAAAAAGTTCAATAGAATGCCAGGGTATTGGAATTCTATAAAAAAAATTCTGTAAAAAAAACAATTAAAAGTAAAAGATTCCACCCTACTCCAAAACGCTGAAATTCTTACCTAGTTGGGAACCCCTGATCTAAATCTATCTCTTCCCAAATGAAAACCGTGATTTCCAGCAATGATTGAGTGCTGTTTGTCAGGCTTGGGAATGCTAAAATAAAATTAATGCTATATAAATTAATGTGATTTGTTTCTTCATTTTACACCATTTCGATTTGTGAAATTTTCATAGGAATGCTTGATTCTCGGGAGAACTTGTAATTTTAAACTAAATTAGTGTCTATTTGTTGCATGAATAAAGTAGATTTTCACTGAGATTAATATGTTGGAAATATTTGAGGCAACTTTATATTTACTGGTCAAATGATATTAGGACAGTTATTCTCAAACTTTTTTTGCCCAGTGTACCTATTTCACCATAAGACAGAATGTCATTTCCTGTCTTTTCCAAGATTGTCCGACTCAAAAGATGCATTCCAAATAATAGTCTTTCTTTATACAGGGTGTCCATAAAGTTTGTGTGAACTTTAAAAAATTTATAACTTTATTTGTATTTGCGATAGAAATAATTTGTAAAAAGGATTAGAAAGAAGTAAATCTATATTTTTTAAGGTTTTATTGAAATTTTATTTAAGTTTCCACATGTCCTCCATAATTAGCTATACAAAGAGTAATACGATTTTGCAGTTCAAGGAAAACATTTGCCAACTGATTTACAGTAATGCCTGAAATCACATTAGTTATTTTAGCTATACTTAAAACTAGGTACATTAAACTTTATAACATTTTTTACAGATTATTTCTATCGCAAATACAAATAAAGGTATAAATTTTTTAAAGTGCACATATACTTTATGGACACCCTGTATATTAGTACATATTAGTACATGGATTATTTTTTTTATAGAGGAATTGTTTCAGATTTAATAGCAATAAACAAAAAGTTCAGTAGAATGCCAAGGTACTGTGATTCAATAAACAAAATTCTGTAAATATAAAACAAGAAAAGTTAAAAGATTCCCCACCTCTGAAATTCACAAAGAATCTTATAAATAGGTTGAAAGAACTGGAATTTTTTTTCCTTTTAATTGTTTTTATTATCATTCACTTAACTTAGCTTCGTATCTTGCAATGTCAAAAGCGAGGAAAACAATCTCTTCAGTAGAGATGGTCTGTAATCATTGTTCCATTTTTGAGGCAATTTTTTATTTACTGATCAAATGATATTAGGACAGTGATTCTCAAACTTTTTTTGCCCAGTGTACCTTTTTCTCCATAAGACAGAATGTCATTCCCTGGCTTTTTCAAGAGTGTCTGATTCCAAAAGTTCCTTCCAAATAATATGCATATATTAATGAAAATCTTCATTCTTTCCAATATTAGTACATTTACATAGATTATTTTTATGGATGAGTTTTTTCAAATGCTGATGGATTTTATACTTGAATACATGTACAGCAATTTCTTTTAATTCATAACTAATTATTAAATAAATAAACTGAAGCATATTTAAATAAACAAAAAGTTCAATAGAATGTCGGGGTATTGGAATTTAATAAAGAAAAAGTTCAATAAAAGGCAAGTGTATTTAAATTGATTTTATTCTGATGAAGATTACAACCATTGAGAAACCCTGATACCCTGAAATTACCCCCAGTGGTGGTAGGGGATTCCCCACCCCCTAGTTGAGAACCCCTGTATTTAAGATAAAGAAGTAGCTAAATGTGTTTAGAAGATACTTATGTAAGGTGAAATTGGCAAGCCAAATCCAGATAATACTCATAAGCTAGTTTTAAGCTTTGTTTTTGCTATAAGGTGGGGGGGAAGAAATTTCATCTAGATAATATGAAATGGCCATTTCTTTCTTTCTTAGGAAATCTATGACAAAGTGGAAAAAAATTTTCATTTAACACATTTCATTATTTAAGGGTTCATCAGACTAAATTGATGTTTACGTTGATTTATATTGTAACCTAGAAAGGGTTACTGAATGAGGAATAACCAAAACGAAGTTTGGAAATGAAATGGAAATCTTTATAACATCAACAAAATACAATACTCGCCAGAGGTGTGAAGTAGGTAAACCACTGCTAGTGGTGGTCTAATTAGACAGCATATTACCCCCCCCCCTACAATAGTGTCCAACATATTTATGAGGATTGGGACATACCCATTAGTGTTCATAGGTACATAGGTATATAACAATAGAAAAACATCATTTGCAATGCATTTTTATAATAAAAATCATTTGCAATACATTTTTATAGTAAAAATCAGTTGCAATGCATTTTTCATAGTAAAAATCATTTGCAATGCATTTTTATAGTAAAAATCATTTGCAATGCATTTTTATAGCTGTTGTAACCTAGAGAGGGTTACTGAATGAGAAATAATGAAAATGGAAGTTGGAAATCAAAATGGTAATCTTTATAACATCAACCAAATACAATACTCACCAGAGGCGTGAAGTAGGTAAACCACTGCTAGTGCTGGTCTAATTAGTCAGCATATTACCCACCTCCCACACTTTACAATAGTGTCCAATGAATTTATGAGGAATTGGGACATACCCATTAGTGTTCATAGGTATGGTATATAACAATTTAATAGCACATGCACATAAAGTGGGGGCTTTAACATTTTAAATTAAAAAAATTTTTTTCTTTTGTCAAATATGTGTTTGGGTATATAATATAGCTGATTTCATTAATTACTTTTTTCTTTTTGTTTGTTTTTACCATTTTTGTTATTAAATATTGCATATTGTGAAAATAGAAGATATGCCAAGAATGCTGACTTGTAAGAACCAGGATGTAAATTCACTGCATTTTCTAGCTTTTTTTTTTTTTTTTTGCATATTGTAATGAAACTCACAGACCTAGCAATTCTCATGAGAGCCAAAATCAGTTATAAGAAAGATAATGTATGTTTTTTTCTCTCGGGTGAATATATAGCAATGATTTTGACTACTTTGTCCCTTTGTAAGGATATACCATTCCTGTGGTTTCTAAGCTGTGCGTGCAAGTGCTTTTCTATAAAATTTCTAAATGACTTTCAGCTGGACTAAACCATAGGCATGTATTTATGCAGGTGTGTCTCATGACATTTGATATGCAGGGAAACTTTTGTGGGTAGGACCTTAGAAAACATTGCTTACATTGCATGATATCGAAATTGGTAACTAAGTTTTGTATTCTTATCATCTGAAGAGGATCAAACTGGGGACAGCATTTTGCTTAGATTTGCTCCATGAATTGGTGGATAAAAACAGATTGAAGACAGGAACAGATAGAGATAAATAGATAGGAGTAGACCAAGATAAATACAAACAGAAACAGACAGAGATTGATAGATAGGTAGACAGACAGAGATGGATGGACGGATAGGTAGACAGGCAGAGTGGGACGGACGGATAGGTAGACAGGCAGAGACAGACGGGCGGATAGGTTGACAGAGATGGACAAATAGACAAGCAGACAGATGGACGGACGGATAGGTAGACAGGCAGAGACGGACGGACGGATAGGTAGACAGGCACAGACGGACGGATAGGTAGACAGGCACAGACGGACGGATAGGTAGACAGGCACAGACGGACGGACGGATAGGTAGACAGGCAGAGATGGACGGATGGATAAGTAGACAGGCAGAGATGTGGACTGATAGACAAGCAGACAGATGGACGGACGGACAGGCAGAGACGAACGGACGGATGGGTAGACAGGCAGAGACGAACGGACGGATGGGTAGACAGGCAGAGACGGACGGATGGGTAGACAGGCAGAGACGGACAGATGGATAGGCAAACAGGAAGAGACGGATGGATGGATAGGCAGAGACGGATGGACAGACAGGCATTCAGGTGCTAATGTTTGGGATTATTATTTGGTCAAGATTTCAAAATGTCTGAGAGACATCTTGTTTTTTATCTTGGGACTGAAATGATAGATTTTTATTGGTTGATTTGTCTTTTGCAGAAAATGAATTTTGTGACCTAGCACTCCGCTCACTGGACAATTTGTCCAATACCACAGGAAGTCTTTCTCAAATCTTAAAAGTACACAATATGGGTAGAGATGACTACTGATAGGTAGCTAAGTGTCATAAAATATCTAAGAAGCACTCTTAGGTAACCCTTTTAAAAATCTGATGTTTTGGTCATTAAGGAAGAAGATTGGGTGGTTGATTTTTCAACACCTTCTCTTTGTGTGTGTGTGTGTGTGTGTATATATATATATATATATATATATATATATATATATATATATATATATATATATATATATATAATCTGAAATGGGGTATTATGTACATTATTTACTTAAGGACACATGGTACAGTAAATAAAGGCGTTGGTTAGATCCAGTGACAGGACCCAAAGAGTTGTGAGTTCAATATCTTGTTAAGGCAGTGGAGAACTTGGAGAGGTGAATTAACAGGAGGTAACTGATGACTGACATCCATTAGACATGGAACTAGAACAGTCTACCCCAGTGAGCGAAATAAAGGGTTCAGTTCGGCATTCCAACCACCTGAAGAAGGCCGGAGTGTACAACGGCCCAAACATTGTGATAAATATGGCAACAAAGATGAGGACCATAGTCTGAATAATGTAAATAGTATATATATATATATATATATATATTATAATTTTATCATATAGACAAACACAGATTACTCATTACAAAGATGCAACTTCGTTTCGATGCATTTCAATTGCACCTCGACTGGTGAGAACCAAAAATAGTTATGAACAATTCTGCTTGTAAGCAAGCCATATGTGAAATGTCACTTCCTTTTTTCCATTTGTTTGAGAAAAAAATATGCATAAAGCAAAACCACCAGTCCAAGTGCAATTGAAATGCACTGAAACAAAGTTGTATGTTTGTAGTGAGTAAACTGGTTTTGTCTATATGATAAAATTATAATAAATAATTATTGCTCTACTATTGGTATCAAACCCTCTTTTGAATTAATGCTGTGAATGTTAGAATTTATATATTACTTTCGTTCTCATTGCATTGAATATATATATATATATATATATATATATATATATATATATATGCATACCAAATATATTGACCAGACATTTCAAAATGCAGCAAGATGTATTTTAGCGGGTAACCTCAAAAGATGTACATTTCAAAGGTCACATCTGTAAACAATCAGGCAAGCTGGGCTGAAGAGCCATATATGTACACATTGTTGTGCAGTGATCAATAGAGATGGTGTTCTTCTGATAAGAGAGTACAATCATTATATATATAATATCTAAGAACTTTACAGTACCTATTTATACAAATATACAGGTTGAGGCAAAATTCTCACACCCCAGAGGGATAATTTATTAAAAGTATAATTACACATGAAAATTTTCTTTACTAGCTTTTAATTGTTAAATGTGCTGTTCAAAATGTCCTCCTCCTTTTTCAAAACCCATTTCAGTTCTGTGCCGAACACATCAGAGAGTTTCCTCTGTCATTTTACTGAATTCATATTTAATTCTTTCTTTAACTTCTTCAATATTTCTTCGACACATTTCATAAACAACTGATTTCAAATGGCCCCATAGAAAAAAAATCCAAGAGTGCGAGCTCTGGTGACCTCGGTGACCACTCAACAGGACATATCAAAGAAAATTAGACATTTAAATCATGATTAATCAATTAAACCCTATGGTGCACAGCTTTTGCCTCACTTTTCATATATATATATATATATATACACACATAGCTGTAATGAGAATGAAAATAATATATAAATTCTAACGTCCACAGCATTAATTCAAAAGAGGGCTCAATACCGATAGTAGAACAACCATTCTGGTTCTCACCTGTCAAAGTGCAATTTTAAATGCACTGAAACAAAGTTGCATCTTTGTAGTGAGTAAATTATTTTTTTCTATATGAAAAAATTATATATATATATATATATATATATATATATATATATATATAATATTAATACAATATCAAAATCTGGTACTCAGTTTTATTTGATAAGACAATCATCAGGCCTTCAGTATATATTTTAAGCTTTAACTTATATTCTTACTATTTGTGTGTGTATATACAGACATATACACACACACACACACACACACACATATATATATATATATATATATATATATATATATATATATATATATATATATATATATATATATATATCCCCGTGGTATGGTTTTCAGGCACTTTCCAAAGGTGCTGCACACTGGGATCAATCCCTCCAGTCCAGTAACACTAGGAAGTCTCTTTCCTGACAAATCGACCCTGGTGACATTCGAAGCTGGGTCTCATGTTCAGAAAGCAAACATTCTAACCTCTCAGCCACACACCTTGTTAGTGAAATTGGGTAGATGGATGTCTTGAGGGCTGTCGATAGCTGTGCTAGCACAAAGTCACCACTCATTGTGGTCGAGGACTTGAGCGTGCTGGCCTTGATATGCTAGATAACACGCTCTCTCCCAGAAACTGTAACTAAGGTCTGTTCAGCATAGTTGAAATATAAACCACAGGCGGCTCTGTGGATGTTGAGCAAACACAAATGTGCCTGAGCGAGCATCTGCAATAGGGATTTGCTATCCACCCTAGTAGATGGGTATCCTCAAATACGAGTGGGCAGCTATTATATATATATATATATATTACAATCATCAAGCCCTCAGTTTATTTTATATTTTAAGTGTTAACATATTCTTACTATTTATGCATGTGTGTGAGATATATATATATATATATATATATATATATATATATATATATATAATTATAGGATTAGTATGGAAGGAATAAAATTCCAATAACCAAAAACACTATTCTTAAAAGTGTGCTCAATACAGAGTAGAGCAAATAGTATTTAAACATGTTATAACATCACTAAAAAGTAGCCATTTTGTTTCAACACTTCTGGTGTCTTGTCAAGTGATGGTGTTGATTGAAGAATAAATAAAACCAACCAAACTCCCCTCAATAAGGGAAACATTATTACATAAGCTACAATGACCAATCAACATACAAGTAGATGATAATTCAAAAAACTTGACAATGATCCTTAGGTACAATTTATTAATGCCTTGATGTTAGACTAAATTATAAATCATTCTGATTAATTTTTAATTTTACTATCAAGTTAAGAAATAAAATTTACAAATTTTAAATTTTAAATTTAACCCTGCATTAAGTTTAAAATATGAAATTGCACAAAGAAGGAACAGAGAAATATAGACGTATATTTTTTTATTTATTCATTTATTTTAATCGAAAAGCCAAATTTTCACTTAGAGCAACTGCTAATCAAGCTCGAAAGAAAGTGAATTCAGGGGAAGAAGTTTTACAAATATCAATACAGGCACACTCATGTCATAATACACAAACACGTAAATATGTTTAGATCTATAAACACGCAAAAACACTGGCGAGAGGAAATAGAGAAATTCATGTCAAAGAAAATAATATCAGACACATATACATGCAATTAAAAGCATATACAAGAAATCACACACACATACACTAATAAAAACATAGACAGACCCACCTAGATTCAAACCTAAAATTATTATTAAGCAAGTACAAACCCCACTATCAAAATTTTACACACTTGGGCAAAGATTTATAAATAAGCGGGGGTTTAATTGATGACAGTTAAGAAGGGTATAATTGAAAAACAAAATATTTGGATACGAGCAAAGCAAAATAAAAAGACAATTAAACATATACATACAAATGAACAGACAAAGCATATACGCGCGTACAAATATAAAAAAAATCTAACTGCCAAATTCGTATGCCCAAACAAAATACAACATGGAAAACAAGAACCAGGATATATACAGAAATGAAAACACATTAACACACATATGTAGATGTACCGACATATATACCAATATATATATATCAGTACACATGAATATATACACAGACGCATATATATAAATATATACATAAATAAATACATGCATGCACATGCATATATACAGATATACGTATATATATATATATATATATATATATATATATATGTATATATATATATATATATATACGAAGAAATATATAGATATACATATATATATATATGAAGAATTATATATACATATATATATATGAAGAATTATATATACAGATATACATATATATATATATATATGAAGAAATATATACAGATAAACATATATATATATATATATATGAAGAAATATATACAGATATACATATATATATATATGAAGAAATATATACAGATATACATATATATATATATGAAGAAATATATACATATATATATATATATATATATGAAGAAATATATACATATATATATATATATATATATGAAGAAATATATACAGATATACATATATATATATATATGAAGAAATATATACAGATATACATATATATATATATATGAAGAAATATATACAGATATACATATATATATATATATGAAGAAATATATACAGATATACATATATATATATATATGAAGAAATATATACAGATATACATATATATATATATATGAAGAAATATATACAGATATACATATATATATATATATGAAGAAATATATACAGATATATATATATATATATATATATATATACAGATATACATATATATATATATGAAGAAATATATACAGATATACATATATATATATATATGAAGAAATATATACAGATATACATATATATATATATATGAAGAAATATATACAGATATACATATATATATATATGAAGAAATATATAAAGATATACATATATATATATATATGAAGAAATATATACAGATATACATATATATATATATGAAGAAATATATACAGATATACATATATATATATATATGATGAAATATATACAGATATACATATATATATATATATGATGAAATATATACAGATATACATATATATATATATGAAGAAATATATACAGATATACATATATATATATATATGAAGAAATATATACAGATATACATATATATATATATATGAAGAAATATATACAGATATACATATATATATATATATGAAGAAATATATACAGATATACATATATATATATATGAAGAAATATAGTTTTAAAGTGTGCTATATTTATGGTATAAAGTGCTCAATATCAGAGATAGAGCGTGTGTAAATAAAAAAGTGAACATAGAAGTCAACACTTAGAGGCGACAGTCTGTTTCATGCTGACGATTGCATCTAGCATGAAACAGACTGTCGCCTCTATGTGTTAACTTCTATGTTCACTTTTATATTTATAAATATATATATATATATATATATATATATATATATATAAACACACACACACATGCACGTACATATAGATATAAGTACAAACATATTAACCCACACTCCTATATATAAAAACACGCAAATAAACCAGAACTCAGACATACATGTGCCAATACAAGTATCTAAGGGTATACACCCATATATATATATATATATATATATATATATATATATATATATATATATATATATCATCAAGCCCTCAGTTTATTTTATATTTGAAGCGTTAATATATTCTTACTATTTATATTTAATAATTGGGTATCTGGGCAACATCCCTTCTTTTATAAAAGTTTCCTTAAGAACGATTGTCAAGGAAAGTAACCACAGTACCTTGTTCTCCGTTTTTAACGGAACTTCTATAAAAGAGGCATTGCTGCCCAAATAAACAATTATTAAATCACATGACCTGTCAGCCAAGAAGGAAAATAACCACAGTACCATGAGAGTCATTTTTAATTAAATTTGTGTGTGTGTGTCTGTGTGTGAGTGTGTATATATATATATATATGACGGATTCTCCTGTTGAGTTCAATGTATGAGGTTCTGACGACCATGAATTAATTATCTGCATGCCTAGGTGCCAATGACAGGCATGACTTTTGAGACCGGTTCGAGCATTGCACAAAAGACCACAAACACTACAGGAGAATGTATTGTATCCAAGTGCAGCAGGGACACTGTTACCTGTCTTATTTTGCTTTCGTGTTTCACGCAGTTGACTGATGCTTACTTCTTGATGGTGCATTATTCCTGCATAGCAGCTGGAACAATACTCTGATCTCTTCATAGCTAGCTACCTCTTCAAAGTTATATATATATATATATATATGCATATATGCAAGTTTCATTAAAAACGACAGACAATATACTACGGTTAAGTTTTTTATTTCATTTTTCTTGTGTACGAAGAAGAGCTTTCCTTGCTGGACAAAGGAGAAAGCTCTTGTTCGTACACAAGAAAAATTAAATAAAAAACTTGTCTGTCGTTTTTAATGAAACTTGCATAAAAGAAGGATTGCTGCCTAAATATACAACTATATATATATATATATATATATATATATATATAAACTGAACTCTCTCATTTTTGGCACATAAGGTTAGAGCAACTTGGTTCTCAGAACAGCCAGTTACTATCCATGCATATAATTTGCTTATAGTGGTGAAGGCTTGTGTAGACCCAACCACACCTTTTGGAAGTGCCAAATAGAGAGAGCATGTGACCATAGTGTGTCACAAGGTTCCTCCCACCCCCACTCCCAAACAACCCTCCTCAAGTTTCTTCTCATCGATAGGACTATAATAACACCAATCAGATAAGTGACAAATTTTATATTTCTATTAGTCTTTAAAATGTTCTCAGTTCAAACAAAAAATGTCTTCTGCAAAAGATCTGATGTTTGTTTATTTATTCAGGCTTTGTAAAATGTGTTGGGCTAAGAATTTTTCAGCACCCCCTTGTATCTATAATCCAAGTAAAAGGAATTTAATAATTGAAAGAACTGACCAAATTTGGACTTCCTTACACAAATTATAAAGAGAAGCTGAAACAGTAATTCTGGTCTCTCTCTACATTATGGCTGCCTATTCCTTATTGCCTATTCCTTATTGCCTTTTTTTCTTTTTTCTTTACTGTTTTTCCTTTTTTCATTTTCTTTCTTCATTTTCTTTTCTTTTTCTTTTTTTCCTTTTGTTTTCCTTTTCTTTCTTTTGTCTTTTTCTTCTTTTTCATTTTCTTTTTCATTTTTTTCTTTTTCATTTTTCTTTTTTCCTTTTCCTTTTTTCTTTATCTTTTTCCTTTTCTTTTTCCTTATCTTTTTCCTTTTTTGTTTTCATTATCTTTTTTCCTTCCCTGTTTTCCTTTTTCTTTTTTCCTTCCCTGTTTTCCTTTTTTCTTTTCTATTTTCCTTTCCTGTTTTCTTTTTCTTTTTTCCTTTTTTCCTTATCTTTTACCTTTTCCTTTTCTTTTTTCTTTCCTGTTTTCCTTTTCTTTTTTCCTTCCCTATTTTTCCTTTTTTCTTTTCCTTTTCTTTTTTCCTTTACTGTTTTCTTTTTCTCCTTCTCCTTTTCTTTTTCATTTTCTTTTCTTTTTTTGCATATTATAAGAGCAAAAATTAAGAGCCCCATTACCACAAAATATTTTGTATTTCAGAACTTTCTACCAAACCTCTTGAATATTTTTAGATTTTGTTTTTAAAAATACATTTATTGATTTTCTTTTTTTTATGTTTCTATTTTTGCTTTTTTTCCCCCTTTTTTTACCACCATTTTTCTCCATCTTCTTGTCATTAAGAAACCATAATTGTTTGTTTTGCTGGTCTAAGGCCGACATAACTGAGCTGTGTTTTGTTTCAGAGATCACAACAGAGGAATAAGTACCATTCTAAGGTACTATATACTTTTTCTTACCAGTCAGCTATCATGGTGTTTTTTTTTATTTTGCTATTTTTTTTTTACACATTTAGAGAAAAGTTACTTGTCTTTTGTGATTTTTTTTTTGTTTTTGTATTTTGTATTCTTGAATATGCCTTACACAACTGTTCATCACCTCCCATCACTTTTTGTCCCTTCCATTGTTCCTCCTACTCCTCTTTTCAATTCCTCTTCACTTAGAATTGTTTACCCTCTCTCTCCTTTCTTTCTCCTCTCTTAACTTCCTACTGTTTCTCTCTCTTCCTTCATTTTCACTCCCTCATGGTATCACTCGGCACCCTCTCCTCTCTCACAACTGTTCATCACCTACCAACTCTTTGCCCCTTCCATTGCTCCTCCTACTCCTTTTTCAATTCATCTTCACTTTTCCACTCTTTCCTTTTGCTTCCTCTCTTTCCTTCTCTTTTTTCTTCTGCTTCTACTCTCTTCTGTTACCATCCCTCATATCTGTTTATCAGCTCTCTTCCTTCTCCTCTTCTCTCTTTCAGTTATTTTTTCATTGTTGATTATTCATTTCTCTCTTCCGACTCTCTTACTCCTCAGTCTCTCCCTCCCGCTCTCCCTTGTGGTAACAACCTATTCCTCTTCCTTTCTCACAATTATAAAACAGTCCTCTTTCTATATCTCTAACTCTCTCTCTCTTTCTCCTCCCCTTAAGCACATTCCTGTCTCTTCTATTCTTTCCTCCCCACTCCCTTTATACACTAACTCCCTCAACACCTGCTTGCTACCAAACTGCATCTGATTTGGTCATAGAGTTTTGGTTCAAAGTATTTGTGCCTTAACCTCCTCTGCATTTCCTGTTGTAGCTGGGGTGGGGGTGGAGTGGGGGGGTTGATTCTCTTCCTTTGTCTTTTGGCCAACCTCCTTGCTTAATCTGAAACCTTCATTTGAGATAAACTTTAAAAGGTCTTAATATAGAACATGAATACTGGCAACTACTTCAATCTATTAAGTCATAAATTACATTATGAATTCCAAAGTTCAGTTCCAACCATTTTTCCAATTAGCTAATCATGCACCTTAAAAAGTCGTCATGTTTTTCTTCATGGAGTTTTAGCTGTAACTGCTAAAGATAATAATAGTTTGTTGACGAACTTGAAATTAAGGATTATAATTATCACCAACTTAATTTTTTTTTTTGAGTTTTTTTTTTTTTTACTTACGTAAAGACCAAATTTGAAGGCTTTGACATTTCCAAATATCATTAACCTATTTAATTTTTCAATAATTTTACATATAGTCTATGATGAAAAATATGGAAAAGACAAAGCAAAATCCGAATATGCAAGTTTACTGTTTTAATTTTGTTTTACTGTCAACGTCAGACGTTTCGGTCTAGTAGACCATCTTCAGGACATGGTTATTGGAAACATATTTATATTTAAGTCAACATGAAGAGACGATACACAAGACTAGTCAGAAACAGAAAAAGTGAAATTTTAAAGTCAGCGTTCCCTTTTTTTGGATTCGGTCTATTTAATGTTATGTTATATAGGAATAAATTGTTGCTGCCAACACTTGAGTCTGAACATAGATCGCCAGTGAGCAAACACAGGCAATCCCATTTTTGAATTAAGTAGACCATGTGACAATAGGTGAAACGCATAAGTAAGAAGTT
The DNA here is from genome assembly GCA_964036315.1 of Acanthosepion esculentum. Lineage (NCBI taxonomy): Eukaryota > Metazoa > Mollusca > Cephalopoda > Sepiida > Sepiidae > Acanthosepion > Acanthosepion esculentum. The sequence continues at coordinate 54,676,476 of OZ038515.1, forward strand.
GTGTGATGTCGAAAGGATCACCATTTCTACTCTATCCTCTACTACTATATGGAGCGCTATTCTTTACTCTATTCACTATACTATTTCTCTATTCAGATCACTATACAGACTACTATTCGAACGAGTATTATCGAGCAAGTACTATTAGTGCGAGTGACATTCAAAGGCGTCTGGCACCAGTATTGTTCAACGGTGTTACTATAGTTGTATCTGCGATTACAAAGTCTCTACTACGAGTTTTTATTCTAACCTTCATTACTAACATATCCTTCCATACACAAGACAGAGGTTATGGCTGGTTACTTGTTTGCAAGAACACCTGTCTGCTAGTGCAGTTGGCCATATCCTCTTGCAGACGCCTGCACAGGCACATTCTTGTTTGTTCAAAACCCATTGAGAAATCAAGCTGACTTTTCTGCTGACTTTTTTCTACATTTTCTTTTTTTCCCTCTGTCAATTAAAATGGACACTCTGACGAGAAATTATCATTTCTTTTAAAAAGTTTTCACATATATCTATAGATTAAATACTCCAGATTATGAATAGCATTGTTTTTTTTTTTTAACTAAGTTTTATACAAATTAATAGGAGTCCCTGTTTGATATATAAATGTATTTAGATCGATCCCTCTACTGAAGCCAAAAAATATCCTCATACCACATCATTACTCAAAATCTAATATACATACATATATATATATATATATATATATGCACGCAATGCACTATAAGGGTTTTGAACAGGAGTAGAGGTTTATCCCTTTGTTTTTTTTTTTTAACTAAGTTTTATACAAATTAATAGGAGTCCCTGTTTGATATATAAATGTATTTAGATCGATCCCTCTACTGAAGCCAAAAAATATCCTCATACCACATCATTACTCAAAATCTAATATACATACATATATATATATATATATATATATATATATATATATATATATATGCACGCAATGCACTATAAGGGTTTTGAACAGGAGTAGAGGTTTATCCCTTGTTTCCTGTTTAGGGTTGGGTTTCTGGTTCCTTCTAAAGTCTTTTCATTCTCTTTCACTCTCCCTTGCATCTTAATGGTATTATTTTTGCTTGGGGTGAATTGATTAAACTTTATCATTCTGTATGTGACTTCATTTGCTGTACAAAAAAATATTATCCTGCCACTAAAGGTGGCTTTGATCCTTGAACAATGGTGTGTTTGAATTTCATAGTTGTGTTGTCATATCCTGCTATGGCAACAGAAAGCAACTTTGAGTTAAATTAACAATAAGGATACAGCAATTGAGAAGCCTTCAAAAAGAATGCAGTAAAAAGGGAATTAATGCTAATAATTCAGAGGGCTAAAGGTTAATATATATATATATACATATATATATAAATGTGGTCCCATCGCTACACAGGAATTACTGTGTTTCAAAATAGAAACTAAAAATTTTAAATTTGATAATAAAATTAAATTTAAAATCCATAGTTCCATTCTATTATCAAGCAATTGTTGGAATAACCTAATTAAGAAGTTTACTTCACTTATAAGCACAGACAATTTTTTAAATTGTCTGTGTTTATAAGTGAAGTAAACTGTGTAGCAATGGGATCATATTTTTACTGTGTAGCAATGGGATCATATTTTTAAAATAGTAAATAATTATAATATTAAGCTCTTCCATTTATGTATCGAGCACTGTTTTTTTTTTAAATAAAAATAATTATTAAGAACAATGGATTGTAAATCTTTCTGTTCTTTCTTATTATTTTATATATATATATATATATATATATATATATATATAAAAATGGTGGTACTTGTTTGGAAAAACCTTGGATAGCTCAACTTGCAGTAGAACAAATCAGTACCCAAGGAAAAATGGGGAATAAAAAAATGAAAGAACCAAGATCATTAAACTAAGGCGAAAACAAGCTCCAAGTGTTCAAGCTCCAAGTCCAAAGAAGAAAAAAAAACCAATACAAGTAAAAAGACAATTACATAAAGTGCTCAATAGACTAAGTAGAGCAAAACCTAGGATAATCGTAAGGATCCAGGCAAACCTACCTAGGTTTCACCGAAATGGATCTTCAGGATAATGCTGGCCAGCATTATCCTGAAGATCTGTTTAGGTGAAACCTAGATAGGTTTGCCTGGATCCTTACGATTATCTTATATATATTTAGATTACGAAAAACTAGGTAATCGGTATGGGTAGACCCAAGGAGGATAAAATCCAGAGAGCTCAATGTAAATCAGAGCTAATAATTTAAATAAAAATAAAAACAAACCACTTTAAGGTTCCATGTAATAAATTATTTCACCACAGCCCTTTTAAAGGACCGCGGATCATCAGATATATGTATATCATCATATATATATATATATATATATAATTCATAATCTGGAGTGCTTAATTAGTAATATAAGAAAAAAGTTTTGTGAAATAGATGCCATCTTGTAGCTGTTTTGGAAACAAGGTGTATGATATTGGGGGTCTATTTACAATGCATTTTGAATTTACATATCAAACTTGATTCCCCTATTAACTTAATAAAAATATGTAAAAAACAAACATTTTTCAAATTCATTACCTGTTCTTAATCTAATGTAATATGAATTCCAGAATTTGAGAAAAACAATGATTATTTCTAATTGCAGTGCATATTCTAAAACTCCACCAAAAAATAAAATATACTCTTAAATTAACTTTGTAATTTACTTACAAAGCAAAAATAAATGGTTTCTTTTCAACAGCTGTTATAACTTTTGATTTTTAATCACAATTTTTCTCTGACTATACTTTATGATGTAACCTAGAAAGTGTTACTGAATGAGGAATAACCGAAATGGAGGTTAGAAATGAAATGGTAATCTTTATAATATCAACAAAATACAATACACATCAGTGGCGTGAAGTAGGTAACCACTGCTAGTGGTGGACTACTTAGACAGCATATTACCCCTCACACACACACACACACACACTTACAATAGTGTCCAACGTATTTAAGAGGATTGGGACATACCCATTAGTGTTCATAGGTATGGTATATAACAATAGTAAAAATCATTTGCAATGTATTTTCATAGTAAAAATCATTTGCAATGTATTTTCGGAGTAAAAATCATTTGCAATGCATTTTTGTAGTAAAATCATTTGCAATGCATTTTTGTAGTAAACTCATTTGCAATGCATTTTTATAGTAGAAATCATTTGCAATGCATTTTCATAGTGAAAATCATTTGCAATGCATTTTTGTAGTAGAAATCATTTCCTATGCATTTTTATAGTAAAAATGATTTTCAGTTCATTTTTATAGTAAAAATCATTTGCAATTTTTATATTTGTTGCAACTTAGAAAAGGTTACTGAATGAGGAATAACCGAAATGGAGGTTAGAAATGAAATGGTAATCTTTATAACATCAATAAATTACAATAAACATCAGTGGCGTGAAGTAGGTAAACCACTACTAGTGGTGAACTACTTAGACAGCATATTACCCCCAGTTACAATAGTGTTCAACATATTTATGAGGATTGGGACATACACATTAGTGTTCATAGGTACGATATATAACAATAGTAAAAATCATTTCCAAGGTTTTTTTATAGTAAAAATCATTTGCAATGTATTTTCATAGTAAAAATCATTTGCAATGCATTTTTATAGTAAAAATCATTTGCAATAAATTTTTATAGTAAAAATTATTTGCAATGCATTTTTATTGTAAAAATTATTTGCAATGCATTTTTATTGTAAAAATTATTTGCAATGCATTTTTATAGTAAAAATCATTTGCAATGCATTTTCATAGTAAAAATCATTTGCAATGCATTTTTATAGTCAAAATCATTTGCAATGCATTTTTATAGTCAAAATCATTTGCAATGCATTTTTATAGTAAAAATCATTTGCAATGCATTTTTATAGTAAAAATCATTGCCAATGCATTTTTATAGTAAAAATCCTTTGCAATGCATTTTTATAGTAAAAATCATTGCCAATGCATTTTTATAGTAAAAATCATTGCCAATGCATTTTTATAGTAAAAATCATTTGTAATCCATTTTCATAGTAAAAATCATTTGCAATACATTTTCATAGTAAAAATCATTTGCAATGTACTTTTTAGCTGTTGTAACCTAGAAAAGGTTACTGAATGAGGAATAACCAAAACGGAGGTTGAAAATGAAATGTTAATCTTTATAACATCAACAAAATACAATACTCGCCAGTGGTGTGAAGTAGGTAAACCACTGCTAGTGGTGGACTGCTTAGCATATTACCCCCCCCCCACACACACACACACACTTACGATAGTGTCCAATGTATTTATGAGGATTAGGACATACCCATTAGTGTCCATAGATATGGTATATAACACTTTACTAAATAAACATTTCTCTTTTCCTTTAAAAACAAAAAAAATCTTAAAGCTAATAATTGATGCTAAAAGTGTAAATAAGATTTCACAGCCATAATTCAATAATGACCAGCCTCCCCCCCACCACTGATCTGAGTTTCTGTTTACCATTTTTGTCACTGTATGTAAGCATGATATTTGCATGTTCTGCCTTCTTCCTCAATGTTTCTTACTATAACCAGGAAAATGATGTTTGATTCAAAACCTCTTTTTTCCACCCCCACCCTTTTAATTTCTTGAGTATATTTCTCTCTAAATCCCAGGAAATTGTCTTGCCTTGGTTTTAATGTTCCGATTGCATAATTTCTAGCAGAAAAAAAAGTGTGTTAATACTTGAATTCAACCATATTATCAAAATGTAAATAGTGTATATGATAGAATAAGTCTCTGTTAACTTTATTGATCTGATATCTTTTTTTTTTTTAACATTTAGAACTCTGCATCATTTATAAATATTACTTCCCCCTTTACCGTATAAGGAATCCCTTCAAAATATAGTGTTTTATATATTAGTTCTATATATTTAAAATTGCAGTAACCTGGCTCTCAATTTCAGTCAAGATTGTTTTAGGTGTTGCCATAGAAGGATATGACTACACAACCAAGAAATTCAAATTCAACAACATGACTTATAGAATAACATGATTTATAGAATCTTTTTAAATAATACTTAAAAAAAAAAAATTTAAGCTTTTAGATAAAGCATTTTCGTATAATTATTTTCTTACAAGATTTAATCTTTCCTATTCTTGCTGCCTTTTTATTTCATGTTTAAAATCTGATTCTCAATAGAATGGCTCTTGACTTCCAGGAAAGAAATTTCAAATCGAAAGGGAAGAATTTTAGTCATAGAAATCCTAAGTATAATAGTGAAAAATTAGTAGCAATGGTTATATAAATCATTAATTCTCAAACAGGAGGCACTAAGTTCAAATTCAAATCTAAGGGTGAGGACTTTCTAAGTGGGTAGGGATATTATCCAGGGAGGAAATGGAGTGGAATTTCAGTCATATTCCCAATTTCTAAGTATAATTGTGAAAAAAATAGTAGCAATATTGATATAAATGAATGATTCTCAACTAGGAAGCACTTGGCTCTGAGCCAGGGTAAAAAATTCAAATCAAAGAGTGAGGACTTTTTAATCTAAGTTGATGAGGATGTTAGCCAAGGAGGAGATGGGAAGGAATTTCAGTCGTATGTACAAATTATAATACTGCAAAAAATAGTAGCAGTGTTGATATAAATCGGTGATTTAGAAATAGGAAGTACTTGGCTTCAAGGGGAGGTGGAATTTCATTCATATTTATAAATCATGAGTATAATGATTTATAAGTGTAATGATTGATATGTCATAAGTATAATGATTTATAATTATAATGATTGATATGTCATAAGTATAATGATTTATAATTATAATGATTGATATGTCATAAGTATAATGATTTATAATTATAATGATTTATAATTATAATGATTTATAATTATAATGATTGATAAGTCATAAGTATAATGACTTATAATTATAATGATTTATAAATCATAAATATAATGATTTATAAGTATAATGATGAAATATTCCAATTGGGTAAGGAACTGAAGATCATTTCAACCAACGCTTTTATCCACTGGGTTGATGTAATCCAATGACTTGACCCAAATAGTTGTGAGTTCAATACCTGGCCACAGCAGAGGTGAAAAAAAAGCTTGAGTGTTGAGTTGCTAAAAAAGGGAGATAACTGAAACAGATATCTGGAAGAGGCATAACATTTGGAACTAGAACGGTCTACCACTGGACTAAATAAAGGGTTCAGTTTGAAATTCCAATGTATATCACCTGAAAATAGCCAGAGTGTACAATGGCCGAAACATTGTGAATATGACAAAAAGACGAGGACAACAGTCCGAACAATGTAAATAGTGTCAGATACTTATGTGCCATGCGTTATACATGCTTAAGCAATCATGTATCTTTTGATACATGACTGATGAGGCAATTTTTTTTCCTGCAATAGGTTGATATTTCTTTCTGCGGGCGACCAGTTGCCATCCAAGGCTACTGAACCCAATCTATCCTGCTATTTACCCATAGATGGGGGGAGAAGAAGAGGATTCATACTTTTCCCAAGGGTATTAGCATGTAAGTGAATGTAATGGATTTGACTGGAATTTGAACTTGACTCTCTGATTCCTCAATCTGAGCCACTATCCATTACTCCACTGTACCTTGTAAATAGTGTAAATAATAGAATTAGTCTCTGTTAACTGTACTGATCTGAGATCTCTTTCTTTTAAAACATTTATCACTCTGCATCATTTATAAATATTACTTCCGATTTCTTGCTTCCCTACCACCTACAATCTTCAAAATTTTATTTTTGACTCCCTGTAACCCCTTGCGTCTTAGTGGCATTGTTACCTTCCAATGGAAGAATCTGTTAAAGAAGATAAATTTGACAGTTTAACAATCAGGTTTTTCTTGCTATGGACTCAATAATAATAAAATGTTGCTTTTGATAATTAAACATTTAGCACTCTGCATCATTTATAAATATTACTTCCACTTTTAGTGTATATGGAATCCATTCAAAAGATAGTGTTTTATATATTAGTTCTATATATTTGAAATTGCAGTAGCCTGGCTCTCAATTTCCGTCTAGATTATTTTAGGTGTTGTCATAAAAGGATATGACTACACAACCAGGAAATTCAAATTCAACTTGCATTAGTAGGTCTAACATTTTCCTTGGTGAAAAAAGTAACCTACACAGGGTGAAAGGTTAAATTTGAATGAACAAAAGAAGTAAGCACTGAAATTGACTATTCTGCTACTCCTCCCACCTCTAATTGTTTTCTGAAATAACAAACAAAATATTTCTGGCGATAAGTGTGTGTGGGGGTATAGAAAAATATCAAAGGGATTGTCAGTGGTCAGAAATTAATGCAAATGTTACTAACAGATTTGGGCTGTTATCTGTATGATGTAAATATATTGGTAATGTTTTTACAATGGAAATGTATTATGAATCCAGAAAAAATGTATTGTCAGTGGTCATGAATTAATGCAAGTATTATTGACAGAATAAGACTTTTATATGTAATTCTCGAATTAGTCAATACTTTAAAAGTGTTAAAAAAGACTATGGTGCAATATGGTTTATTCAAGTATTGATAAACAAATTCTGCTTTTTTTTTGTTTTTATCTCTATTTGCAGTTGAGATTATTTTTTAAAATTTTAAAATCATTGCTAAAAATTTAATGCATCAAATTATTCAATGTTTTTTTTTTTTGTTTTTAGTTTTATGAGATGAGAATTAAAAAGTGTTCATTTCAAGATTTTTAACTTCAATATTGAAATTTAAACAAACTCCCATTGTTTTAATTCACTGTGCAATAATTTGTGGAGTCTTGTAAACTTCTCATGCAACTTGATCTGCTCTTATTCAAAAATGTCTTCATATACAATATGACCCAATTATAATGCGATTGTTGACCTTTGACATTGTTTTGAGGGCCATGTAATATCAAGAGTTTTATTATTTGCTGTACTGACAGAACTGTACTTTTTATCATAAAAGTTTTAGCCTGTGTGTATTTTGTTTGATTTTACTTATCTATTTACTTTTACAGATCAGATGAAACGTTGCAAGACCTTGTGTACAAACTGGTGCCGGGATTATATAGGAGTATGTATCTTTACCTTATCAGCAAATGCACCAAAATTTGCTGATATTATTCCAATGCTTATGCTTACCATATTTCCTTGAGCAAGTTCTTTTTTAGTATTAGACATGACAACTATTTAATATTTTTAATCATTTCACTCCAAGCAAGGAAATAAAGTCAAGTGGTTACTGAGTGTGTTAGAATATGAGAAAAAAACCCTATTAAGAAAAGAGAACAATAAAAGAACAAGAATTAAGACGACAGTAGATAACTGTTCTAGCATACCTATGGACGATAATGGGGATGTCCCCATTCACATAAATACAGTAGTAAATACTGTATGTTGGTCTGCAGTCAGAGATTCATCTCCAGCTGTGCTAGTCAGTCTGCCTCTGGGCGGAGAGGGTCCCCAGATGAGGCTATGCCGAATGGCAAAGTCTCATCTCAGGAAACAACTACCCGACTGTTTTATATGGGGTCTATGATGAATTTTTGGCTGAGCCTACAGGCTTGGCTACCCCACATGATATTTGGCCTTGTGCCACATCTGACCATGTGGGGCAGTTGATAGATATCCTGCAGTTGGAGATTCATTGTGGAATTCACTTGACTCACTTCTAGCAGTTGACTACTTCTTCTACACACCGCTGGCAAATCTTATATGTGTTGTTCTTGTCCTAAGTATTATCATTCATTACCTTTGTTTGAAATAACGATTGGTATTATATTTAAATTTTTGAAGATCAAAGTTGATTGGGAAGTAAGAAGCCAGAAGAGAGTTCCACAAGTGAGAGGTGCCAGAAAAGAAACTGCCAGCATAGAATTTACAGTTACATCTAACCATTCCAACTGTAAAATGATAAGACCTAGCTGCCAATCTAGTACTACACTTAAATTCATAAAGTCTAGGTACCATAGAGGAAAATTCATCAAAATAATTACCATGAAAATATTTATAGAAAAGGCACAGGGAATCTGTTATGGTGGCGGCAAAGTAATTGAAGCCAAGATGCCAGGTCAGGGCTGATAACATTGAAGATTCTTCTTTGGATTTTATCAAGAATCTCTAAATATATAGCAGGAGCACCAGACCAGATATGGCAGCAATATTCAAAGTTTTAAAACTTTGTTAATTAGTCCTTTTACTGAAATATCTGCACAAAAAAGTGATCGTTTTGTAAAAACAGATACTAAACTTGAATTGTCATTTTAAAAAAAGTACTATTTGATTATATACTTTCCCACCTGTAGTAAAAGGTTGCTGTAGATCAAGTGCTAGCAAGTCTCTTGACTATTACTGTACTCTTATTAGTATTTGTGTCAATTTAGTAAATTTGTCTGTCCATTATCTTTCCCAAGAAGTCATAATAATTTAGAGGTATAAATGAAGAGGAACCTGTGGGGAAACATGATCATCTATTTCCTGATGGACCATGGAATTTAAAAAAAAAAAAAAATTAACCCCTTTATATCCTATACATCCTGGTAGGTTATACTCAAGCTATTGGTGGAGGCATTTTTATATATGACTATCTGGTTTTGTTCATATTGGAAAATAATGCGATAAAATATCCATCACATGCTTACTAATTACCTTCTCAATAGTACCAGGTGACATTGCGTTTCACTGAGCTATTTTATACTTTACCAATTTTTTTATATTACAATGTCTTTCCTTGGAACAGAGCATCATTCCTACCTTAATAGCAAGACTGATCATTTCAACATTGGTCAAATTGTTAGCTGATCTTGAAAATGATCTCCAGTCAGTTGTTAACTGAGGCAAGAAATGGCTTGTTAATTTTAACACCTTCAAAATGAAATGGTTCTCATTAATCATCTTTGAGAACCCTTTCTGCATTCCATCAGCAAAGCTGATACTAACCTTCACGCAAGTAACTCATTGTGCCTTAGGTTAACGTTTTCTGCTCACATGAAATAGATTATATTGAATCGATTACTTGGTCTGCTGCTAGGAAAATTGGTTCCCTATATTCTGCTAGACAATTTTTCTGGTTGGAATCAATCTTTGACATTTATAAGTCTACCAATCACCCATGCATTGGATATTGGTGCCACATCTGGTCTGGTGCTTCTGCTATGCTTTTAAAAGATTCTTGATAAAATCCAAAGAATCTGCAATGTTATTGGTCCTGACTTGGCATCTTGCCTTTAGTCGCTTTCCTATCTCCATATTGTAGTTTCCCTGTGGCTTTTCTATGAATATTTTCCTGGTAATTATTTGAATGAGCTTTTTTTCTTTGGTACATCAACTTTACAAATTTAAGTTCAGTACTGGATTGTCAGCCAGGTCTTATTCATTTTACAGTTGAATTGGCTACATATAATTGTAAGTTCTATGCTAACCTTTTTTTTTCTTGCACTTCATGGAACTCTCTTTTGGCTTTGTGTTTTCCAATCAACTTTGATCTACAAAAATGTAAATATGATGTCAATTATTGTCTTCCCAGCTTCTTAATTCCTGTTCTTTTATTGTTCTTGCCTTAATAATGGTTTTCTTTTTCTCATATTCATTTACACTTGGTAACCTCTTGTATCTTAGTGACTTTATAGGCTCGCTTGGGGTGAAAGGATTAATAAAAAATAAAATTTCTAACTCAGTCTTCAGCCAGTGCACTGAATTTAAGCAAAAAAAAAAACCCCCAAAAAACAATCAAGCAGATTAACAGAATTGGTTTTTATGAAAACATTTATGTGGGCAAAAATTTAGTTTTTTTAATTGTTATTTTTGCTACATGGCCTGAAATATTATTTATTGAATCCAAAATGGAATTCACAAATGAATATATATATATATATATATATATATATGTATATAAACTTGTTAGCTGTCAATATACCACATAACACCCTTGAGCGCTTAGCCTTGAATGGAGATCAAGAAGCGAGAGCAAGATCTAAAAGGTCAGCCAATCTAACAGTGATCTCATCTCACAATCCTCACTCTTGCTCCACATGTGGCCGCCTTTGTAAATCACTAGCAGGTCTTAAGTGCCACTTAAAATTATCGCACAAAATTTCATAAGAGAATCAGTTAAGCTGTCAGATCCTCATATGCCGAAACCGACGGGGAGAGTCGATTATATATATATATATATATATATATATATATAATCTGAAAGCTTCATTAGAAAATGAGATATGGAGAAAAATAGAAGAAATCCTGGTATTTTTATTTTTATATTGTTTGCTTTTCATTGGTTAATCAGGCTTCACACACATTTGACTTGTTAAGCAACATTAGTATATTTTATGGCATTCCAAACTCATATATATCACATATTTTATACAATCGGAATTAAGATACCATTATGTAAATGATCATTTTCATCTTGTAAAATTAAATTTATAGGATTTTTCAAACAGTCAATGGATGATAAATTTTTTAAATAAAAAAAAAAAACAGACAAGGGGGAGGAAAAGAAAGGAAAGAAACCAGGAGAACAAAGAAGGTTAACTATCTATAAAAAAAATAATTCTAGTAAACAGCATCAATAATAATAACAACAACTACTATGATGATGATGATGATAATAATCATGCTAGTAGTAGTAGTAAAGTTATAGATAGTCTTTGTGTATGCCTATAATTACTCAAGTAAAAACAAAAAAAATATCTTTGATATATAATGAGTAAAAAAACAAAAAAAAACTGCTTGATACGCTACAAAGAATCATACTGGCTTCGGGGTTTCAATTTAACATCTGCTTTTTTTTGTTGTTGTTGTTTTTTATCCATCTGGTTCTGAATATTTATTTTTATTTCTTTTCTCCATAGATGAAATGAAGAGACGAAGGGATTTTTATGCTAATAACAGTAATCGAGGTAAAATGTTCTGTATTTTTTTTTCTTTCCTCAATAAAAGTAGATAGGTTTGCCTATTGTCCGGTTCACACTCCTCCCCAGTCTTTTGAACAGGAGTCGATTTTTATCTCTTGTTTCTTGTCTAGGATTGGATTTCTGGTTCCTTCTAAAGCCTTTTACTTCTCTCACACTTCCAGTCGCCCTTTGCATTGTTAGAAACAAAGAAAAGAGTGCTGGATTGTTATGTGGTATCCATCTTCTTATATACCAATGAATGCTGGACAATTTCCTGAAACATAAAGAGAAGACTGAAGTTAAAAGAAATGTGGTTCTACAGAAGGATACTGAGAATTCCATGGATGAAGCAAATAAGCAACAAGGAAGTTTTAATGAAAATGTTAATAAAAGAACATTTATACTCAGAATCAGAAAGAGACAGCTGGAATTTTTTGCATATATAATGAGGAAGGAGGACTTGGAAAACTTAACCCTCAGAAGGGCATATTGATGGCAAGAGAGATAGGGGAAGGCACAAAGTCACTTATCTGACGAGTTTGTATGAATGGATCATGAAACGGGGTGGGGAGCCTTAGCAATGGAAGAAAAACTCCAAATGTTACACAAGATTCTAATCTTGTGTAACATTTGGAGTTTTTCTTCCATTTGTTATGGAGAGCTATGATTGCCTATCTCCTGAAGGTGTGCATCACATAGAAGAGAAATCGTTCAATACTTCTTAATCTGAACAAAGTTATAAGCAAGTATTTGAATTTCACACAATTACCTGATTAATTCCCCTAGTGACTACAGGTGTGGTCTTATTAAATAACAGTTTAATATAATTTGCTAACATTCTATGATGCTGTACACATGCACACACACTATATATATATATATATATATATATATATATATATATATACGTCGGTCATTCAATAAATAAGGTGAATTTTTCGGTATAAGGACTTCTAATACAGATAGAAGCTTACTTTCTTTTTTTTTATTCAATGTAGTCTCCCAGCACTGTCACACACTTTTCCCATCCGTGCACAAGCTTCCGTATTCCCTCAGCATAAAAATCTTTGGACTGATGTCTCAGCCAGTTGCTCACAATGCTTTTGACTTCATCGTCACTTTTAAACTTTGTACCTCTCGTGAACGCTTTCAAGGGACCAAACAGGTGAAAGTCTGAAGGGGCAAGGTCTGGGCTGTAAGGGGGATGAGAGAGCTGTTCCCAGCCCAGCTCGTTGATGGTCTGCACCGTTTGGGCTGTTGTATGAGGCCTTGCGTTGTCATGATGCAAGATGACTCCTCCTAACTGATGACCCCTGTATTTGTTCTTTATGTCTTTCAAAGTCCTTGCAATGTCATCCATTGTCACCCTTCTGTCAGACTGAATGAGGCCATTGACTGATTCGATCACCTCAGGAGACCTCACTTCTGTCGGCCTCCCAGGCCTGTCTTCATCCTCAACACTGCTCCGTCCTTCTTTAAACAATTTAGCCCACTTGTAGACATTTTTTTGGCTGAAACATGTGGCACCATACACAGTTGACATTCTCCTATGAATTTCAACTGGTTTGCACCCTTCAGCAACCAAAAACTTGATAACTGACCGCTGTTCAATCCTGGAGCATGCTTCTTGGTCGGCTATCTTTGTTAATCGTCAAAACTCTCAAAGTTTTTTTTTTAATCTGCAAAAGAAATTAAATCCATGTGAAAAAGAAGTAAAACAAAAAAAATAAAAAAAGAGTAAGCTTCTGTCTGTATTAGAAGTCCTTATACCGAAAAATTCACCTTATTTATTGAATGACCCTCGTATATTTATATATATAATTTAATTTAAAGGAAAACAGACCACTTTAAGGCTCTATTTGTTATAACTTATTTCACCAGAGAATTTTATTTTTCTCTGGATCTTCAGACTTCACTGTCAAAGGTGAAGCGACGCAAATTTCGTTTCACCTTTGAAAATGAAGTCTGAAGATCCAGAGAAAAATATAATTCTCTGGTGAAATAAATTATAACAAATGGAGCTTTAAAGTGGTCTGTTTTTCTTTAAATTAAATTATTCACTGTGACTTAACATTGAGCTCTCAGGATTTCATCCTCCTTGAGATTATCCATACGGATTACCAAGATTTTCTTTACTTATTTATTGATATATATATATATATATATATATGGGCAGCATATCTTCATTCAAACATGTTTCATTGAATAATATCTATTGTGTCTACTTATTTTTGTACTGAACCTTTCCATTTGTTTAATCAGTTTCTTGATGTTACGATGAAATTCATCAAGCAAGGTGCCATAGTTTTTTGTTTTTTTAAGCCAAGTACTTTTGACCTTTTCTAAGTTCATCTTGAGTAAATTGCAAACTTATTGTAATTGTGTTACTATGACAATGGAATGCAGATTTTATCGTAGTTACAATATGTTTGTCTTTGTAATTTACCCCTGAAGATGATCTTAGAAAAGGTTGAAAGTACTTGGGTTAACAAAAACTACAGCACCTTCCTTGATGAATTTCATCTTAACATCAAGAAACTGATTAGACAAGTGGAAAGGATCTGTATAAATATAAGACATGTATAATTCGTGGAGGTCAGAGGTGTATTAGTAAATTGTTATAACATAACTTCTGTTAGTCTGGCAAAATTGATAACCCAACTTGGTTTTGGAACCAAGGCTCAAAAAAAAAAAATCAGTTGTGTAAAACAAAAAAAATAAAAAGTGTAAAACTTTAATGAGGCTCCCACAAATATTGGATATTTAAGCAAATAATTCACTTATCAAATAATGGTGACCCTCTTTGTAATATCGGTCAACCTATACAACAGAGAAGTATTGGACAATTTCCTCAAAGATGAACAGGAGAATTGGGGCAAGAAAGATATGGTCCTACATGGACCATGGACGGAATATGTGAGCAGTAGGGATGTTTTCAGGCTTCAAGAAATATTGAATATTCAAGCAAAGAATTTCTTTAACAATATGCTGCAAGAACTGCACTTTGTTTACGGGCTAATGCTCAATATCTGCAGTAATACGAATCAGCTGCATAACAGCTGCACTTCTCAACTAGTGTGGTCTTCAGAATTGGAATTTACACATAGATCTGTTCGTATTTTAGAAAGTGTTTAACTTGGACATGCAAGAGATGAGCTGGTCTATATCAGTTTTAAAACTCTTCGAGAGGAGTTTAGAATCTTTTTTTAAACACTTTCCAGACTAAATGTTTTTCCAGAATTGGCTAGATTTATTATCACTCAAATTTAAATTCTATTTTTGAGCTCTATCTGTAAGTTAGCTATTTATTTATTCTGATAGGATTATCTTCATAGTAGACATTTTTTTTATTCCTGAGTATCTCATTTTGGTTGTTTCCATGGAAACTGAATGCCTATTGTGTTTTTCCTGACCTTATCTAGAAAGGGTTATGCTTTAAAGCAAATACCATCATTTGATTTAATTATTCTAAGCAACATACACGCTGTTCAGGATCTTGTAAGGATTTGCTTTGTCTTGATCTGGAAATATACACTCTTGGATGGATAAGTTGTTTACAGTTTCCTACAAGTGTGCAATCAATTTTTCAGTTAGTCTTTAAACAAACAACAAAAAAGGTTTTAAAAAAATTAAAAATTTCACTGTTAGTGTTTTCTTTTTTATGATTCTTCAATCAGAATCCATTTCTTGTGGCAATTCAAATTATTTTGGAAAAAAGAAGAAAAAAAAGTACTGATTTTCCTGTACATTATTTTGGTAAAGAATAGTATTAATTAGATGACTGAAATCAATTAGGTTTCTTTGACATCGAAGTTTAAACTTTTCATGAAAGACAATAAACTAAATTGTCTTAGCAATTTCAAAATGGGTTTTATTTTATTTCATTTTTTTCATTTGTTGCTTGTAAAGAATACTTGTGTTTGAATTTACTGTGAGTGCTGAAAAATTCTCGGCCCCAGCCACTTCTCAGAACCAGTGACCTTGCATTGAATACTTTGCATCGTTCATTACTCTTGGAATGTCAAAGAAGAGGGAATGACTCAGAACTGACAATAGAAAAAAATTTAAAATGTTCTAAAACAAAAATATCTGAACTAAAACATGCTCCACCTCAGTCTTTTGGACAGTTGTAGAGGATTATCACTTGTTTCATGTTGCTTCTAAAGTCATATTCGCTTTCACTTCCAGTAGCCACTTGCATCTTAGTGGCATTATTGCCTTGCTTGGAGTAAATTGAAAAAAAACAAAACAAAAAGAAAATTAAATATCTATACTAAAATCAAAATATCTAAATTAAAACCAAAATATTTCAGCTAAACTGAAATATCTGAACTAAAAGCAAAATATCTGAATTAAAACTAAAATGTTTGGACTAAAACTGAAATATCTGATTTAAAATGAAAATATCTGGACTAAAACTGATTTTCTCTGAACTAAATCTGAAATATCCGAATTAAAACCAAAATGTTTGGACTAAAACTGAAATATCTGAACTAAAACTGATTTTCTCGGAACTAAATCTGAAATATCTGAATTAAAACCAAAATGTTTGGACTAAAACTGAAATATCTGAACTAAATTATTTTCTCTGAACTAAATCTGAAATATCTGAATTAAAACCAAAATGTTTGGACTAAAACTGAAATATCTGAACTAAATGATTTTCTCTGAACTAAAACTGATTTTCTCTGAACTAAATCTGAAATATCCGAATTAAAACCAAAATGTTTGAACTAAAACTGAAATATCTGAACTAAATGATTTTCTCTGAACTAAAACTGATTTTCTCTGAACTAAATCTGAAATATCCTAATTAAAACCAAAATGTTTGGACTAAAACTGAAATATCTGAACTAAATGATTTTCTCTGAACTAAAACTGATTTTCTCTGAACTAAATCTGAAATATCCGAATTAAAACCAAAATGTTTGGACTAAAACTGAAATATCTGAACTAAAACTGATTTTCTCTGAACTAAATCTGAAATATCTGAATTAAAACCAAAATGTTTGGACTAAAACTGAAATATCTGAACTAAATGATTTTCTCTGAACTAAATCTGAAATATCCGAATTAAAACCAAAATGTTTGGACTAAAACTGAAATATCTGAACTAAATGATTTTCTCTGAACTAAATCTGAAATATCTGAATTAAAACCAAAATGTTTGGACTAAAACTGAAATATCTGAACTAAATGATTTTCTCTGAACTAAAACTGATTTTCTCTGAACTAAATCTGAAATATCTGAATTAAAACCAAAATGTTTGGACTAAAACTGAAATATCTGAACTAAATGATTTTCTCTGAACTAAAACTGATTTTCTCTGAACTAAATCTGAAATATCTGAATTAAAACCAAAATGTTTGGACTAAAACTGAAATATCTGAACTAAATTATTTTCTCTGAACTAAAACTGATTTTCTCTGAACTAAATCTGAAATATCTGAATTAAAACCAAAATGTTTGGACTAAAACTGAAATATCTGAACTAAATGATTTTCTCTGAACTAAATCTGAAATATCCGAATTAAAACCAAAATGTTTGAACTAAAACTGAAATATCTGAACTAAATGATTTTCTCTGAACTAAAACTGATTTTCTCTGAACTAAATCTGAAATATCTGAATTAAAACCAAAATGTTTGGACTAAAACTGAAATATCTGAACTAAATGATTTTCTCTGAACTAAAACTGATTTTCTCTGAACTAAATCTGAAATATCCGAATTAAAACCAAAATGTTTGGACTAAAACTGAAATATGTGAACTAAATGATTTTCTCTGAACTAAATCTGAAATATCTGAATTAAAACCAAAATGTTTGGACTAAAACTGAAATATCTGAACTAAATGATTTTCTCTGAACTAAAACTGATTTTCTCTGAACTAAATCTGAAATATCCGAATTAAAACCAAAATGTTTGGACTAAAACTGAAATATCTGAACTAAATGATTTTCTCTGAACTAAAACTGATTTTCTCTGAACTAAATCTGAAATATCCTAATTAAAACCAAAATGTTTGGACTAAAACTGAAATATCTGATTTAAAATGAAAATATCTGGACTAAAACTGATTTTCTCTGAACTAAATCTGAAATATCTGAATTAAAACCAAAATGTTTGGACTAAAACTGAAATATCTGAACTAAATGATTTTCTCTGACCTAAAAATGATTTTCTCTGAACTAAATCTGAAATATCTGAACTAAATGATTTTCTCTGAACTAAAACTGAAATATCCGAATTAAAACCAAAATGTTTGGACTAAAACTGAAATATCTGAACTAAATGATTTTCTCTGAACTAAAACTAATTTTCTCTGAACTAAATCTGAAATATCCGAATTAAAACCAAAATGTTTGGACTAAAACTGAAATATCTGAACTAAATGATTTTCTCTGAACTAAAACTGATTTTCTCTGAACTAAATCTGAAATATCCGAATTAAAACCAAAATGTTTGGACTAAAACTGAAATATCTGAACTGAATGATTTTCTCTGAACTAAAACTGATTTTCTCTGAACTAAATCTGAAATATCTGAATTAAAACCAAAATGTTTGGACTAAAACTGAAATATCTGAACTAAATGATTTTCTCTGAACTAAATCTGAAATATCCGAATTAAAACCAAAATGTTTGGACTAAAACTGAAATATCTGAACTAAATGATTTTCTCTGAACTAAAACTGATTTTCTCTGAACTAAATCTGAAATATCTGAATTAAAACCAAAATGTTTGGACTAAAACTGAAATATCTGAACTAAATGATTTTCTCTGAACTAAAACTGATTTTCTCTGAACTAAATCTGAAATATCTGAATTAAAACCAAAATGTTTGGACTAAAACTGAAATATCTGAACTAAATGATTTTCTCTGAACTAAATCTGAAATATCCGAATTAAAACCAAAATGTTTGGACTAAAACTGAAATATCTGAACTAAATGATTTTCTCTGAACTAAAACTGATTTTCTCTGAACTAAATCTGAAATATCTGAATTAAAACCAAAATGTTTGGACTAAAACTGAAATATCTGAACTAAATGATTTTCTCTGAACTAAAACTGATTTTCTCTGAACTAAATCTGAAATATCCGAATTAAAACCAAAATGTTTGGACTAAAACTGAAATATGTGAACTAAATGATTTTCTCTGAACTAAATCTGAAATATCTGAATTAAAACCAAAATGTTTGGACTAAAACTGAAATATCTGAACTAAATGATTTTCTCTGAACTAAAACTGATTTTCTCTGAACTAAATCTGAAATATCCGAATTAAAACCAAAATGTTTGGACTAAAACTGAAATATCTGAACTAAATGATTTTCTCTGAACTAAAACTGATTTTCTCTGAACTAAATCTGAAATATCCGAATTAAAACCAAAATGTTTGGACTAAAACTGAAATATCTGAACTAAAACTGATTTTCTCTGAACTAAATCTGAAATATCTGAATTAAAACCAAAATGTTTGGACTAAAACTGAAATATCTGAACTAAATGATTTTCTCTGAACTAAAACTGATTTTCTCTGAACTAAATCTGAAATATCTGAATTAAAACCAAAATGTTTGGACTAAAACTGAAATATCTGAACTAAATGATTTTCTCTGAACTAAAACTGATTTTCTCTGAACTAAATCTGAAATATCTGAATTAAAACCAAAATGTTTGGACTAAAACTGAAATATCTGAACTAAATGATTTTCTCTGAACTAAAACTGATTTTCTCTGAACTAAATCTGAAATATCCGAATTAAAACCAAAATGTTTGGACTAAAACTGAAATATGTGAACTAAATGATTTTCTCTGAACTAAATCTGAAATATCTGAATTAAAACCAAAATGTTTGGACTAAAACTGAAATATCTGAACTAAATGATTTTCTCTGAACTAAATCTGAAATATCTGAACTAAATCTGAAATATCCGAATTAAAACCAAAATGTTTGGACTAAAACTGAAATATCTGAACTAAATGATTTTCTCTGAACTAAAACTGATTTTCTCTGAACTAAATCTGAAATATCCGAATTAAAACCAAAATGTTTGGACTAAAACTGAAATATCTGAACTAAATGATTTTCTCTGAACTAAATCTGAAATATCCTAATTAAAACCAAAATGTTTGGACTAAAACTGAAATATCTGATTTAAAATGAAAATATCTGGACTAAAACTGATTTTCTCTGAACTAAATCTGAAATATCTGAATTAAAACCAAAATGTTTGGACTAAAACTGAAATATCTGAACTAAATGATTTTCTCTGAACTAAATCTGAAATATCCGAATTAAAACCAAAATGTTTGGACTAAAACTGAAATATCTGATTTAAAATGAAAATATCTGGACTAAAACTGATTTTCTCTGAACTAAATCTGAAATATCCGAATTAAAACCAAAATGTTTGGACTAAGACTGAAATATCTGAACTAAATGATTTTCTCTGAACTAAAACTGATTTTCTCTGAACTAAATCTGAAATATCCGAATTAAAACCAAAATGTTTGGACTAAAACTGAAATATCT
This sequence comes from Acanthosepion esculentum, assembly GCA_964036315.1. Taxonomy (NCBI): domain Eukaryota; kingdom Metazoa; phylum Mollusca; class Cephalopoda; order Sepiida; family Sepiidae; genus Acanthosepion; species Acanthosepion esculentum. The sequence goes on from OZ038515.1 coordinate 54,696,931, forward strand.
GAACTAAATGATTTTCTCTGAACTAAAACTAATTTTCTCTGAACTAAATCTGAAATATCCGAATTAAAACCAAAATGTTTGGACTAAAACTGAAATATCTGAACTAAATGATTTTCTCTGAACTAAAACTGATTTTCTCTGAACTAAATCTGAAATATCCGAATTAAAACCAAAATGTTTGGACTAAAACTGAAATATGTGAACTAAATGATTTTCTCTGAACTAAATCTGAAATATCTGAATTAAAACCAAAATGTTTGGACTAAAACTGAAATATCTGAACTAAATGATTTTCTCTGAACTAAAACTGATTTTCTCTGAACTAAATCTGAAATATCTGAATTAAAACCAAAATGTTTGGACTAAAACTGAAATATCTGAACTAAATGATTTTCTCTGAACTAAAACTGATTTTCTCTGAACTAAATCTGAAATATCTGAATTAAAACCAAAATGTTTGGACTAAAACTGAAATATCTGAACTAAATTATTTTCTCTGAACTAAAACTGATTTTCTCTGAACTAAATCTGAAATATCCGAATTAAAACCAAAATGTTTGGACTAAAACTGAAATATCTGAACTAAATGATTTTCTCTGAACTAAATCTGAAATATCCGAATTAAAACCAAAATGTTTGTACTAAAACTGAAATATCTGAACTAAATGATTTTCTCTGAACTAAAACTGATTTTCTCTGAACTAAATCTGAAATATCTGAATTAAAACCAAAATGTTTGGACTAAAACTGAAATATCTGAACTAAATGATTTTCTCTGAACTAAAACTGATTTTCTCTGAACTAAATCTGAAATATCTGAATTAAAACCAAAATGTTTGGACTAAAACTGAAATATCTGAACTAAATGATTTTCTCTGAACTCAAACTGATTTTCTCGGAACTATATCTGAGATATCTGAACTAAAACTGATTTTCTCGGAACTAAATCTGAGATATCTGAACTAAAACTGATTTTCTCGGAACTAAATCTGAGATATCTGAACTAAAACTGATTTTCTCGGAACTAAATCTGAGATATCTGAACTAAAACTGATTTTCTCGGAACTAAATCTGAGATATCTGAACTAAAACTGATTTTCTCGGAACTAAATCTGAGATATCTGAACTAAAACTGATTTTCTCTGAGCTGAAGCTGAAATATCTGAACTAAATGATTTTCTTGGAACTGAAGCTGAAATATCTGAACTAAAACTGATTTTCTCGGAACTAAAGCTGAAATATCTGAACTAAAATCAAAATATCCCTCATTAATAAATCATGGTATAAATAACCCTGAAGGAGTTCAAATGCTGTTAAAAAAAAAAAAAAAAAAAAAGAACCTGAATGAATGATCAAACATCAGATTTGTGTAAAGTTTATTTTTAACCCATTCTTGGTCAGACAACAAACTTTTCAGCACTCGCTTGTGGATTTATTTTTTCATTTTATAATTCTGATTTGGAAATACTGCCATAGAAATATTAAAAGATTTATTTAAAAAAAAAAAAACATTGTAAAAAAGTCTCAAAACATTCTTATCTCCAGATTATAATTTGTGAAATTTGGTTTAAGACAACCTTGTTCGCACTAATAATCTCATTCCTAGCACAATTTTCAACCACTCTACATTCAAACTTTGGATAACATACAAACAAAAATATTATTAAAACATAATAACAATAATCTAATATTATAACAATACATATAAATTATACATATTATAACATACAAACAAAAATATTATTAAAATAAAAAACAAAACAATAAAAATGAGGATGCTAGTGTTACTAATTAATAGAAAACTAATTTTGAACCATCACAGAACTTGATAGAAAACTAGAAGAGCACATCAACTGAAATGGAATTATCAAAACAACAGTGATGAGGATACTATTATTCTGGGAATAATGGCATTACTTTACCTCAGACCACCATTTTATATTAAAAAATTTGTTTTTTTGCTTTATTATTTATATTATCTTATATATTTTTTCTTTATTATTTATATTATCTTATATATTTTTTCTTTATTTTTCTTTATTATTTATATTATCTTATATATTTTTTCGTTATTTTTTCTTTCTTTATATTATCTTATATATTCTTTCTTTATTTTTTATCTTATATATTTTTTCTTTACACTATTCTTTGAAATGTTACTGTGTTATTTTTTTTTCATAACACTTTGTTGTTTAATGGGAGATCTCCTCTTTACACTTAATAAAATCTTTAATGTTCCCCCCTCCTCTCTCCACCCCTGAGTAAACTATTTTCACCCTCCACTCTCACCCCAACTCCAACTCAGCTGACATTTCTACTTCTTCTTTTTTGTTTTGTTTTTTGATTACTCGAATGTTGTTAGCTTCATTTCTTCATGAAACATTCTCTCTAATCCTTTGCCTCCTTCTTCTTTGGATTCCAGTTCGAAATGGTGATGCTGAGAACCAGTTACCACCCACCACTTCTGGAGAAGACAGAGGTGATGAAGCACTACAACGTCTTATCTACACAGAAGATGAAAGCATCAGCCTTTCACTGGAACTTTGCACTGGGTAAGTGAAAAACTATCTTTTTGCCCTTTTGTTCTCCCATACTTGCATACCTTTAGGCATTCTTCTTTTCTTCCTTTGTTCCTTCATACTCCCCCTACATTCCAGCCATTCATCACTTCTGCTATAAGATTTTCTCACTCTGTTCTACCATACTTTTTCTTCTTTTTTTTTCTTTGTTCTTCCTTCCTTCCCAAACTCTTCGTTTTTCTTTGCTTTATTCATTTTTCCCAACCTTTTTTCTTTTCATTTTCTTTTACCTTCTATCATTCTCACACTCTCATCTTCTCTCGCTCTTTTCTTGTTCTATCATTCTCACACTCTCTTCTCTTTTTCTTTTACCTTCTTTAGTCTATCATTCTCACACTCTCTTCTCTTTTACCTTCTTTATTCTATCATTCTCACACTCTCTTCTCTTTTACCTTCTTTAGTCTATCATTCTCACACTCTCTTCTCTTTTACCTTCTTTAGTCTATCATTCTCACACTCTCTTCTCTTTTACCTTCTTTAGTCTATCATTCTCACACTCTCTTCTCTTTTACCTTCTTTATTCTATCATTCTCACACTCATCTTCTCTCTCTCTTTTCTTGTTCTATCATTCTCACTCTCATCTTCTCTTTTTCATTCTTTGTTCTATCATTCTCACACTCTCTTCTTTTCTCTTCTATCATTCTCACACTCTCTTCTCTTTTTCTTTTACTTTCTTTGTTCTTCCTTCCTTCTCAAACTCTCTTTTCTTTTTCTTTCACATTCTTTATTCTACCTTCCTTTCCTGACCTTTCATTTTACTTTTAACATTTACCCTGTCTTTTATCTTTCTTCCGTTTTTATTTTCTATTATCCAATTCCTCCTCATATTGTCTTTACTCTTCTTTTTCTGCTCCTGGTTTCTTACATATATTTTTTCCTTTTTCATTGTCTTCTCTCTGCTTTCTCTTCTTCTTGCACTCTTATTTCTCCATGTTCATGTCTTATAAAAATAGAAGAACACTACAACATCTGTTCTTGCTTTTGGCTATTAGCTGTGATAGGAGACCACTTGATACTTTGTAGAAGCCCAGTGGTCAGTTATGTGCAGACACATTGAAATCCTAAGGAATAAACCCAAGTGCATTCCTATTGCCCTGCCAAAACAGATTTCAGGTTCTGAAAAAGATGAAATATCTGAGTGGAAAAAGGTTATGGCTGCAATAAGATGGTGTAGCAATTGTTCTATTTATTTAAACTGTCTGGATGTTATAAATCTTACGGATGTGTTACATATACTAGACTGATACCTATCGAGTAGTGCCTTATTGGTAACTTCAAAACTGTTTAAACCAATGCATTTTAAACTATTTCCATCGTCAAGTCTTTATCAAAACATTTTATTGATCCATGACTAAAGTTTCTAGGGTCCTCCTTTTTAGGTTATTTTCATCATAGTCTGCTTGAATAAAATTCTCCCCACAATTCACTATAATCTGTTTTCACTGAATTGTCTTGACAGGCAATAACATATTTATGTGATTTATTTTGTATCATAAGCAAAATGAACTCATTTCATAACTTGATTTTTATTTTTTAAACTTTTGAACAATTTCAGGTATATCTTGGATCAGTTAATTGTCAGTTAATTCATCCTTGTTATAGCATTTATCTCTTCCATTGAATTCAAGTTGATTGATTTGTTTTGTTTTTTATGGCTTATCAACCCTTTGCAGGTTATTTAAAGCCAGCAAATATTTTTAGATTGGAAGAAGTTTTTTCTTTTTTTTTGAAGATAATAATAGTTTAGTGATATAAGTCTTTACTAATTAACCCATAGCTGGGGGGGCTTCATATCTAATCAAAACTTGATAAATAAGAAATTATAAAGTGGGGGGGGGGGTTCAATTCCATACAGCAATCAATACATAAACCCACCCGTCATTTTGTAAATAAGGTAGTTTCTATATATTTATATTCCAGGAAATATAAATAAATGTAAAAGACATTCCTGTATAACTAATCAATATTTCATTGATTGATTGATTTGTGTTCCATGGCCTATCACCCTTTTGCAGGTTATTTAAAGCCAGCAAATATTTTTAGATTACAAGAAGTTATTTTTTTCTTTTTTTTTGAAGATAATAACGGTTTAGTGATACAATTCTTTACTAATTAACCCATAGCTGGGGGGGAAGAGGTGGATTTATACCTAATCGAAATTTGATAAACAAGAAATTATAATGTGGACATAAAGTCGGGGGGAGGATTCAATTCCCTACTGCAATGAATACATAAACTGACCCCTCACTTTGTAACCAAGGTAGTTTCTATACATTTATATTCCAGAGAATATAAATAAATGTAAAAGACATGCCTGTATAGCTAATCAGCATTTCATTAATTGATTCATGTTCCATGGTTTATCACCCTTTTGCAGGTTATTTAAAGCCAGAAAATATTTTTAGATTGTAAGAATTTTTTTTTTTAAATAATAATAGTTGAGGAGAAGAATATGTGGATTCATTTTCCAAGGCTATTTCAACATAAGTGACTATAATGTATCCGCAGAAATTAAAACTTTGCTCTCCAGTTAGCAATTCCAAGCCATTATACATTACACCACCTGCATATTCAAGTTTACAGCACCTGGTATTTCCAGATGGTTACCTATCTTAGTACTGACCAAGCTCGACGTTGCTTAACTTTGGTGATTGTACAAGAATAAGTGTTTTAACATGATGTCGCCGTTGTAGGTTAATTGGCCAGGGTTAAATGAAATTGACAGAAATGGCCGACAAACAGAATTGACAAAGATTGCAATAACAAAAGAAAAGAACTGGGTAAAAATTAATACGAAGCAAAGAAAAAAGCAGGGAAAGCAACAGTAATGAGACAAAACTGTGCACAAACTGAGAATGCTGTTTAGGGATGCAGACAAGTGATAACTGCATTCTGGCTTCAAGAAAAAAACAAAAAAACAAACAGAAATATAGTGAATGAGACCAAGAAGTGACCTATCTTATTGACTAGGAAAAAATCCCAGCATGCATCTGTAAGTTTTGTCTATAAATTTTTTGAGGGGTATATTTTTTTTGCAGTCATTACTACTAGCAATGGTACCCACACAAGTTGATGACTTACTTTTATTATCCAACCCAGAGATTAAACTTACTACAGTACAGTAACTGGATTTACTTAACCAACAATGTTATCCATTTGTCTAGTAGCATAAAGTCCATAAATCAATTTCTAAATAAACTCTATTGTAACATAGATGAAGATTGATTGATAAATAAGGTCTCTAATAAAAAATAAATAAAAAACACATTTTAGATCAGATAGTATAATATAACAAAACTCTTACCGAAATGAAGGAGATTTCTTTCTCTTCAAAATTCTGACACTTGATTGATAAGTTCGGTTTCCAATCCTATGAAGCATATTTTAATTCAGAGAGAAAAAATAAATTGCTATCAAAATGAAGGAGATTTCTTTCTCTTCAAAATTCTGACAGTTTATTGATAAGTAAGGTCTGCAATTCCATAAAACATGTTTTAGACTAGGTAAAGTCATGAAACTTAAACTTGTTGCCTCTTTTGTCAGACGCCTTCAAATACCACTCACACTAATAGTACTTGCTTGATAATACTCGATCAAATAGTAATAGAGGATAGAATAGAAATAGCGATCTGTATAGTATAGAGGATAGACTAGAAATGGTGATCGATTAGATGTCACACTACTACCTACTTATGCGTTTTTCCCATGGTCACATGATCCACTTGATTCAATAATGGGATCGCTTGTGTTTGCTCACTGGCAATCTGTGTTCAAACTCAAGTGTCAGCAGTGGCAATTTATTCCCATATAACACATATCAAAATGAAAGAAATTTCTCATCAAAATTATGAGTTGATTCATAAGTAGAATATTTATTATTTATCATTTTATAAGAAACTCTTGAAACTTTTAGAAACTTCTTAAAAGTTCTTGAAACTTGGAGAATATTCTCCTTCTGCAGCTCAGGGCTGATTCTGTCTGGAACGTAATGGAAAATAGGTTAGCTTGAAAGTATCAATATCCAGGTCACCAAAGCAAAGTTTGATGGAAATAATCATCTCCTTTGCTTTCTTGACAGAATCAATTAGGAAATAATACTTACTGATCAAAGACAAAAAAAAAAAAAGTCAAAATTTTGTTACACGGTGTAATATGCTTAAGATTTTGAAATTATATTTTAATGTCAAATCTGTCATCTTTCAGGAATTGGATTATTTTGGATGGGTCAACTTTATTGAAGAGTTCTTTTAAGTTTTTTAATTCATAATATTGTGTTCAAACCTCCACAATTCACAAGGATGTTTCACTGTGTATTGTTCTTGATATGCAATAGACATTAATAGGTCTTCATTTTTCAGTAGATGATTATTGTGTAATTTGAGTATGACCTAATGTGGAGTCTGGCCAACACAACCTCCCCCCCTTCTTTCTATGCCCCATTTCCCACTCTCTTAGAATGCTGTTGATGCTATACCATTTGTTGTCTTTTTTTTTTAGGTTTGTTTTTTGTTTTTTTTACGGCATATCAACCTCAATGCATTATTTAATGCTGACAAGATTTTTATTGCTGGCAATATATTTTTTTCAGAAATGTATTGCATTTCCAAGCATAGCTTAGATGTGACACAAGTATTGTATTGCTGGTAAAATTACCAGCAATGAATTTTTGAGGAAAAAGTTTTTTTTACCAGCAATACATGTATTGCTGGTAAAAAAACTTTTTCCTCAAAAATTCATTGCTGGTAATAATTTTTTGCAAAAATGTATTGCTGGTATTAAAACCTATTTTTACATAGTGTTTTGACCCCAGTTTGGGGTTAACTATTTGCCCATGGCTGGGACCGTAACAAGTGCTTCCACTCCAAGTCAGGGCGGACTTGGGAACACCAGCAATTAAGAGGTGGTTCCACACTCCTCAAAACCTCCTGATCAGAGGCCTTGCTGCTGGACGTAGTTTATCGTCTTACCCAGGATGCCCATTTGTTGTCTGTGTTAGAACTCCAATGCTTTTATTTGTGATTAATTTATTTATGGTATGTTGGAAATCAGTATAAATGATTTTTGTATTTGAACAAAATTAATGTTTAGTGCTTTTTTTGCCTCAGAATCTGCAGTATCATTACCCTATATACCAAACTGCCATCCTGGGTACGACGATAAACTACATCCGCGTCCAGGGTAAGACGATAAACTACATCCAACAGCAAGGCCTCTGGTCAGGAGGTTTTGATGAGTGTGGAACCACCTCTTAATTGCTGCTGTTCCCAGGACCGCCCGGACCTGGTGGTGGTAGCACCTGTTAGGGTCCCACCTATAGGCAAATAGTTAAACCCGAAATTGGGGTAAAAACACTATGAAAGTGTAAAAACAGGTTTTAATACCAGAAATACTTTATAAAAAAATTATTTCCAGCAATAAATTTTTGAAGAAAAAAAAAAAAACTATTACCAGCTATACATTTTTGAGGAAAAAAATATTACCAGCAATAGTTTTTTGAAAAAAATTATTACCAGCAACACATTTATGAAAAAAAAAAAAAAAAAATTTTTTTTACCACAGATAGATTTTTGACAAAACAAAATATTACCAAGAAAAAAAGTTGTCGGCATTAAATGACCCATTGAGGTTTTGATATGCCATAAAATAAAACAAACCAAACATATACCAAATTGGTTTGTGGGCACCTCAGTGTAGTGTAATGGTTAGCAAGCTTGTCTCGCGAAAACAGTTATGACTGAATAGTGAGTTCAATCCTCACTGGGTGCTCCACACTCTCGGCCTTGTGCCACATCTAAGCTACGCTTAGAAAGTCATTTGGGCACCTTGCCGTGGTGTAATGGTTAGAAAGCTTGTCTCGCTAGATCAATTACCACTGAATAGTGAGTTCAATCCTCACTGGGTGCCCCTGACTCTCGGCCTTGTGCCACATCTAAGCTATGCTTGGAAAATCACTATACCAAATTGGTTTGTTATCCAGCATAGTGTGTGGCAGTTTTGAGGAAAAAAAGTTAGCATTATGAAATTGTCAGCTCTGCTGGAAGCCACACAGAAAATTTTGCCAAGAGATGTAAATAACTTTTGGTGCCGCAATTAAGACTTCCTGATGCAACATTGATACAACATCAAATGTTTCTTCTTGAATGATCTTCTTAAGTGCTTCTTTTACAAAGACTACTGTCATTGGCAACTACAGCTTTGCCGCAAATCTGACATACATTCCAAATTGTCGACGTTTTCAGTGGTGCCTGCTTTTTTAAATCCAGCAACTGTTGCTGTATGAAAAAAGCTGTTATGGTTCTTGCAAATGTGACAGCCCAGATATTTTCTGCCGGGACATTGGAATCTCTTTGAATTGCTTCATCTAGACCAAAGTCTTGCAGCACCAAAATATGTTTTGCAGCCTGCTACAACATTTTAATATTTTCCCAGGATTCTGACTGGAAGTAATGCTTTGATTTTGGTTTGTTGCTTGCACTCCTTCAAAAGCAGTTGACTTATTTCACTTCCCATTGTTTTCTGAAAGACCTTAACATAAAATTCTGACATTAATGAACTAGACAAAAAGTCACACACTTGAACTTATAAGATTAACCATAGATGTGTATCTCTGAGAATTATATTATGCTTCTGTTATGTAAAAGTGGCACATGTTCTTGTAACAACTCTAACCCTAATTACTTCTGACACTAGTTCTCCTTTCTTATGTCACTTATAACAGCAGGAATAAAATGTGAAATTTTAAATCTATTTTGGCTTCATTTCCTACATTTCTGTTGCAACCTACTATATTTTATGGAATATAAAACTCAAACTTTTAAAAAAAAATAGGTTCACAAAAATATCTCCCTGATATTACGTACAAACTTGCAGGATCTGGTAGGCTAATGTTTAACTAGATTCCATAGATTATGGGTAACATTACCTCACCTAACATCATGTTGATATAATATTAGATGTAAAGTGGACAATATGCCATGAAATACAGTACTGTATAATACACTGCAAACAATTTGCTATTAAAATACCTAGAAAATGATTTCTACCATAAAAATGCATTGCAAATTATTTTCACTATAAAAATGCATTGCAAATTATTTTTATTATAGAAATGCATTGCAAATTATTTACCATATTTTATGGTATATAAAATTATCAACTAGATTTTATGCAAATCTTAGATATGTAATCTAAAGTTTACCCAGACCTCATCGACAACAAGTATTTGAATCTAACATCACAGTCCTGTAATATTATGCCTATATAGGCTAAGGGATTTTATAAGCTGTCAAATATGGTTGATAGAAATAACTGTAAATAATATGACAAAGATTGTTCTATTAGATAACACTTTGTCATAACACTCAGCAAATGTTCTCTTTCCCCACAGGTATAGTAGACTGTAAGTGCTACAAAATTTATTATATCACTGTAGTTTGGGTTTTTCTTTTTTCCAGAAAGTGGCAATCAGTTCAACCTGCCAAAAACTGACCAGGGATTTTCATATTTATGTTTTCTGTGATTTCTTTTCCTCTTCCATATTTGACATAATTTTTCTTAAAATTGACCTGTACGTGTCGTGCATATTCTGATTCTTATTGAGAATGAAACCTACAAAGTAGGCCGTTTATATTTTATTCTCTTTCTGTGGATAACTTTTGAATTTCTATCTAAAAGAAAGCCGTTTCTATAAAAACCTGGTACAACTGTTTTGTTTCCCATAAAGGACTTTAACAATTTCATGAATTATTTTCTGATAAATTAAAGATTTTTCTATAAAAATTGTAGTTGAATATACCTTTCAGATGTAGAAATAGGATTTTACAGTTGTATAAACAATTTTCCAATAAAATAAAACCCTTTCTATAAAAGTTGGTTTTAATTATCCTTTCCAGATGTAGAAACAGGACTTTATAATCTTATGAATTATTTTCCTATAAAACCTTCCCTATAAAAGTTGGTTTTGACTATCCCTTGCAGATGTAGAGCCAGGACTTTATAAACTTCTTTTTTATACATAAAATAAAGCCCTTATAAAATCTGTGCTTAACTGTACTTCCTCCCAGATGTATTATCAATATTTTGCTATCTTAGGCACATTCTTTTTTTCTTCTTAAATTTTTGCTATAAAAGAAAGCCCTTTCTATAAATGCCTAACCCAACTGTATCTTCCAGATGTATAAACAGGACTTCACAATCTTATTTGCTATTTTTCTTTTTCAGCCATACTGAAGAGAGATTGAAATTTCTCACAAAAGAAAACTTGAATGGAAAGAATAAAGATAAGGTATTTTTTTTCAGTTTATTTACCAAAAGCAAATAAATAAAATTCCAAGCATCAAATAACGTTATGTTTATGATTTTATTCAGTTTCATTCTTCAATTGTGTGTTTCTCGAACATTGTTTTGCATCCTTAATGATTCAGCTTCTTGTTTTGCCTTCAGCTTGTTTGTCTGTTTCCTTCAACCTTATATTCAAAATAGGATTGTAATATTGCCTTGAAGAAAACAACTGATAAAATGGAAACATCACCTGAAGTTCGCTGGAGAAGATTGTGGAAATAATAAAACACTTCCTGCATCTTTACCATAAGCTGAAATAATTCATTGGCACGTTTCTATTGTTCTTGATTAAATAGCAAGAATAAGCACTTGTGTTGTTTTCCTCTATGAATGTTAATGGTACAATGTAACCTATTACTATCTGCTGCTTGGTCAGATCATTAGTAAATCAACAGGTCCCCTGTTGTATCCTTAAAGAGGTTACAGACATAGGTGGTACTGGAGTGAAGGAACAGCAACACAGGTGTAGATGAAAGAAAGAAAGAGAGGTTTATTGTAAAAGAGAATATGCTACTGAAAGACAGGGAATCAGGTAGCAGGCTAGTAATTCCCGAAGCAATCCCCAGGTATATCCTGTGCCCACTACATATATCTCCTGATATAGTCAGTCCACGATGGACGATAGGGAGGGTGGGACATTCTATTACAACATTCCCCCACCAGGCTTTTCTGTTGAGGGGCATGGTTAGAAAACAGGATTAAAAAACAAAAACACAAAATGATCTTTCTTGTAGATTTATCCCTCATTACAGTGAAGTAAACTGAGATCCATAGTTTATGCATCCACTGGGCAGAGGGTTACCACCAACAGTATCAACAGCAATGTGTCTGTGACCAAGGCAAGACCTTCAAGCTGGAAGACATCTGCTATGATCTGAACTGAAGAGGAATGGGCTCCACCAGTTCTATTTGCCCTAGATTCACTATACATGAAACGAATACCTTTTCCACTTTTAATCCAGATATGTTTTTGGGATGTCAATGAACACTCATTGTCACTTTTGTGATGCTCATTGTAATAGAGCCTTTGTAATCACAGATACCCAGGGTCGGACACCTTCAAATAGCACTTGCACTGATAGTACTTGCTTGATAATACTCACTCAAAAAGTAATCCAAATAAAGAAATAGTATAGTGAATAGTATGGTGAATAGCAGTCTGTATAGTAATAGAGTGGAAATGGCGATCCGAATAGTAATAGAGGATAGACTAGAAATAATGATTGTTACCCATCAGCTATTTTTTTTTTTTTTTTTTTTACATATGTTTCCTCTATGGTCATGCGGTCTACTTAATTCAATAATGGGTTTGCCAGTGTTTGCTCACTGGCGATCTATGTTCAAACTCAAGTGTTGGCAGCGACACTTTATTCCTATATAACATATGTAGAGACCCTATAACCTCGCCCTGTCATGTGGCTGATGGATAAAGTTTTAAAAAAATATTTTGAAAAACCATTCTTAAAAGATACTTTCCCTAACATTGTCTAAAATATACTGCCAAGAACTTTCCCATTAGAACACAAACATTCTACATGATTCACCTTTGGACTTATCTGGCTGGATTTGTAGTATCTGTTTTCTGGTACAAAGTGCTTGTATGTAATCACCATAGTATCAATTAACTGGTACCTCAACCATCAGTACCAGATATACCAATAAAATGGTTCCAAGTTTAATTACTGTATTACTTTAGTCTGGATATGCAAGCTCAGAATGTGAAATTGGAGAGACCTGTTGCATTCAGTTTCACGCAAATACCCTTGGGAAATGGTAGGAATCTTTCTCTTCTCCCACAAACAATGGGTTAAATAGTAGGGCAGGGCAGACTGGACTATTTAGCCTTTGTTAGCATGGGGAAATATGGTCTTCTAAGAGAAGCATAACCACTAGAGAAAACCAACTCTTAGTAAGAGATTGGGTATGGGACAATTCAGTTAAAGGAACTGCTCCAAGAGGTCATATGTGCCACAAGGCGCCAAGCAGCTACCATAATAATAATTACCTTTGTCTACATATTTTTGTGAATATTTTAAAATATTTTTATGTTTGAACAAATATGGATTGAGATGCCAATCAGGTTTTGTTACGTGGGAATATTGCCAGTGATAACTTTATACAAAAAAGTAGCTACCAAAAAAAAATGTCTAACATGTAAATTAAATAAAGCTGTTCATATGTGCAACTTTGCACTAGCCATAGGAGTGGTATACCAAAAAGAATTATGCTGCTTAACATAGATCTAGAATGAGGCTGTTCACATGTGCAACTTTGCACTAGCCATAGGAGTGGTATACCAAAAAGAATTATGCTGCTTAACATAGATCTAGAATGAGGCTGTTCACATGTGCAACTTTGCACTAGCCATAGGAGTGGTATACCAAAAAGAATTATGCTGCTTAACATAGATCTAGAATGAGGCTGTTCACATGTGCAACTTTGCACTAGCCATAGGAGTGGTATACCAAAAAGAATTATGCTGCTTAACATAGATCTAGAATGAGGCTGTTCACATGTGCAACTTTGCACTAGCCATAGGAGTGGTATACCAAAAAGAATTATGCTGCTTAACATAGATCTAGAATGAGGCTGTTCACATGTGCAACTTTGCACTAGCCATAGGAGTGGTATACCAAAAAGAATTATGCTGCTTAACATAGATCTAGAATGAGGCTGTTCACATGTGCAACTTTGCACTAGCCATAGGAGTGGTATACCAAAAAGAATTATGCTGCTTAACATAGATCTAGAATGAGGCTGTTCACATGTGCAACTTTGCACTAGCCATAGGAGTGGTATACCAAAAAGAATTATGCTGCTTAACATAGATCTAGAATGAGGCTGTTCACATGTGCAACTTTGCACTAGCCATAGGAGTGGTATACCAAAAAGAATTATGCTGCTTAACATAGATCTAGAATGAGGCTGTTCACATGTGCAACTTTGCACTAGCCATAGGGGTGGTATACCAAAAAGAATTATGCTGCTTAACATAGATCTAGAATGAGGCTGTTCACATGTGCAACTTTGCACTAGCCATAGGAGTGGTATACCAAAAAGAATTATGCTGCTTAACATAGATCTAGAATGAGGCTGTTCACATGTGCAACTTTGCACTAGCCATAGGAGTGGTATACCAAAAAGAATTATGCTGCTTAACATAGATCTAGAATGAGGCTGTTCACATGTGCAACTTTGCACTAGCCATAGGAGTGGTATACCAAAAAGAATTATGCTGCTTAACATAGATCTAGAATGAGGCTGTTCACATGTGCAACTTTGCACTAGCCATAGGAGTGGTATACCAAAAAGAATTATGCTGCTTAACATAGATCTAGAATGAGGCTGTTCACATGTGCAACTTTGCACTAGCCATAGGAGTGGTATACCAAAAAGAATTATGCTGCTTAACATAGATCTAGAATGAGGCTGTTCACATGTGCAACTTTGCACTAGCCATAGGAGTGGTATACCAAAAAGAATTATGCTGCTTAACATAGATCTAGAATGAGGCTGTTCACATGTGCAACTTTGCACTAGCCATAGGAGTGGTATACCAAAAAGAATTATGCTGCTTAACATAGATCTAGAATGAGGCTGTTCACATGTGCAACTTTGCACTAGCCATAGGAGTGGTATACCAAAAAGAATTATGCTGCTTAACATAGATCTAGAATGAGGCTGTTCACATGTGCAACTTTGCACTAGCCATAGGGGTGGTATACCAAAAAGAATTATGCTGCTTAACATAGATCTAGAATGAGGCTGTTCATATGGGCAACTTTGCACTAGCCATAGGGGTGGTATACCAAAAAGAATTATGCTGCTTAACATAGATCTAGAATGAGGCTGTTCACATGTGCAACTTTGCACTAGCCATAGGAGTGGTATACCAAAAAGAATTATGCTGCTTAACATAGATCTAGAATGAGGCTGTTCATATGGGCAACTTTGCACTAGCCATAGGGGTGGTATACCAAAAAGAATTATGCTGCTTAACATAGATCTAGAATGAGGCTGTTCACATGTGCAACTTTGCACTAGCCATAGGAGTGGTATACCAAAAAGAATTATGCTGCTTAACATAGATCTAGAATGAGGCTGTTCATATGGGCAACTTTGCACTAGCCATAGGGGTGGTATACCAAAAAGAATTATGCTGCTTAACATAGATCTAGAATGAGGCTGTTCACATGTGCAACTTTGCACTAGCCATAGGAGTGGTATACCAAAAAGAATTATGCTGCTTAACATAGATCTAGAATGAGGCTGTTCACATGTGCAACTTTGCACTAGCCATAGGAGTGGTATACCAAAAAGAATTATGCTGCTTAACATAGATCTAGAATGAGGCTGTTCATATGGGCAACTTTGCACTAGCCATAGGGGTGGTATACCAAAAAGAATTATGCTGCTTAACATAGATCTAGAATGAGGCTGTTCACATGGGCAACTTTGCACTAGCCATAGGAGTGGTATACCAAAAAGAATTATGCTGCTTAACATAGATCTAGAATGAGGCTGTTCACATGTGCAACTTTGCACTAGCCATAGGAGTGGTATACCAAAAAGAATTATGCTGCTTAACATAGATCTAGAATGAGGCTGTTCATATGGGCAACTTTGCACTAGCCATAGGGGTGGTATACCAAAAAGAATTATGCTGCTTAACATAGATCTAGAATGAGGCTGTTCACATGGGCAACTTTGCACTAGCCATAGGAGTGGTATACCAAAAAGAATTATGCTGCTTAACATAGATCTAGAATGAGGCTGTTCATATGGGCAACTTTGCACTAGCCATAGGGGTGGTATACCAAAAAGAATTATGCTGCTTAACATAGATCTAGAATGAGGCTGTTCACATGTGCAACTTTGCACTAGCCATAGGGGTGGTATACCAAAAAGAATTATGCTGCTTAACATAGATCTAGAATGAGGCTGTTCACATGTGCAACTTTGCACTAGCCATAGGAGTGGTATACCAAAAAGAATTATGCTGCTTAACATAGATCTAGAATGAGGCTGTTCACATGTGCAACTTTGCACTAGCCATAGGGGTGGTATACCAAAAAGAATTATGCTGCTTAACATAGATCTAGAATGAGGCTGTTCACATGTGCAACTTTGCACTAGCCATAGGGGTGGTATACCAAAAAGAATTATGCTGCTTAACATAGATCTAGAATGAGGCTGTTCATATGGGCAACTTTGCACTAGCCATAGGGGTGGTATACCAAAAAGAATTATGCTGCTTAACATAGATCTAGAATGAGGCTGTTCACATGTGCAACTTTGCACTAGCCATAGGGGTGGTATACCAAAAAGAATTATGCTGCTTAACATAGATCTAGAATGAGGCTGTTCATATGGGCAACTTTGCACTAGCCATAGGGGTGGTATACCAAAAAGAATTATGCTGCTTAACATAGATCTAGAATGAGGCTGTTCACATGTGCAACTTTGCACTAGCCATAGGGGTGGTATACCAAAAAGAATTATGCTGCTTAACATAGATCTAGAATGAGGCTGTTCATATGGGCAACTTTGCACTAGCCATAGGGGTGGTATACCAAAAAGAATTATGCTGCTTAACATAGATCTAGAATGAGGCTGTTCACATGTGCAACTTTGCACTAGCCATAGGGGTGGTATACCAAAAAGAATTATGCTGCTTAACATAGATCTAGAATGAGGCTGTTCACATGTGCAACTTTGCACTAGCCATAGGAGTGGTATACCAAAAAGAATTATGCTGCTTAACATAGATCTAGAATGAGGCTGTTCACATGTGCAACTTTGCACTAGCCATAGGGGTGGTATACCAAAAAGAATTATGCTGCTTAACATAGATCTAGAATGA
Organism: Acanthosepion esculentum; assembly: GCA_964036315.1. Taxonomy (NCBI): domain Eukaryota; kingdom Metazoa; phylum Mollusca; class Cephalopoda; order Sepiida; family Sepiidae; genus Acanthosepion; species Acanthosepion esculentum. The sequence goes on from OZ038515.1 coordinate 54,713,714, forward strand.
GGCTGTTCACATGGGCAACTTTGCACTAGCCATAGGGGTGGTATACCAAAAAGAATTATGCTGCTTAACATAGATCTAGAATGAGGCTGTTCATATGGGCAACTTTGCACTAGCCATAGGAGTGGTATACCAAAAAGAATTATGCTGCTTAACATAGATCTAGAATGAGGCTGTTCACATGTGCAACTTTGCACTAGCCATAGGGGTGGTATACCAAAAAGAATTATGCTGCTTAACATAGATCTAGAATGAGGCTGTTCATATGGGCAACTTTGCACTAGCCATAGGAGTGGTATACCAAAAAGAATTATGCTGCTTAACATAGATCTAGAATGAGGCTGTTCATATGGGCAACTTTGCACTAGCCATAGGAGTGGTATACCAAAAAGAATTATGCTGCTTAACATAGATCTAGAATAAGGCTGTTCACATGTGCAACTTTGCACTAGCCATAGGAGTGGTATACCAAAAAGAATTATGCTGCTTAACATAGATCTAGAATGAGGCTGTTCACATGTGCAACTTTGCACTAGCCATAGGGGTGGTATACCAAAAAGAATTATGCTGCTTAACATAGATCTAGAATGAGGCTGTTCACATGTGCAACTTTGCACTAGCCATAGGGGTGGTATACCAAAAAGAATTATGCTGCTTAACATAGATCTAGAATGAGGCTGTTCACATGTGCAACTTTGCACTAGCCATAGGGGTGGTATACCAAAAAGAATTATGCTGCTTAACATAGATCTAGAATGAGGCTGTTCATATGGGCAACTTTGCACTAGCCATAGGAGTGGTATACCAAAAAGAATTATGCTGCTTAACATAGATCTAGAATGAGGCTGTTCACATGTGCAACTTTGCACTAGCCATAGGAGTGGTATACCAAAAAGAATTATGCTGCTTAACATAGATCTAGAATGAGGCTGTTCACATGTGCAACTTTGCACTAGCCATAGGGGTGGTATACCAAAAAGAATTATGCTGCTTAACATAGATCTAGAATGAGGCTGTTCATATGGGCAACTTTGCACTAGCCATAGGAGTGGTATACCAAAAAGAATTATGCTGCTTAACATAGATCTAGAATGAGGCTGTTCACATGTGCAACTTTGCACTAGCCATAGGAGTGGTATACCAAAAAGAATTATGCTGCTTAACATAGATCTAGAATGAGGCTGTTCACATGTGCAACTTTGCACTAGCCATAGGGGTGGTATACCAAAAAGAATTATGCTGCTTAACATAGATCTAGAATGAGGCTGTTCACATGTGCAACTTTGCACTAGCCATAGGGGTGGTATACCAAAAAGAATTATGCTGCTTAACATAGATCTAGAATGAGGCTGTTCATATGGGCAACTTTGCACTAGCCATAGGAGTGGTATACCAAAAAGAATTATGCTGCTTAACATAGATCTAGAATGAGGCTGTTCACATGTGCAACTTTGCACTAGCCATAGGAGTGGTATACCAAAAAGAATTATGCTGCTTAACATAGATCTAGAATGAGGCTGTTCACATGTGCAACTTTGCACTAGCCATAGGGGTGGTATACCAAAAAGAATTATGCTGCTTAACATAGATCTAGAATGAGGCTGTTCACATGTGCAACTTTGCACTAGCCATAGGAGTGGTATACCAAAAAGAATTATGCTGCTTAACATAGATCTAGAATGAGGCTGTTCACATGTGCAACTTTGCACTAGCCATAGGAGTGGTATACCAAAAAGAATTATGCTGCTTAACATAGATCTAGAATGAGGCTGTTCACATGTGCAACTTTGCACTAGCCATAGGAGTGGTATACCAAAAAGAATTATGCTGCTTAACATAGATCTAGAATAAGGCTGTTCACATGTGCAACTTTGCACTAGCCATAGGGGTGGTATACCAAAAAGAATTATGCTGCTTAACATAGATCTAGAATGAGGCTGTTCATATGGGCAACTTTGCACTAGCCATAGGAGTGGTATACCAAAAAGAATTATGCTGCTTAACATAGATCTAGAATGAGGCTGTTCACATGTGCAACTTTGCACTAGCCATAGGAGTGGTATACCAAAAAGAATTATGCTGCTTAACATAGATCTAGAATAAGGCTGTTCACATGTGCAACTTTGCACTAGCCATAGGGGTGGTATACCAAAAAGAATTATGCTGCTTAACATAGATCTAGAATGAGGCTGTTCATATGGGCAACTTTGCACTAGCCATAGGAGTGGTATACCAAAAAGAATTATGCTGCTTAACATAGATCTAGAATGAGGCTGTTCACATGTGCAACTTTGCACTAGCCATAGGGGTGGTATACCAAAAAGAATTATGCTGCTTAACATAGATCTAGAATGAGGCTGTTCATATGGGCAACTTTGCACTAGCCATAGGAGTGGTATACCAAAAAGAATTATGCTGCTTAACATAGATCTAGAATGAGGCTGTTCATATGGGCAACTTTGCACTAGCCATAGGAGTGGTATACCAAAAAGAATTATGCTGCTTAACATAGATCTAGAATGAGGCTGTTCACATGTGCAACTTTGCACTAGCCATAGGGGTGGTATACCAAAAAGAATTATGCTGCTTAACATAGATCTAGAATGAGGCTGTTCACATGTGCAACTTTGCACTAGCCATAGGGGTGGTATACCAAAAAGAATTATGCTGCTTAACATAGATCTAGAATGAGGCTGTTCATATGGGCAACTTTGCACTAGCCATAGGAGTGGTATACCAAAAAGAATTATGCTGCTTAACATAGATCTAGAATGAGGCTGTTCACATGTGCAACTTTGCACTAGCCATAGGAGTGGTATACCAAAAAGAATTATGCTGCTTAACATAGATCTAGAATGAGGCTGTTCACATGTGCAACTTTGCACTAGCCATAGGGGTGGTATACCAAAAAGAATTATGCTGCTTAACATAGATCTAGAATGAGGCTGTTCATATGGGCAACTTTGCACTAGCCATAGGGGTGGTATACCAAAAAGAATTATGCTGCTTAACATAGATCTAGAATGAGGCTGTTCACATGTGCAACTTTGCACTAGCCATAGGGGTGGTATACCAAAAAGAATTATGCTGCTTAACATAGATCTAGAATGAGGCTGTTCACATGTGCAACTTTGCACTAGCCATAGGGGTGGTATACCAAAAAGAATTATGCTGCTTAACATAGATCTAGAATGAGGCTGTTCATATGGGCAACTTTGCACTAGCCATAGGAGTGGTATACCAAAAAGAATTATGCTGCTTAACATAGATCTAGAATGAGGCTGTTCATATGGGCAACTTTGCACTAGCCATAGGAGTGGTATACCAAAAAGAATTATGCTGCTTAACATAGATCTAGAATGAGGCTGTTCACATGTGCAACTTTGCACTAGCCATAGGAGTGGTATACCAAAAAGAATTATGCTGCTTAACATAGATCTAGAATGAGGCTGTTCACATGTGCAACTTTGCACTAGCCATAGGAGTGGTATACCAAAAAGAATTATGCTGCTTAACATAGATCTAGAATAAGGCTGTTCACATGTGCAACTTTGCACTAGCCATTTGCTGCTATTCACTATTGATTTGTTGTTATATAAACAATTCTGAATTTGTGAAATTTACCGCAAAACATGCACAGCTTTTTTGTGTATCAATAAAAATGGTTGGATTGCACTTCAGCAGGTTAAAAAAAAAAAAATCGACATTGAATAACTTTAGGATACATATTCACACATACAAATTACTTGTCTATATTTCTGAGATGAGGTACAAGGACACGTGGCACAGTGGATAGAGGCGTTAGTTAGATCCAGTGACAGGACCCAAAGAGTGTGAGTTCGATATCTGGTTAATGCGCTGGAGAACTTGCAGAGGGGAATTAACAGGAGATAACCGACATCCATTAGACATGGCACGTGCAACTAGAACAGTATACCCCAGCGAGCGAAATAAAGGGTTCAGTTCGACATTCTAACCACCTGAAGAAGGCCGGAGCATACAATGACCGAAACATTGTGATAAATATGACAACAAAGATGAGGATGATAGTCCAAGCAATGTAAATAATGTACAAATTTCTTGTCATTTCTTTTTTGTTTTACCTTTTAAAATTTTCATTTTCTTTTAGAACAAAGAAGTCCGCTATCTTCTGTGTCCGGCAGCATTTACTGTGGCTCATGTAAAAAAGTTTCTACGCATGAAATTTGAACTTGGACCGCACTATGAAGTAAGACCACTTGATTAATAATCATGAGAAATCGGTCAACGTGTAAATAATGTCATGTTTATTTTTGGTAAACTTTATCACCGTTATTCTGTTTCACCTTTCTCTGACCTTTGGTACGATAAAATCTATTCATTGCAACCGTTTGTTGGACCTAAAGTTTTTTTGATATAATAAATATTTAAGTTATTTTTTTCTAAACATTTTTGTGCAGATAATCCAATTTTTTGTTATAGTACAAGCCATTCTGGAACTTGGGATATTACAGATAGGATTTATGGAAAGAAATATCAAAACTTTAATACACCAAGTAATATAAGTATATGTAGATATGCATTGCAAATGATTATACTTTTGAAATATATTGTAAATAAATGTATTATAGAAATGCATTCCAAATGTCTTTACTTTCGAAATAAAATGATCTATAATCTGTTGTTAGCTGGGGCAAGAAATAGCTTGTTAATTTTAATGAAACTGCTCTCTTTTAATCATCTGGGAGAACCTTTTTTGCTTTGAGGGCATGGCGGGTTCTAATCTCCAGGAAAGTGACTGCTTACAACTTCTCAGGTTAACATGAAGTGGAAAGGTTATATTGAAACGATGTCTAGGTCTGCTGCTTCTTGGAATCTTGGCTCACCATGTTGTGATAGACAGTTTTTCTGACCAGAATCTATCTTAGACACTTATATGTTGAGCATTTGTCCATGAATTGAATATTGCTGGTCTGCTGCTTCTGCTATGTATTTAGAGATTCTTCAGGAAATCCAAAGAAGAATCTGCAATGTTATTGATCCTGACCAACACATTTTCATAGTAAAAATCCTTTGCAATGCATTTTTATAGTAAAAATCATTTGCAATGCATTTTTATAGTAAAAATCATTTGCAATGAATTTTCTTAATGAAAATCATTTTATAGTAACTCATTTGCAATACATACAATAGTAAAAATTATTTGCAATATATTTTATAATAAAATTCACTTGCAATGCTTTTTTATAGTAAAAATTATTTGGAATATATTTTGGTAGTAAAAATCATTTGCAGTGCATTTTTAAAGTAAGAATAATTTTTAATGTGTTTTTAAAGTAAAAATTTTTGTATATAAATCATTTTCCATACATTTTCAGAGTAAACATCATGTACAATTTCTTTTTATAAATACCTTTAGTATTTACTGTCTTACTAGATATGTAATAATCATTAGAGTGAATGAAAGTTTTTATATATTAGTTTAATGAATCTTACCTGTAATATCAGGTTTTCTAAATAACTTGATCTATTCATTAGTTCTTTCATCTACAGTCATTTTATGATCATGTGTATCTTTTTTTCATTTGATTCTAAAAGCTCTGAATTTTCTTTCAATTTATGGAACTAAATCTAATTGTGTTTACTTTTAGATTCATATATTCCATTCTGATGAACCCTTGAAGGACACATACACTCTGATTGACATTGCCTACATTTACACATGGCGAAGGGTAAGCATACTTATTTATATTTTGGATAAAATATTTTCTTTATATCCTTTCATTATTAAAGTACATCACAAAGAAGTGTTGGAACTGCTCGTTAACCTTAACATATTTGGGAAGGACATTAGAATAATCCAGAACCTACACTGATAGCAAACCACCTGCATATAGATAGAAAATAAGTTCAATAAATATACAAAAATTGAAAGGGGACAAAGACAAGTCTTCTCACCAGACTTATTTTTGCAATGTAAGCAAAGAGTCTGTTGACATTGAGGGGTAAAAAATGACTGATTGCTCTCCCAACAACAAAGATAATAGGCAGAGATGGGAGGTAACAAAAATACAACTGCCGCAGAAACCACAGTAAACCGAGGAAAAAAAATTCCCATGGGACCAACTTTCACAAGACACCATGTCTTGCTGATTTTATTGGCCTCTAACAAAGATCCGGATCTTGACTAGTTGCAGAGAGGCTTGTATCTAGACAAGATGTTACACTGCTGAAAGAGAAAAACCTGGATGTAACTGGTGTTGGCAAACATGTCTGCATGTTATCCAAGGCCTCTTTTGTGTCTGTATTGACACATGTTTGCTACACTTGTTCATCTTATACAGTGAGGCGATTCTGTGAGAATTAATTTTTACCAGGATTCATTATTGGCAGCCATAATCTTAAAGTAAGATATGCAGAGGACACAGCGTTGATAGCAGACATGGAAAAGAAACCACAAGAACTCCTATAGAAGATAGTGAAGAAAAGCAAGAACAAAGTCTTAGAGAAAATGGAAACAAATTGGACATTTATACTTAAGATCAGAAAGAGATCAGAAATTTCTAGGACACATAATGAGAAAAGAGTACTTGGAAAAATTAATACCCACAAGACAGATTGAAAGCAAGAGGGACAAAGGAAAACAATGCATAACCTACCTACAGGACAAGGTTTAGGAGAGATAACAAAAAGATCAAATTAAGAGCTACAAAGGACAGAAAATTGTGGAGAGCCATGATCGCCAACCCCCTGAAGAGACATGGAACATAGAAAAAGAATAAAGCCACTAAATTTAGACTGTGCCATCAGCACTACTTAAATTGACTGATACCCTCCTAAAAAGTAGGAAAATATTTGGCAAGGAGAGTGGGAGAGTAATAAGTTTTGGTAGACTAGTATACATTAGAATTTGATTAAGCTGCAAGACTTGTTAGAATAAAAAAATATATTGACTTTTCTACCATTTTAGAAGTGGGGGTCCAGTTTGTAATATAAATACCGTATCAAATTGATCCCTGACATTTATATTTTCATTTTTCTGTATCTATAATTCTCGAAGTGTGTGTGATTGGATGTTGTTTATGCATTTCCACAATTTTCATCCGATTTCAATGCAGTTTGTTTTTTGTTTGATAGAAAAATTCTTCAGTGCCAGTTTTGAATCTAAATTGTTGGCAACAATGGCTCTCCACTACTTCCTGTCCATTATAACTCTCAGCAACGTTTTACTATTTAATATCTTGGATATATATCTTTCATAAAAACTTTAATAAAAATAATATTTATTATTATATAGTTCCCTTTTCGGCCCCCCACCCAATTCAAATTGTTAACCCCCCATTTGGGGATGTGACTCAGTTGTACCTAAATGTTGTTACTAATATTGATTTTCAGGTGGGCTGACTTTAAACTTAAACTGCTCCAATTGAACGGCAAAAATTCCCAGTAATGAAACAACCGGTCGAAGTCGGTTATACTGCTAGAATTTACAAATATCTGAAAGTTCGAAACTGCTTGTCATTGATAACTATGTAATACTAATGTTGTCCTTTCAATTCCTAACAGGTTGGTAATTTAATGTTAAATTTTTGTATGGGGCACCTAGTAAGGATCAAACTCAATACTCAGAAGTAATAGTCATCTTGATGACCTTTGCTAACAATTATCCCACATGAAGATTTATGGATAGGTCTTGTTATTTTTCTTTATTTTTGTTATTTATTTGTTTTTTGCTTTTCATTTACAGAACGCTCCTCTCCGGTTATTTTACTCTGTTTTTGAAAATGACAACAAGAGACCAAAGATGTCGAATTCTGAATCCGTCCCTGAAAATATTTGCTCCAAGCATCCTTGTAAGCCTCCTGTTCAGATCCGTACGTCTACGACAAACAGCAGGATGACTACAATAATGACCAGCATGGCTAGCAGCCAAGTGAATGCCACTCCTGTTGCTGCCGCAACTAATATCATCACTCCCAGCACCACTACGACAAACCCAAATGGGCCATTGTCGAACCAGCCCCCTCCCATTACTCTCTCTTCATGCAGTCCAGTTACTGGAACAACCTCTAGCAAGGGTGCCGCAGTTAGCAGCTGTGCCAGTACAACCGACACGACAACAAACCACAGCAATAACGTGATGCCAAAGACGAAATCATCCACAAATGACACGGCCGTTTTTCACAAACCTGCCTTGCCTCCTCCAACTCCCAAATATCCGCAAAATCCCAAAACTCTGCAGACTTCAAAGCCACTGCAGCTTATTGCACCCAAACCTCACTTGGATCTAAGTCGAAGACCGCCCCCATTCATAGCTCCCAAAACCCTAACCCATGTTGTACAGTTAACCGCACCCAAGGTCTCCATGGCAACGATTCCGAAACCTGCCCCTATGCAACAACATTCACATCACCACCAACAAAATCTGATGCAGAAATCGCTCTCGAATGAAAAATTTTCTGCCAACAACTTTTCCAAATCTTCCCCCTCTTCCCCTTCTACTGTCCTGGTGCCAAAGACGACTGCAGCATCTGCAAGTGCCCAGAGAATACTTCAGGCGAATTCTTTGAAAATTCTACAGAATTATGGGCCAAAGAATTCTCAACCCAGCTGGCAGAAAATATCCCCTGGCAGCCTCCAGAAGTCTCTACAGACAAACGGCAACCCGAAACCTGTGCCGATGTCTTCGGCTAGCCACAAACTGCAGCCGGGATGTTCAAGTAGCTGCAAGGGTAATGTTAAGGCACCTTCGAAGAATGAAGTTTGTCTGGCGCCAAAGGCCGAGAACAAGAAAATGACTGATACTGTGATGAATGGAAACAAACCCGGAAGTAGTGGCAAGAATGAATTGTATGGCGCCACCGTACCAGCAGCAAAGGGCACCAAGAAAGAAGGTTCCAATGACAGTAGCAAAGATAAATTGATAAAAATGAATGGAAATGCATCTAAAACTGAAATTGCTAGTGTCAGTTAAAAATGGACGCAGATTTTCTTTAATGTTTGTGCAGATTGTGGGAAAAGGAAACATTTCCAGAATTTGCCGCAGAAAAAGAAAGGAAAAAAAAAAACAAAAGAATACTAGGCAAAAATACTACTGACCATATTTTACCCCACCAATATCAAACTAAAAAAGGAGAGAAAGAAAACTTGACAGCTCTGAGAAGATATTACGAAAACCAGTCTTTGTTTTTCCCAAAAATATCATTTCAAAATGATTGACAAAAATCAGTTTTAAACGTTTTTTTAAACTCCAAACCCATGTACCATGATCTACTTGCTCACTGTAACTCGTAGACTTTTGCAAGCAAGAAAAATATTTAAAAAAAATGTTTAAACAGTTTTTTTGTTGACATCTTACAAATATTAGCCCATGGCCTTTTGCCAGACTAAGCAAAACTTAGTCAATAACAGAACTTTGGTCCCTGGTTATTTCAAATGACTAAATATAATCTTAATCAAAAACGGGTTTTCATAATTATCTTTTGACACCTTTCGTAAGGACGACCAGCTGTTCATTTTGAATTCTGGATGTTTGGGTGAAATAATTGTCAGGTAGAGGAAGGGACATAAAAAAATATTTCTCTTTTTGCGGGGAGTTATCAGATCAGTTAAATTGATTTTTTTCTGCTTGTAGGGCAGTAATTTTATTACGTTTATATAAAAAAAAAAAATTTCCATTTTTTTTATTTTTTTTATATCTGGAACAAAAAATTCAACAGAAAGTTAAATATTTTGATGCATTCTATAAACAAACATGAAAAACGTTTTAAATACAAACAAACAAAATCTACATTGCAAAACTCTGGAAATGGGACATTTCTTTTTATTATATATATATATTTTTTTTTTTTATTCTTTATTCCAAAACTGAATTTCTGCTAAAATGATGACCATACCATGTTTTATAGATTGGGTCATGTTTACATACACACACCTGTATACAAAAAACCTATTTAGATGCATCTAGTGTGAATTCATTGTTTCTAATCTTCCAAGCCTTTATACATATGTACATATAAAACGTTTGACTTTATTAAGTGACATTCTCTCATTTCTCTGCCTGAGTCAAGTCACCTCACCAAGGGTCATTAAAGCTTAGAATAAAAATGCAGACCCCCCCCCCAGGGCCCAATTAAAACAATGGAAAATGTAAGAGGTCTTGTGCAGCATCTTCATCTTACACATTTACACATCTGATTAGATCAGAATGCATCCGTACCTGATTCACCCCATTGATTAAAAAAGTCACAAAAAAAAAAAAAAAAAAAGACTTGAAGCTTTTCACGTTTCATCCTGTCTACAAACCTAGCTGCCGTAAATCATCAAACTGTTCTTGAGTCCACTTTCTTGTTTGTGTGATCAGTGAATTGATCACAATAGCTTTTCACGTACGATGCTGTCATTGTGGTTACAAACCAAAAGACAAAAAGGAAAGATCTGTGTTTGCCAAATTGATGACCTGTGAGGTGGAGGACGAGAGGGTGGTGGGACGTGTTCTGTGGGGGTCATTTGATAACATGTTTGGTTTTGTGAGGACTTGAAAAGAAAATCTGAATGTTAATGTTGAAGTAATTTCGGATTTTGTTTGTTCTTTTCCTCTTTGCGTTTCTGTTTTTGTTTTCTTCTTCCCCTCCCTCTTGTTTCTCTTTTCTTACCCCCTCCCTCTCACTTTCCTTCCCCCTCCCTCTCACTTTCCTTCCTCTCCCTTCCACTTTTCCTTTCCTTCCTCTCCCTCACTTCTTATCCCTCATCTCACTTTTCCTTTTCTTCCCCTCACATCCTTTCACCTTCCTCTCATCCTTTCTTTCCCTCCCACTCACTTATCCTTTCCCCCTCCCTCCCGCTTTCCTTCCCCCACATTTTTTCTTTCTCTTTTCTTTTATGTCTTCCCACTCTCCTCTTTTTCATCCTGTTTTCTTTCCTCTCTTGTATTATTTTTCTCCCTCTCTCCTTTTCCTTTCGCTCTCCCTTACGTTTCCTCCCTCTCCCATTGTCTTTTCCCCTCCTTCTCTTTTCTCCCCTCTGTCATATTATCTCTGTTTTTATTGCACCAACTTTTTCCTCACCCTCATGTGATCTTTTCACCCTTTAGTCCATACCCACCACATCCGGCCTGATTTTTCATTTCCCTCTACACTGCCCATCTTCCCATTCTTTTAAACCCACCCCCACTCCTCTTATAACTTCCTCCTTCCACCTCAGTTGACCTTTCCTCTCATCATCCCCATTCTGATTTCCGTAAACCCATCTTCAATTGTCTTGAAACTTTCCCTCTGATGAAAAAAAAAGAAGCCTAACCCTGGTTTTCTCTTTCACTACAAGAAGACTGGTGCTACACATTCTTTCTGTTCAATCCTGTAAAACTTGGATTGCAAATCCAAAATCCATTAGGAAGCAGGAATAATAAAATTCCTCAAACCACCTTTAAGTACTTGCCCACACCACATACAAATGACAGAAATGGTTAACTGTAACTCCCACCCCACATACATACAGCAGAAATGTTTAGACAAAACCTCAGAGGGTAAATTAAAGGAAAAACCAGGATTAGATAAGATTAAATTTGCCTTAGAGTTATAATTTCTTCCTTTGTCAGACAAAAAGTATCTTTTCTTTCTCCTCTTACTCTGTGCTTTTTCTTCTTTCTTTCATTTTTTTTTTTTTCAGGACTTACAATTAATTTGGCATTATTGTGCAAGCATTTCTGTAAATTTATTGCATCATTAAAAAAAAAAAAAAATCAAAACACTGTCAGTCAATAAAATCAGCAAACATAGACCTTTAAATCTGCTTTGTTTCTCTCTGAACATTTGGCTGTGACCCACAGGGGTGTCAATTTGTCTATCAACAAAGAGGGTCACACATTCAGTAAAGTATCAAATTTGATTGCACCTGCCTCTTCATGCGAAGATCTGTTTCTCTACCTTTATTCATAGTGTTTTTTTTTTTTTTTTTTTTTTTAGACACCAAAAAAATACTTGTCAAACATGTACCTTCGAAAAAGGATGTTTTTTTTTTTTCCCCTATGTCATCACTTTTTAAACTACAGTCACTCTGCTTTTTTGTTCATGAAAATTGACAACAAAAATAAAAAACACTATTAGATTGTTTATTGGCTAATTGCCAATTGATTCATGGTAAATAATAAGGATTCCCTTATAGTTTCACATATTTTAGGATTTTAGTATTTATGAATTAAAAATTGTTTTCATATGTGTTTCTTTATAAATTGATTAATATTACATTGCATTAGTTTTAATTGTATTAGTTTATAGAATGTTGTAAATACATTATGAAATGCACAAAGTCCGACTATTATTTTAAGACATTTTATAAATATTTGTATCTATAAAAAGAATGTAAGCAAATGCTCTGTTTATAATAAACAGTATTAACAACATTTACCAGCCTGAATGTCTGAGAAATTGTCAAAGAAAAGATGCATCCTCTGGTAAATGTTGTTAATACTGTTTATTATAAACAGAGCATTTACTTAAATATTTGTATCTATAAAAAGAACGTATAAACAAAAAATGTCTTAAATGTTGTAAATATAAAATTATTCTTGCAAATAAACAATCTAATAGTGTTTAATATTTTTGTTGTAAATTCTGAAGAAGAAAATAATGTATAAATTGACTTTCATCACATGTTTAGGTTTTATTCCAATTCTAATCATCATTTTAAAAACAAACATGACTGAAGAGTGAAGGTAATTTAAAATAAAACCAGTGCCTTGGGAAATCAGTCCATTGGACACTGTTTGGCATGAAGGTCCATGTTTGCCAAATAGCTACCTTTATGCTCCATATAGATGTTGATATATCAGAAAAACTAATCCAAGCATCTCATATCAAACCAACATCCGCAGATTACCCTCACAGAGAAAACTGGAAAAAAATTCACAGGTTTTCTGCAATCAAATTTATTGATAAATCACCAATATAGTGAAAATGCATCACTGATGTTAAACACTTTTACCGATTCCCGCAAATAGGTGCAATCTATTAAAGCTACAAACTATATTGGAAAAAGACATCAAAAAACATCTGTGGATTTTCACAAATTTTCCTAAGAGGTCATTTGTGGCCATTATTGATTTCTGATGGAATGACCTCGATAGATTATGACAAAAACCTGCATCATTTGAAGACTTCCAAGAGCGGGAACAACCACAGTGGATGTCACACATGAACAGATGGCTGGCCACTCATATCCGAGGAGGCTCGTCCTCTAGGGCAGCTAGCTAATCCCTGCTGAAGACGTATGCTCAGGCACATTTATGTTTATTCAACACCCACAGAGCCCACCTACAGTTTATACTGCATCTATGCTGAGAAGAATTTAGTTACAGTTTCTGTGAGAGAGCGCATGATTAACAGTCTGAACAAGGCCACCACCCTAAAACCCTCGGTCACGATGACTTGTCACTTTATGCTAGCACAGCCATCGACAGCTTCCAAAGGGGTCTGTCTACCCAATTTCAACCCGTGGTATGGTTTTCATGAGCATGTAGCCGAGTGGTTAGAAAATTTGCTTTCTGATCATGGGACCTGCGTTAAAATCTCACCGGGGTCAAGTTGTCAGGGAGGTGCCTTCTTGATGTTGTTGATCTGGAGGGGGTGATCTCACTCTGCAGCACCCTTGGAAATGTCACGTGTAACTAGAAGCGAAATAATGATACAATCAAGATGTTGAATTTCCACTTGACTTCAAACAAAAAGTTAGGAAGGAAACTTCTATTAATACTAGAAAGAGAAATAACTGAACTTTAGAAGCCAATTTTCCATCAAACACTCATCTCTACTCAAAGTGTGTCTTAACATAAACAAATAAAAAAAACATGAGAAATTGTTTAAAAACAGTAATTTCATTTAGCTAACCAGATGCTTCCTCTGTAGCTAAATGGTATAGCACGTCAGGCTATATAACAGATCCATGTAGGATACAGCTTCGATTCCTGTTGGAGGACACTTTCTATGTAATTTCTCCATCACTCAGGTCGGTAAATGTAGTTAATACTGTTTATTATAAACAGAGCATTTACTTAAATATTTGTATCTATAAAACTAACGTATAAACAGAAAATATATTAATATAATTGTCGAACTTAGTCCATTTCATAATAGTAGGCAGGTACAAATATTCGTACACATACAAATTTTTAATTTATTGTATTTCCAACTAAGGAATAAACATACTTTTCAAATAAATAACTATACAAAAATAGAATAACTAAATATGCATAGGAAACAGAAAATTTTGATTAATAGAAATAAATTCGATTTATTCATATTAATGGGTGAAAATATTTGTACAATGCAAAAAAGAATACATGATCTTCATTTAATTGTTTGTATCAGGTCATCCCATAAGTTCTGTCCGAATTTTGAATAAAGAAAACAAGTGACCAAATGTTACATTTAATTACAGATTCAATCAACAATGTATTTTCCCTGATTATCTATGACTTCCTTTCATCTATTAACAAGCGTACTAATTCCATTACTGTAAAATTCTTTTGGCTTTGATTCGAAGAACTCACAAATGTCAGTTTTAACCTCTTTCTGTGTTACAAAAGCTGTTTCTTCCAAATGATTCTGTAAGCTACGAAACAAATGGTAGTCTGAAGGAGCAAGGTCGGGAGAATAAGGTGGATGAGGAATTTTCTCCCAACCAAGTTCTTCGATCTTTTGTGACGTGATTCTTGCTGTGTGTGTTTGTGCATTGTCCTGATGAAACATCACCCATTTTCGATTCACTAGAGCGGGTCTTTTTTTCCTCAAAGCTTGGTTCAAACGCTCTAATTGCTGACAGTATATTTGAGCATTAATTGTTGCATTAGTTGGTAAGAATTCAAAGTGGATTATTCCTTGGCAATCTCACCAGATTGAAAGAACCTTTTGTCCATGAAGTTCCCTTCTCGGCTGTGGCTGGGGTCCTTCCCCTCTACCAATGATGCTTAACATTTCGATAAAAGATCCATTTTTCGTCACCAGTCACAAGTCTATCCAAAAAAGGTGAAACAAGTTAGCGAGAATGGAGAGAAGAGCAGATGTCAACTCAGGATCTGAGGTTGTTTTCAGACAATTCATGAGGCACCCATTTTCCAAGTTTAGGAACTTTTCCAAGTTGTTGAAGATGACAATGAACAGTTGTATGGTTTGAACTGAGAACCACTGCCAATTCCTCAACTGATAAAGCAGGATTTTCTTCAAGGGCTGCTTCAAGAAGCTTTTCATCAAACTCAACTGGACGTCCGGTTCGATCTTCAGCTTCAAGGGTGAAATCTCCACCTCTGAATTTTGCAAACCATCTTCTGCAAGTTCTTTCATTCACACATTCCTCTCCATAAACTGAGTGAATGTTTCTAGCCA